>BSBK01003479.1:1380000-1980000 GCA_027943335.1 Chamaecyparis obtusa
AAAGGTTTGAGTGGGAATTTGAAAAAGCTATAAATACGTGATGAACTTAACTCATTTCTTCACACAGTGATCACAAAGAGTAGAGAATTTTCAAAGTGAACCAAAGCAAAGGATTTTCTAGAGCATTTGAGCACAAATTCAAAGTACTTTGAGTGATCTCATCGTCATTCCAAGTAAGTATTATCTCCTTGACTCCCTTTGGATGCAAAGGTTATCAGTCTCAACTCCATTTCTGAAGGAGGCTCAAAATTTTTGGGAGATGAAATCTAAGAGGCTGAGGAGAAGTAAATCAAAGGGTAACTATGAATATAATCATAAAATTGACACCAGTACACCTGTCCTACTGTCATCACTATTACCTTGTGTTGTTACATGATTGAATAGCTAGAGCACGATCTTCTATTCTAATCATTATGTATTACTCCTAAAGAGATAGGGTTGTTCTAGATCATCTATAAAGTTCTCGCCTTTACTGGATAGTAAGTATGTAATGAGTGCTTGAGGAAATTATTAATTAATTAAGTGAATTATTATTTATATATTATACTGAACCATGCAAATGCCTCCTAGTGTTGAAGGTTTATGGTAATATCTAAAACATACAATCGGAGTTCAAGGACTAATCATTAAATCTACATTCTACCACGAAATACTCTGTAGGGATTGGATTTATCTTCTATGCTAATTACATAGATTTTTTAAAGGATTGGAAATATATCTATCTATGTGAAGGTTGACCTATCTTATACAAAAAGAGATCCCGCTGGGGTCTATAACTAGTGCCAAGGACTAAAGTCAAGAGAAAACATAGTATATAGTGGAATAACTAGACTACACCTGCATAAATTATTTGTTACTAAGTTAGGAGGAAGACCTTAAGAATTTTAGTCTACAAAAGTAAAATGGACTGTCAGATACTATACTTACCTCCTTCTAAAGAAAACCATTAAAGATCCTAATGCTAAAGATTAAAATTGACTGAGCTACTCCAGTTGGGTGAGATGAAACTCAAGAGTACGGTGTCCCATACAAGCAATTAGTCCTGGTATCACAGGGCTTCTAAACAGATGGGGTATTAAGGCCACTACAAAATATAGACTAGTAATTAAGCGGATTATTTAAAGTATATCAAATTCTTAGAAGTTGTGAATAGTATACATATATCTAATAGTGCAATTATATCTTCTATCGGGTCTCTTACCCTGATACATTTTATTCGAAGAGAAGTATATATAATAGTTAGAATCTACTTTGTCTATATCATTTAGAAGATAATATACTTGTATAAGTCTTGGGATCTAACTTTAACAAGGTATATCAGATCTTAAGTAATTATGAGGGTATACATATCCTAAACTCAATAGGTGTACTTAAGAGTTTACCATACTATGACTGGTATCTAGTATATTTGTAATCCGATTGAGTTTCAAAATTCTAATTTTACAATTTTGTACCAGTGTTTTGGGTCATGGAATATTTGAGGATTTGATCAAGCCTTGATACTTAATACTACAATTTTTTGCTTTAGCTATTAATCTTAATTAATGATACAAGATGCTTTTTGAAAGATTCTGGAAATTGACAATTTTATATTTTTAAAGTCAATTTAAATTCTTAACTAGGCTATGGAGGAGAAATGCAGATTATCTAATTATAATTGGTTTATGCCTACACATTATTTCCATTTGCACCCTGATTACCAAGCTGATCCGCATCTGTATTACCTTCTCTATAAATGTGTTTAATTTCAAATTGGGGGATAGTGTCCAAGATATCGATGATATCTTCTATTTTTGAGTTGAGTTTCCAGTTTGGAGTCTTTCTAGTTCTGATTGCATTAATTATTATTGGGAGTCTCCTTCAATTTCTATTTTAGAGAGGCCTAATTGTTTACATAATTTGAGTCCTTCTAAGATAGCCTTACACTCTGCCATGTTATTAGTTGTAGGTTTAATGGGTCTAGCAAATTTAGAGATGATTTCTCCATTCCAATTGTGTATAATCCCACCAATACCTACTACACTTGGGTTGCCTCGTGAAGCCCTATCAAAATTTAATTTATACCATCCATCCTTAGGAGGTGACCATTTACAGGTGCTTCTATCTGACTTAGATTTGTTACCTCCTCTCCCATATAATGGTGGGATTGTCAGTCTAGGCCAGAGATTTCTAATATTATTATCCCATTGTTTAAAAGAGTTTTCAAGACTAATCTTATCTCGTAGTCTATTATTAGTTACTTCAATTATTGACTCTTCTATTTTGTTAGTAATCGATCTCCAACCAAGCTTTTGATCTATAAAAATTCTTCTGTTTCGTTCTTTCCAGATTTCCCACATTAGTATAGAGGGAGAGATTATCTAGATATCTTTGAACAAGCTATATTTATTTAGAGAGGGCCATGCTTTAAGACAATCCACTAGATCAAAGGGCATAGCTAAGTTCCAATTTAGGCACTTACATAACCATTTCCAACATTTCTGAGTAAATATACAATTTATGAGTAAGTGTTTGGCACCCTCTTCTTGACATTCACATAATGGGCACCTTGAGGGACCTTCAAAACCTAGCTTCCTTAATCTATCTACAGTTAGAATTTTCTTTTGCATCGCTGTCCAAAGGAAAATTCCTACCTTAGGGAGGCATGCCTTGTTCCAACATAAGTTCAGTGGGATATCTAGGGTATCCATGTTATGTTCCTACACAATTGTTTTATAACCATCCTTCACATTATATATTCCATTATTTGAACCGGCCCATATAAGTTTATCTTCTCTATTTTTTATAGTAATTACTCTATCTTTGAGGATATCTATGAGTTTTTGTCTTTCCTTATTCTCTATTGGAATATTATTTACTATTTTCCACACTAGATCCTCTTCGAGAGAGATATAATCCTTTAAGAAAGGGCCCTTAACATTTTTACATTCATCTATGAATCCTTGTGTAAAACCTAACTTAGTGAGGGGGGTAAATCCACCCCAAGAGTCATCCCAAAAAAGGGCCTTGTCCCCTTTTCCAATATCCCACATGAGTAAGTTGTTAATAACTCCTCTAGATTCTCTAATAAAATTCCAAATACGAGATCCTTTAACATGGGACTGTGATATGAAGATATTGATGGGGTCCGCATTTGGAATGTATTTGTGCAATAGAATTGTGACCCATTTGCTATTTAATTCCGTGTATAATCTCCAAATGAGTTTGGCACCTAGTACTTTATTCTGCCATTGTAGATTTTTTATACCTAATCCACCCTGGGTTATAGGTTTACACAGATTTTCCCATCTAATGAGGGCTAACTTTTTTTCCTTTGACAGACCTTGCCAGTAAAAATCCCTAAGAAGTTTGTCTAAGCTAGCTTTGACATTGACTGGAAGAGGGAGTATCGACATTTGATATGTGGGAATGGCTGTCAGCATAGATTTAATCATTGCAGCCCTCCCGGCTTTAGTGAGCCATTTACCTTTCTAGTTACCTTTTTTGGATTGGATTTTGGACAGCACTTGCTACCATAACTTAGTGCTATGTACTCCCTTATCTAGGGGGATCCCTAGGTATTTACAAGGAAACTTGCCAATTTTATAACCCAGGGTATTGCAAATCTGTCGTGCTTTGACTGGAGGGGTATTAACGAAAAAAAATTTAGATTTATTAAGATTCACTCTCTGCCCTAATGCCTTCATATATACATCTAGAACATCTTTGAATGCTTTAGCTTCCCTACAGTTGGATACTCCTGGAAGTATAATGTCATCAGAAAATTGCTGGTGTGTTATATTAGGGACATGTTCTGTGACTTTGACTCCTGAGATTTTACCTTCGAGGTGTGCCTTAGTTATAGATCTACCTAAAGCTTCAACCATGATTACATAAAGGAAGGGGGAGAGTGGGTCACCTTCTCTAATACCTTGGGAGATTTCAAAGAAACCTTCGGGGGTACCATTGATTAGGGGTACTGTTGATTAGGAGTGATATTTTGGGTGAAGAGATACAGTTGAAGATTAAATTAATCCATTGTTTGGAGAAACCAAATGCTGCTAGATATTTGCATAAAAATCTCCAATCTACTTTATCGTAAGCTTTTTGAATGTCAATTTTAATAAGCATACACGCTTCTTTGTTATATTGGGCTGAATGTACTATTTCTTGGGCTATTATGATTCCATCCAAGATTGAACGGTTAGGGACAAAGCTAGTTTGTTCTTCTGAGATAATCAAAGGAAGGAAGGTTTTAAGTCTATTTGCTAAGCATTTAGAAAGGATTTTATAAATGGTGTTACAAAGCGATATAGGGTGAAAGTCCCCTGGATCTATACAATCATTTTTCTTAGGGATAAGGGTGAAGAAGGTATTATTGATTTCAGTTAATATTGAGCCAGAGTTTCTAGTGGCTTCCACTGCTTGCCATATATCTTCTCCCAGAAAATGCCAATACTTTTGGAAGAAACCTACCTGAAAACCATCTGGTCCTGGAGCTTTCTCCAGATGTAATTGGAATAAGGCTTTTTTAACTTCTTCAATGGTAAATTTATTGTTCATTCATTTATTATCCACATCAGTAATTAATTTGGGGATAGACGTGAGCATTTCATTCTGTGCTCTAAGATCAACAAAATCATGATTGTTAAAAAGAGTATGATAGAAGTGTATGAATTGCTCAGAAATGAGTTTGGGATCATCTATAAGATTTCCATTATTGTCTCGTATTTTGGATATTCTTTTTATACTTCTTTTGTTGTTAGT
Source organism: Chamaecyparis obtusa (assembly GCA_027943335.1). Lineage (NCBI taxonomy): Eukaryota > Viridiplantae > Streptophyta > Pinopsida > Cupressales > Cupressaceae > Chamaecyparis > Chamaecyparis obtusa. The sequence goes on from BSBK01003479.1 coordinate 1,384,747, forward strand.
ACTATTATGAAATTTTTTTGTATTACAATCCCCTTCTTTCAGCCATGTTTCTCTGGATTTTTGTTTCCAATATATTTCTTCTTTTAATAAAATTTCTGCATGTTTAGCCATAAGATCTTTTTCTCTTATATAGCTTGTTTCATTCATCCCTTGTTCTATGACTAGTTTATTTAGGCTGTCAATTTCATACTTGATTTTGTTTTTTTGTTCAAAAATATTATCAAATTTATCCTTGTTCCAATCCAAGATCTTGTGCTTAATAATCTTTAGTTTAGCCACTAGGCAATACATCTTTGATCCAAAGACTTTTATCTATTTCCACCATTGTTCTAGAAGCTGCATAAATTCCTCATCTTGAAACCACATGAATTCAAATTTGAATGGGTTTCTAGGAAGTTTATAGTTTTCCGTAATAGAGAGTCTTACTGGAAAATGATCAGACCCTATGTTGGGGAGGACTTCTGTGCTAATATTATGATTAAAATTACCAGTATCTCCATTGATCAAGAATCTATCCAATCTTTTAGCAATGTGGTTGAAGCCTAATCTTCTGTTGTTCTAGGTAAATAAGCCATTATTGGTGCTAATATCGATTAAGTTATTATCCAAGACCCATTGGCTAAATTCTTTTTGTGACTGTGAAATAAATTGTGAGCCACCGAATTTTTCTTTACTATCTAGAATTGCATTAAAATCTCCACCTAAGATGTGAATGTCATCGGGAGTGAGAGACAATTGATTCTGAACTTCCTACCATACTTTCCTCTTTTCTACATTATGGACAAGACCATATATATTAATGAGTTTAAATTTAAATTTTGTTTTTAAACTATTAACTGTTAGTAGTAGCTAGTTATTATTTTTAGAGACTACCTCAATTACTACTTTCCTAGGATCCCATATGGTAGCTAGCCTACCAGAAGCCCCTGCTGAGTGGACTATTTCTAATTTCCAAATACCTAATTTGAGACTAAACTTCAAGCTTTCTTCCTTATTTAACTTAGTTTCCTATAAAATTATTATTTCTGATTCAAATGTGTTAAGATATCTTTTAATTAATCTTTATTTGTTAGGGGCACCCAGGCCCCTAACATTCCAGGTTGTTATTTTCATTGCCCTTGGGGAAGGCTCTTCCCCTTCCCAACATTCAAGATGTTAGATAATTTTTGCTGATTATCAGCATTACCAGCTAAAGTTCTTAATTCGTTAATGGATTTTTTGCCTCTCTTTTTCTTAGTCTTAAGGGTGATTGGATAGGGAAGACCCTCCCTATTCATAGCAATACCTATCTGTCTATCTTTATTTTTTATTCCATTCATACATTTGAAAATATCTTGCTCATCTTCTATTTGATCATTGCTCAAAAGAATCTTCTTTGAAAGGCCGTTTTGTTCATACTCTTCCTGCCCCTTTGCTATATTAATAAGTGAGTCTTCATGATCTATAATATCTTTTCCATTATCCTCCAGGAGATTTTTAGGATTAGTTCCAAGCTCCTTGTTGAGGGATTCTAGTTCTATAGGCATTGAGAGGGAAGGAACACAAATTTCTTGAGGTTTTATCTCCTGCTGTTGCTTGAGCATTACTTCTAATCTATCTGCCTTTACAATCTTTAAAGGAGACATAAATTACATTATTGGTAATATATTAATATATTAGTTTATAATCTCCCTTCCTGAGAATGACTTTTATTAATAATATATTAAGCCTAAACTATTAACCAACTTTTGGTTGGATAGTTATTTCAGTTGGTTTTCTCGCGCAACTACTCCCTTAGTTTTTATACGGGAAGAATCCCTCTGAGAAAGGGAAGTTGGGAGTTGGCTGGAATGATTTATCAAGTAGCTTTATTATACTTTTAGGATATCATCTTGGGATCTTAGTTGGCTGGAGATATTTCTTAGAGAATTTTATTATAGTTTAAGGGAGGATATTGCGTTGAAAATCATAATATTTCCAAAGGAGGATTGAGTTTGCTTCCAGAAGGATTCTGAAGAGTTGGATGAAAGTAGTCCTCTGAGGAGGCTTCATAGTTGTCCTGGTGATCTGATATTGCATTTTAGGGGATCCATAACATTATGGAAAAATCTTGTATCTTCATTTTGGGGAAGGAGTCTAGAGAAGTGCTTGAGGAAGGCTGAGACAGTTGGACCCACCTTCATCAATGGTTTCTCCGTAGGACACCAGGTAGGATCTATCCTGGGAATTGATCCTTCATTTGAGTGTTGCCTTGGTTGAATGCTATTATGTTTAACTACTCATTTTCTTATGTGAATCTGCAAGTTAGTGAATGGTTATGTTATTGCATTATGTCTGCATATTTGTGAATTAACCATGGGAGAGAGGATAATATTGCTATAGTGTTGCATAAATAAGTGTATATTCCCTATGTGTGTGGATGTTACTTTATTATTTGCTAGCTGGATGAATGTAGAACAAAAAATTAGATTTGGATTGAGCTATTATGGTCTGCACAATGGAATAATTAGGATTTGAATGTTTATAGATGTCTTATTATGATCACATGAATATATGATCAATTAGGACTCCATTGGTTGTCATTTTGGCATTGGATGAAATCTGTGAACTTCCTAAGATCCTTGTGACACTCTCTTGTATGTCTTAGGGTCCTCTAGGAACTTCTAGACCTTAGGAGTTGCTAGTTGCCTTCATTTGGTTGCACTCTGTCCTAAGAGCCTATTTTCTTTTCTTAGATCTTGAGTAGGTTTAGGTGTATGGTAAATTAAATCTAAGGGCCATTTTTGCATGCAAACTGGGAGATCTCAAATGGCTCTTTCCCAAATTTAGCATGCATAGCCCTATAATGCCCAATTTTACCCGCAAGTCGGAGTTGACAGTCATTTTTTGTAGTTTCTAGCAATCGGTTAACCGAGCAAGTTAGTGGTGACCGATAAAGTTAGTGCTAATTGAGTAAGTTAGTGGTGATTGAGAAAGTTAGCATTGACCGAGCAAGTTAGTGTCAACTGAGCAACAACCAAGCAAGGAAAATTAGTGTTAACCGAGCAAGTTAGTGGTGACCGAGCAAGTTAGTGTTGACCGAGCAAGTTAGTGTCAACCGAGCAACAACCGAGCAAGACAGGATTTATACAAGTATAACATAAGATTTAAGGATACTTTAATTTCTTATACTTTAAGTTATACTTGTATAAAGAAATTAGGTACCTTCCGAGATGATTGAGATAGGTTTCAGCTTCATAGGAGTTAAGATGCAACTTCTAGAATTTGAGATTTTAGAAATTCAGACTTAGCCAAATTTCTGGCACATGTGGTTTCCATAGATGTAGTATTGTGTTATGCATGTGGAATTTTTGTGTAAACTATATATGTTCATTAATTGTTTGGTTAAGGTTATTTGGTGCATTTAGATGCTTGAATAAGGTTTAGGGTTCAGAAATAGGGTTTAGGGTTGTTTGGTGGACTAGGACTACCCTAAGGCTTCCTAAACATTTCTAAACTTTTCTATTCTTTGATACATGTTCTCAAATGTCTCTAAGATATGTTTTAATTCATGTGTGATGTGTTTATGATGTTTGGGTTAAGGGTAGAAAACCTAAGGACACTCACTTGGCATGATGTTTAGAGTTTCTACCTAGCCTGAGAGCCTTTAGGAAATGTTGGTACCTTGATCTTCTTTTTAGTTGCTAATTGGGAAAGATTACCCCAAACCTAGGTATGGCCTGGTTGTTATCACTTCCTTGTGAACCTTGGTGTTTATCTCCTAGCATGGGGGAGTGGGCCTTTTGGTATCCACGTGGTTGGGTGGTAAATATTTTATTGAGGTATCTTTTGTGGATGCAGTTTTAAGGATTCATGCTTGCATAGTGTTCCTGTTTTGAAGAATGAAGACTTGTATTTATCTTTCATGGTGTAAAATTATTGTTACCTCCCAAGAGGATATGAATGTAATGTAATCATTAATTTATTTCAAAATGATGTATTTGGAGTGGGTAGAATTAGGAAAAGGGAAAGGGGAAAATATGAGCTTTATGTAAATGATGTGAAAAGGTTTTTGTAAGGTTTCAAGTAAAATAGTTTGTTGATAAAGGAAAAGTTAGTGAATCAAATGTAATGATTTCCTATGTGTAATGTTTCAGATGTGTAGATGAATCTATTATGTAGTATTAACACTTTAAATGTTATATTATAGACAAAGGATACTTAAGAATATAGATGGATTCAGATGTCGAGTTGAAATGAAAAGCATTTTGTATTTTCCTTATAAAGAATCTTCAATGCTATGAGGTAGTTACTTAATGGATTTAAAATGAATAGTTCATGAAACAGAAGGGAACCTTAGGGGAGGAATCTAAGATAAACTATGTTTAAGATTTGTTCAAGTAATTCATTTTAAAAATTCAATTTTTTTCATAAATCACTACTTAGGTTTTCTTATCTAAAGATAATCTTTGTTCTCTTCCCTAGTTCCCTTGTGGGGCATGACATCTTTGGTATCAGAGCACTAGGTTTCCACACTGGGAACTATGGGACTCTTAGCCACTTATTGCTCAGTAAATTTTGCATAGTTTTATTTTGGTTTATCATTAAAAGATAGGATTCTAGATAGAGGAACTATGTTCTTGGTATTCATGCTATAGTGTTTTATAAAAGTGTATCCATTTCTTCTATGATTAGATTGTCTCACATGAATTACTTCTATTTTTCATTCTAGAAATAATGAATGAGCCTCCTAAGTACTTTCATAAATAGTGGATATCTTTCTAATAAATAAATGTTAATGAATTCCTCAAATTTTTATATCACCTTCTTGTTGTACTCCTGGAAAGACTCAAATTAGTATTACAAGTTATTATGTACCATAAGTGTTGACAGTAGCCAACCATATCTCCTCTAAAACTTGTCATCATGAATACTTGTTATAGTGATTTTAGATTACTTGATTGACTAAAAAAGGCTGAACACCTTATTCTATTTTAAATGCTAAATTGACTTCATAATAGCTATGTGTGATCAATGATTCTAGTTAATGATGCTTTTGTAAGTTGGAATTGAATTACTTTCATTTATAGTAAGGAGTAAGATATTACCATGGTAGTTCTCCTTATTATAGATTCAAATGATGAAGTTATTGCATACGTATTGTAGGCTATTGTAAGGACTAAAATATTGTGTCCCTCTCCTTCTTTTTCCCTATTCTAGAATAGAATTGAAAAAAAACAAAAACTAATCTTTGGTCTTGAAAATGTCTATATATCTTTTTGGAAGGATTTATCATGTGCAATGGGAGTACCTAGCTAAATCATTTAATTGAAAAGATAATATTTGGTCCACTCTTGGTATCCTTGACTAGGTGAAAAGTGAATAATGGCATATAACAAGAAGTTGTGAATGTCTTACGTGACCAATAAATGCGTGTAGTAAACTTTTATTGTTTCCTTCACTTAATTAGAACAAATGTGTGTTGATTTAATGACTCTTGAAGGAATCAAAAGGGTGACATACTGTATAATTGTTCCTTGTGCTTTACTTTATATAAGCTTAAGTCCTCTTGCAGATATATGGGATATTATTTGAAAGACTGATATTGTATTGGCTTATGCCACTAAGGAGGTAGAATGTAATTAAGTACGTCATTGGCATTTTGTACCATGTAGAAAATGATATGTATTGTGAAAAGACAAAATTGCAATAAATGGATAGTATATGATGTTATTATGTACTTTTAAATGTGATAAAACCAGTGCCATTGCTTATGTTGGGTGTTGTGTTTAACCATTAATTATGTGAGTGCCATGGAGCGGTGCAATACAAGTACCATCCACAGAAGTTATGTTTCAGATAAGGGTATGGGAGAACCATACCACTCATGTGTTGCTTTCTTGCTTGTCATCCTACTGAGTGCCAACCCATGAGTGTTGATAAGATCAGTATGTGGAGGGGTAGTAGTGTCACCATTTCCTCGGGTAGTATGTGGTGTATGTATAATGGTGGTGCGAAGTGACGTTAGCTTCCACCACTCAAGGGAAAAGAGTAAACAATGCTTCCTCTTATGACAGACCGATACATTTGGTTCATAAGTGTCTATCCTAATTTTCAATATTCTTTAGCACAATACCAGTACTTGATATGAGCCTCTCTGAGGAGATGTATGATTCATGGATATGTACATTCTATGTGGTCCAGCATGTGGAGGGAGATTCTGTTAGGCCATGGTGTGATGGATACCATATTCACACATATTCCGACATGATGCAATGAATATGATGCCATGCCCCACTAATGTTCTGACATAGTGTGAGGTGATGATGCCGTGTTGTTGATGGTAGCGAGCCGAGCTCAAGAACATGATTCCATGTACATAATTACGTGAAGGCACAATATATGTATGTATTTTGTTTCCTACTTGATGCAGAGTATATTTGTGATGCTTGCATGCTTGTAGAGGGGCACCCATGGATGCTCGGTTTGTAGATGCGGTAGGCATATGGGTGGGCTCTAGCCATGTATACCTCTAGCTATGACGATGATCTATGAGAGACATTATTATGCGGAGTGTGTCCTGTGTGTGCCTACTCCACAAGGAACACTACCATGCGACATACGACCAGAGTGTGCTTACTCCACTTGGTGTATGGTCATGTCGGGTGGGTTGGCATGCTTATTTTTCTCCATCTGATGTAGGGGTGTTGCCAAGGTGAACCTCCTATGCCATGTGGGTAGTGTTGCCCAGACCCAACCACATGAAGGGCTATTGTGATAGTTGGACGTTGTTCCCTCCTTCCTCGTGAGGTGACTAGATATGGTCACACAGTGATGTGATGTGCAATTTATGGTGAATTTATTTTATCTTCGATTGTGTAGACCAGCAATTTTCTTATCTTTTGCTATAATAGTTTAGCCAAGACTTATGAAATTTATCTTGGATTCTTCTTATCTTATTGTTGAGATTGATGATTCTATTTTATTTTATTTATTATTATTGTTGAGATTTGATGGCTAAACTACCTTCTTTCATAATGTTGGTCTTGTGTCGTGTTGTGATTCCTCGCTAAGGACGCATGAGGCGGACTTGGTGAGTGTATACGAGGAAGTAGACGTAGGGAACCCTTGAGGATGGGGGTATGTGAGTCTGTTATGCAGCTAGTATCTACTACCTTCCTATGTGTGGTGTATGTTCCTTGGAGGCTAACCACTGTGTGTGTGAAAATTTTACCTAGCTGCGGACACAACAGTTCAGTAAAACATTAGAGGTTAGCAAAATCAAAATCTGCAAATAAGAACGATATAGCTAACTAGGCGATTTACTGCCTTCTAGTAGGTGCGAGTATGGTATTCTTAGATTAGACCGATATCAGTGACAATGCAACACCTAAACGAAGGATTTAAATGATGAAAGTAATGAAATATGAATGCAAATTAATCTATTTTTTTGGATTTTTGATGCAATAAGATGAAAAATTGTATGAAATTAATCTACAATGAATTGAAATTGATATGCAAATTAATCTAATAATGCTATGAAGATGAATGCAAAATTATGCAAAAGCTATGAAAAACTATGAAATGATCTCACAAAATTGCCTGTCACAAAAGCTTGATTCTTCGTATGCAAATTTCACCATAGTAAATGTGCAAATTCAAGAGATATGAGATTGAAAGCTTGAGGGATTTTAGAGATGGTTGAAATCTTGAGAGATCCTTTATGAGGAGCTGAGCCTTGTTTTTATAGAAATCTAGGGCTTGAGGATGCATTGAGAAATCCATAAATCACTCTTGATAAACTCAAGTTGATTTTTGAGTTAACAAGAAATTAAGAATAAATAATCTCATAAAATCATGCAAAAGTAGTTTTTATCTCAAAATAGAGCTTTAGTTCTCTTTTTCAACTCATCATCAGATGTTGAGTTTCAATTTTACAATTGATTGTTAATTTCTAGTTGCCTTCTTTTCTGATTGTGCATGATTTAATATGAATTAATTTAATAAATAAAGAGATTTATTTTCCACTTAACTGATTTTGAATTAAAACAATTGATTTATGGGTTAATCAATTATTAAATCAAACTTTTATTCAAAAACTATATTACTAAATATTGACAACTGACTTTAATTAATTAAATAGGAATTTAATCAATTAGTCATAAGATTTTTGATTTATTGTCAAAATTAAATTAAACAATTTAGGAATAAATATAATTAAATGTAATTAAATAATTAAGTGGCAGTATTAAATCTGATTAATTAAATATTTAGAATATTCAATTAATCAAACTTTAGGATAAATAAGATTTATCGCCAAATAATTATTAAATTAAGAATAATTAAGATAATTAGGAATATTCAAGGAATATTCCCCGATGCAGAATTAAAGATAATCAATTAAATTTGATAATGTGCAGATGTGCCTTAGGTTAGGACTTTTGCATCAATTTCATTCGATTTGAAGATATAGGTGTAGACACGTAAAATTGGACAAGTACTTTTAAAATGCAAAAATCAATTAAATGACTCAAAATCATCAAAATGCACTAAAAGGGACATAATTAAGTAAAGTTGGACAAAATAAATTAAAGCAAAGGAAAAATTAAATGATGATGTTAAATAATTAAATCAAAGCTTCAAAGGGGCAAAAACACTATATAATTGATTTTAATCAATTAATTGTATAGTTGTTTAAATCAAAAATCAAAATGAACCTATTACCCTTCCATGGCTAAATTTAATTAATTAATTAAATTTAATAAATCCTATTTTTCTTTCAACAAGTGGAGCAACCAATGAAAATTGAGAACAAGTGCACATGGATCACTTAAAAAAGGATGAATCTCAATCTCTCATTTTAAAGTTTAAATCTCAACCATTCATCTTGTCTCCTTGTCCTCCCATTTATGGACAAAGCAAAGTTTTTGACTTAACCATGAGATAACCATGATTACTTCACTCCACCCCCTACCCTTGGGAAATTACTATAAATATGAGGCATTTTGGAGAGCATTATCATCTTAGAATTTCACTTGCAAAGCATTGTTATTATAGGCAATTGAAATCATTCTAAGAGCATTTGAGCATTTTAGAGCAATTAGCATTATAATTTGTCCATTGAGCTAGAGTAAGCATCACAGAAGCATTGTAGAAGCATAGTAGCAGCAACATCTCTCATTTTAGAAGTGTCACTAGTGAGGATTTGAGCTGAGAGCTTCATTTACCACTTCTTTCTAGAGAACCATGAGATGTTCTAAATTATAGTTTCATTTTAAAGTAGATTTGCATTGTATTTCCTTTAAATTGTTGCTATTTGATCTTAATTTCATGAAGGTGATTATCATCATCACACAAATGGCACCCACCGTGGGGCTCTAAGCCTCATTTCATCAAATTTGTCTTCATTTGCATGCTTGGATATTATGTTTTCCGTTAATTTCTTGCAGGAAACAGGTAAAGTCACGCCTACAAGAGATATGCTCATGCCTATAGTCTCTGTACTATCACCTGCTATCTGGAAATTCACGCTTGAGAGAAAGCTTTGCAGTGATTTTATCGGCTTTACAGTCACCTGAGTATTATACATTCATGCCTACATAAAGCGATTGGTTATGCCTTTACGGCTTAAAGTCACGCCTATGACTCAGGGAGTATCACCTACTAGACTTTCATTATCACTTTGAGTTAAGCTTTGCTTTATTTTTTTGAGATTAAGTCACACTTTGAGTATTTTAAATATCGATTAAAAAGTGTTAAAGTGTCGCTTAGTAATGATCATTTTCCGCAAATTTACAATTTGTTCACTCTTAAGAGATAATTTGTTGCTGCTTGTGTAATTTCTCTGGTATTGCCTGTGTCACTGAAAAGTGTCACAACTCATCAGTAAAGTTACACCTGTAAGCAATCAGTTCATGCTTATTAGCTGGATAATGTCGCCTGGTGTCTGCTATCTGTTTTTGCTTTTAAATTGATGAATTGCAATATCTAACTCTTTGTTCATACTTTTCAACAGCAAATGAGCAAGCATTTGAAAGTGAAAAAGCTAGAAACTAGGTTCAACAAAGAAGGAAAAGCATTGGCTAAAAGGATTAAGAAGGAAAATCAAGCACATACCAAAGTGGTTCTTGAATTAACATTGGACGAAGACATTAAGGTATATGAGAAATACATTGCTGTGATTGAAGCTTACAAACATAAATTTGTTTCATTAAATTGGATTTTTGATCCTTAAGCTCAATTGTGGAAAATAAATTTGCCAACAAAATACTCCAAAGTTTCATTTACTTAAATCTTTGTGTTGTCAAATTCAATTTTCGTTTCCCCTCATTGTGAATTGGTTGTGTTGGACTAATTTGTTGGAGGAGGGAGTGGGAATGATTACCACTAGGTGAGTGAAAATAAGATGAAATTCAATGATTCAAAAATGCCCCTATCTTTATGCTAGCTACAAACAAGGTATTCATCTATTCAAGCTTGCATTCCCTTAAATTGTGACATTCATTTGATATAAGCTTGGGATAAAATAGGAAATGAATTTCACACTTCAATTATAAGAATCCCCTTGTCAAGGGATTGAAAAATAACAAATGTGTGTTAAATTGTGTGGAACAAAGAAATACAATAGGGATATGCTCTTCACTCTTTGAGTGAATCAAACTCCCAAACTTGTCCTACTAAGTTCATTTCTTGTTTTCATGAACATGCTAGAGATTTAGTAGGCTCACCTCCCAAGTTTGCCTTAGCAACGCCAGTGAGAGGGACAACCCAAAGTGGGATACACTTTCTTTTGCCGTGGGAATCCAAGCCACTCTAAAATGAAATGCATGCATCCTTAATGGGGTGTGTGACAAATGGATTTTGATTTTTCAACCTTCCTCTAGTAGTCCTCACGGATTGCGTGAAGTCATACTTCGGTGCGTGTGGGAAGCCCCTTTATTAGGAGATGAGAGATTGAAGTCTATTTGAACGGAATCCATATTAAAAACTTAGATAAAATAGCAAAGCCACCTTGTAGAGCCATGTTTACAAGCCAAAATTGACTTTAGGTAGGCTGCTTGCAATTCTTTATTGTGATATACTTGTGAAAACATTGGAGAACATACACAATTAGAGTGTTTTTAGGGACATGATGACAAAGTGATGTGTGTGTTGCGCTTGTTTTTCTATTTTCAAACACATAAATTCCAAAAAACTGATCTTAAATATTTTAAAAATAAAAAATCTTACACCTTGGTCAGAGAAGTGTCGCCTAGACACAAAACAAACCCACCTATCAGAGGTTTAGTCACACCTGTGACTTTCTTAAACATGCGTAGACACGCTGAAGTCATGCTCAGAGAAATTTGAGACACACCTGGTAAAAATTGGAAACCAGCTTAGAAATAGCAAATTGTTGCCTAAGAACCTACAGTGTGTTGCCTAACAACAAACCAGTGCATGTGTATAGCAGTTTTAGTCACGCCTACACTCAGGCTAGTGACGCTCAGAAACACAAAAGGGAAAACAGAGAGTATTTCCTGAGGGTTTGGAAAAAAATTGAAATCACTTTTGGATACCCTTTTCAGAGATATTCTTTATCAGTGCAACAAATAGATCATATCCTTGAAAAACATTTATAATGATGAGTCTATTTGAGAAATAAATCAATCCTATTATGGAGCATAATTATCAAATTCAAGATCAAGATCTCCATAGGAATCAAAATGATGAAGTATCTGAAGAAGAAGTTTCAAAAGCAATCCAAGATCCCATGTTTATGGAGATAATGAAATTAGTTTTGGAGAGGGATAAGGAGGCATATTTCATAAAGTTAGCTCAAGCAGGAGTTAGGCTTCCTCATGATTTTGACACATCAACCTTGTGGGAAAATGAGGAAAAACAAAAAGAGACATCATCTAAAAATCCATCATTAAGATCAATGTGTCCTTTTCTTTATAATGACAGGCCATCCATATCTTCATTTTCCTCATATCAGAATGTCCATTGGAATCAAAATAATGAGGTGTCTGAAGAAGAAGTTTCAGAAGCAATCCAAGATCCCATGTTTATGGAGATAATGAAATTAGTTTTGGAGAGGAATAAAGAAGCATATTTCATGAAGTTAGTTCAAGTAGGAGCTAAGCTTCCTTGTGATTTTGATACATCAACCTTGATAGAGAATGAGGAAAAACAAAAAGAGGCATCATCTAAAAAGTCATCATTAAGATCAAAGTGTCCTTTTCTTTATAATGATGGGCTAGCTGTATCTTCATCCTCCTCACAAAAAGAAGTGTTTAAGAGCAAAAAACCTATCTTAGATCAAGGGAAATTTCATGATGAATCTATTTGTGATCAAGATAATAAAGAGTATGAAGAAAAAGGTACCACTCTCTAGCAAGATTTAATGCACAAACCTCCATATAGCAAGAATAATCCATTCATCCTTCGTCCATCTCATGAACCTCCATCTTCCAAAGCTTCCCAAATCCCTCCATTAAAGAGTGAGCTCATAGCTAGTACTCCTTTCATCTTTCGGTCATCTCCCAAAGCTCCACAACTATCCAAAATTCCTCCACCAAAGCGTGAGCCTAATGATGACACTTTTCAAGTTGACTATGTTTACCCTCAAGGGCTACCTCTAAAAGAAACCCAAGCTAACTTACATCTTGCTACAGATCATTTCTATGCTTCAAAGATCTTGGACCCCAAGGCTTCATGTGCTTCAATACCTATTATACCCATTCTAGAGGATCCTACACCATTTCTCCAAACATCCACCACACATATCCAAACATCTACCTTGTCCTTAGAAGTGGCTCCATGTCAAGAGGACAATCCAAAGAGAAAAGAAACAAATATTGATAAAGATCAAGATCAAGATTATATACAATCTCCTCCCATATTTGATGAAGGTCCCATATCCATAGAACCCTATGATGATCCCCTTGCATCCTTTCATGTCTTTCATGATATCCTTTCATTCCAAGAACAATGTACCCTTCCAAGTTCCATATTTCCTCCACTTCCCAAGCAAGATCAAGATATCCCTTCCATAATTTCTAATGAGCATATTGAAAATCAAGAGCAAAATACCCTCTCTACACCATTTGAAGATCCTTGTCAAGATCGAAGGATCCCCTCATTTCCTTGTCATATTCCTCCATGTTCACCTCAAGAAACCATCATTCTTCCAAATCCTTTGCATGATAATGAATCCCTTCAAACTTCAGTTGATCCTATCAAATGTGTTCCTATCAAAGATACTCATGAGCTTATTAGTATAAAGATAAATCTTAAAGATGCTAACTTTGGCAATGCAGCTCCTTCCAAAGATATTGATATCCCTTTCACACCTTATATCCCTCCATTCAAATGCAACCATATGCCGTCACCATCCTCCAAATCCATTTTGGGTTCCTATGTCCCAAAACAACAATCTTCATCCCTTCCATCCATATTAGGTCCATATATTCCTCCATCCTCTATTCCTATCATCCCTAGCTATCCATTCACTTACCCTACCATGTATCAAGATCAACGAAGGCACACATACTTGAAGAATGTCCAAACACCAATCCATATGAACCCTCCATATTACTCCTATTCATCCATAATTCCTAAGTCTTTTGGAAGCAATGTTGATGTGCAACATACAAATCATAAATGCAAGAATCCATATGGGTATAAAAATCACAATGTCCCATCTAATCGACATGTGAATGAAAAGAAAAATGAAATATCCAAAAGGCCACAAAGGTCCACCAAGCAAAAATAAAAAAATAAAATGTGGGTTCCTAAATCCCTCATTGAACAAGTGCATTCAAAAGCATCACAAAAGGAAGAAAAATCAAAGAATATGTGGATTCCCAAGTCACTTTTGAAAGACTTTCACACAAAAGAAAAATCAAAATTAACATTCAAGTTTCCAAAGGCTTTCACTCCATCTCCTTCCAAACATCCTTCATCTTCCTACATCCCAAAATCCACTACCTCAAAAAGATCCTTATCTCCGTCATCGATTGTTCCTCCATCATTCCACCACCCTTCAATGTGTGTGTCAAAGTTGATCTTGCCAACATTCCCATCTGCAACATACGTTCTTCTTATCTTCACGTTCATTTTCCAATGCATACTTTCCATACTTCCATCTCTCTTATCAATATCTTTGAGCATCCTAGTCATACCCATGGTTTATTATAGAATATCTTTTAGAGGAGCATTGTCCAAAGATTCTAATGTTGGGAAAATATTGAAAAATACAAAAAAAGAAAAAAAAAAGAAAAAAAGAAAACCAAAAGAACGAAAAAGTGCCTTGGTGAAAACCTAGCAATAGGCACCTTGGTAGCAAAAGTAAAGAGAAACAAATCTGTATACCATGATGAAAACCTGGTAAACAAGCGTCATGCATAATTCTTCCTTCTTGTGCTCCACACTTGGGGGAAAGTTTCATCCATGCCATCCTCCATCTTCCTATCATTTACCTCACTTTCATCCATACTTCCTCTATCACCTTCATCTTGACAAGGTTGAACACATCCATGAGCATTGAGTATCTTGACATACATTATTCTATCCATTAGCTTATGTACTTGTTGCATCTATGTTACCCTATCATGATCTTGCTTATCCCAAATTCACCTTCATTATTCTTTGATAGTCTTTCCATAATCCCAAAACATCCCTTCATAGACACCATCACCCCTTTATCCTGATTGTGTTATTTTATCCACATCTAACCCAAATTGATCCCTTGGTCTTGATAAAAATGAAGAACTTAAAGTACAAAAAAAATTGTTATCAAGAACTTCTTGACATGTCCACTTCTTTTGGATCCCTCATTTTCATGACAGCAGATCGTTATCCTATAGGCTATCTAGCATTGTATCGTTGGCTTTCATGGCTTATCCAAAAACATGCTTTACATTGATATATTATTTTTCCTTAGCTTGGGTACTCTTGAGGAGATAGTCCTATGGGTCACATTCACATGCTTCATCCATCATGGCCTTTCCAGCTCTAATCCATCAGCTTGCAAATCCATCATTCATGTCCTATATCTTGCTAGACATTGGGGGCAAACCAATGTGATCTTGTTTGAGAGTTGGTAGTTTCTAGCATAAAGTGTTTTGAGTTACATCTTGCATAAACTGAGCTTTTGTAATATTTTGGGAAGTTTGCCCAAGTCCAAAATTTTTCCTATCCAACTAGGGGTATTTGATTCTAATCAGTGGATTTCAACGAATGACATCAATTCACATGAAGCAAGGCATTAAACTCAAATAGATTCAAGAATGCTACCATCAGCCACACATCAGAGAAAGAGATTAGAATTTTAAACAGAGAGAGATCAGAACTTCAGAGAGAGAGAGACTTATTAGAGCTTCATCAGAGAGAGATTTTTGGTGAACATTTGATGGATATCATTGTTCATACCCAAGTATTTGATCCTACAACTTGATCCTTGAGCCTTCATTGACTTTATTATTCGGGATTCAAAATTGACAAAAACACCTTAAGGATCATAATGCTTGGAAATACTTTTTGAAAATCATGAAACATTGCAAAAAACTTGAAGCTTTCTTTTGATAATCTATATTGAATTGATTTTTATCACATCTTTTTAGCTAATTGATGATGTTCTGACTAGATTGGCAATGATGGAGACATGATATTTTTCTTGTCTTTGAGTGACTATCTTGAGGGAGATCCAACAACTTATGTGAATTCATCTAACGACATGGTCACCAAAGAACCATCGAGGACTCTCATATAGGGTGGAGGGTTAACCTTTGGTTGTTTAAAAAAATGGATTGGTATTCATACTCCCATAGTTTGGTCATCCAACTAGTGAGGGTTGTACTAGTTTTGAAAAGGGTGTTACCAAAAGCGATATAAAAGCAGTATTCATATCATCATGATGTGGTCAGTGATGGTTGTACTTGCTTTTCGGTCCCAAAATGTTCAATGATGAAAATTTATCCTCATGGCATTTATTTTCTAAAAGCTAGTGACACTTAGTTGCATTGCATTGCATTATCATGTTAGATTAATTGCATTATCATGATTAGATTAAGTGCATTGTTTGTAGTTATTTTTCCAAGGGAAAAGGGGTTTTAGCTATCAATCTTGATCCATATCATATCAATGTCCATAATATCAAAGATCCATACAATCAGTATATCAAGATACAATGTCATCACAAATGATACATCAAGTCCTGATCAATAAAACATCAACCTGATACAAAATCAACAAGGAAGATCCATAAATCTAATATCCAAGAAGCTAGGGACCATATGTATAACTTACAAAAATGTGCCTGTTTTGCAAATTAAGGGAATCATATCAATATTCTATATCAGTGAATCATCTTACGTCAATCAGTTCTATCAAAAGTATCAAGCAATCACACCCAGTACCATTTATTCGTGTCTCTGTATCCTGAGAACGAAGCACTAGTATCAAATCATATCAGTTTTCACACTGATTGATTTATCCTATCAATATCCTATCCTATCAGATTGACAAATCACATTCATTGGTATCATTATCCCATTATCATAATCATTTGTTTCGCTTAACTACAACAAACCTATCTATCTTGGACTAATCAAACCAACCCGGGGCATCATCATACATCATGATATCTTATCAATTGTCAAAAATGAAAACATAATTGCTCAATCAATCATCACATCAAACTCGTTTCAAATCAAGAAATTGATATGTTTTAATTTCTGAGGGGGCATTAGGGTATCAAAGAAAAAGTTGCAATCAAACATCATGAAATCAGTGGGGCATCATAAATTTTTTCATATCAAGAAGTTGCAATCAAACATCATCAATCAATATCAATCATATCAGAGGCAGCAATCAATTAGTATTAGAGGCATATCGGGAATCAACAATCAGGATGAAAAAGGATCTTTGAATCAATGTTCTTCGCACATTAATTCAAAGAGGGGCATTTGTAGACACGTAAAATTGGACAAGTACTTTTAAAATGCAAAAATCAATTAAATGGCTCAAAATCATCAAAATGCACTAAAAGGGACATAATTAAATAAAGTTGGACAAAATCAATTAAAGCAAAAGAAAAATTAAATGATGATGTTAAATAATTAAATCAAAGCTTCAAAGGGGCAAAAACACTATATAATTGATTTTAATCAATTAATTGTATAGTTGTTTAAATCAAAAATCAAAATGAACCTATTACCCTTCCATGGCTAAATTTAATTAATTAATTAAATTTAATAAATCCTATTTTTCTTTCAACAAGTGGAGCAACCAATGAAAATTGAGAACAAGTGCACATGGATCACTTAAAAAAGGATGAATCTCAATCTCTCATTTTAAAGTTTAAATCTCAGCCATTCATCTTGTCTCCTTGTCCCCCCATTTATGGACAAAGCAAAGCTTTTGACTTAACCATGAGATAACCATGATTACTTCGCTCCACCCCCTACCCTTGGGAAATTACTATAAATATGAGGCATTTTGGAGAGCATTATCATCTTAGAATTTCACTTACAAAGCATTGTTACTATAGGCAATTGAAATCATTCTAAGAGCATTTGAGCAATTTGAGCATTTTAGAGCAATTAGCATTGTAATTTGTCCATTGAGCTAGATTAAGCATCACAGAAGCATTGTAGAAGCATAGTAGCAACAAAATCTCTCATTTTAGAAGTGTCACTAGTGAGGATTTGAGCTGAGAGCTTCATTTACCACTTCTTTCTAGAGAACCATGAGATGTTCTAGATTATAGTTTCATTTTAAAGTAGATTTGCATTGTATTTCCTTTAAACTGTTGCTATTTGATCTTAATTTCATGAAGGTGATTATCATCATCACACAATAGGAGGTTAATGAACCTATAGCCCATTTTTGGGGTATTACATTTTTCCCCTCTTTGAATTACTGAGCGAAGCGCAGTGGTTCAAAGATAGTCTGTGTATGATAAAGATGTTTGAGATTGAAACTGATTTGAAAGATGAACTGATTCTGAGACAGAAACCCATTGAAAGATTTGAAGATGTTAGGTCATGAATGACCAAAGATAATGTTAACTATAACAGCAATAAACTGGTGATTACAAAAAAGTGCCAAAACGCCTAATTTTGAACCTTATGATTGCGAAGAAGTGAGTGACTGATTCCAGACCTGATTGTCCAAAAGAATCATAGTGGTATCACATCCTGAACCCATCAATTATGAAGAACCAAGGAAATAACACTAATGAACCGATGGTTACGAAAAGCTGATACAATTTACAAGATAGCTTAGGATACCAAATTGATATGGATCTCAATGAATCTAATATGCCCCAAGCAATGATAGATTTGCCCCAAGCGACAAGGACTTTTGATGAGTCAGTAACTAGACGTGGTTGTTGTCTTGATTACTAAGGTAAGATTGATTATGGATTTAGATTTATAGACTTGAATGATGTGCCATACCATGCCCCCTTCAGGATTAAAATTGAAATCTAATAAGAAAAGTCAGCGTTATAGTTTAGAAGCATGCTAATTGATTTGAGAAGTGGTTGTGCATGTCCGAGAATGTGTTCTACATCCTTTAGAGGTCCTGGAGACCAAGTTTGACTAGGTTAAACCATGAGTTGACCATAGTTGACTAAGTTAAAATTTTGATAGTTTGATGTAAGATAATCAGTTAAATTGAATTCTAGATTTCTGTGATGATTGAAGGTCGATTATGCAAGTAGTTAATAATATGAATGATCTCAAATTTCAATTTTGATCATGAAAAAGGATTCTACTTGCTGTTTCGTTGGAGGAACCTTTAGACAATGCTCAGTCCTTGTGTCATGTTTAGCATTTTTGGTTTTGAAGAATCACTTAAGTGTTCAAGCAATTTGTGAGATCATGCAAAGTGCAAAATGAAATGTAGAATGAAATGCAAACCTAGGACCTAGGACCTAGTCACTGATCATGTGTCGATTTGTTGTCATCATTGAACTTTTAGGTAACCAGATAAATCAATACAATGTCCACTAGTTAGGAAACTATAGACATATGAATATCGATTCGTATGCACAGGAATCAATACAACACCCACTAGTTAGGCAACCATGGACATATGAATATTGATTTTATTTTTGGAATGTCAGATTAGATATAAGCACCAAGGCACAAACGCTAGGATGACCTAAATATCATGTCCATTTTGATATAGCAATTTGTATAAGCATTAGAACATAAACATTATGATGACCTGAATATGCCTTGCATTCAAACACATCAAACAATCAAGAGATCATTCTAAATCCAGTGTGAATTACCCGTAGTGACCCTTTATCATTCACATCCTTAGGCAAGATCGTGTTTCACAGTAGGAGAAAGAACTCACTCAAAAAGACAATAGTTAGATCAAACTTCCTTGAATTTTTTGGGTATCAATGGTCGAGGTACTCATGGCCATCCAATACGAGATGGAGGCTCTTACATATGGACACCATTTCAATCCAAAATTTCCAAAGTTGTTAGATTTTGACATACAAGCAGAAGACAAAGAAAAGATTATGCCCCCAGTCATCACTCTCTAAATCCTATAAAGGACATCATCAAAGAGCTCAAAGGACACAATATGCAAAAATCTCAATGCGAATTAGTAAGCATATAAGGAGATAAAAGCATGTAAAAAAGCATAGATTATTTTCAATTTGTGTTTGATTGCGTTGTTGTAGATGCAAAATCCTTTTTGGAGAGGAGACAGACATACAAACTTAGATGAAGCTTCAAAGGAATCTAACTGGATATGACCCGTCTAAGATGTACTAGAGGCCATAGGATATGACATTGATTGCCCCCAAGTGTTAAGCATTGATAGGATACATACATTTTTGCCGATTGGTGTACAAACTGACTTATTGAAAATAGGAATGCGGGAACAAACCAAGAGATATGTACAAACTAAAGCAAGACTGAAAGCTGGGAAAGACCAAGATTGCATTAATAGATGGAGCATTTTCGAACAAGTGGCACCTGTTTGCCAGGTTTTCACCGTCTTGGCAAAGATTCTATTTTTGCTACCAAGGCGCCTATTTCCAAGTTTTCACCAAGGCACTTTTTCTTTTTCTCATTTTTTTGTATTTTTCATTTTTCCAATTTTTTTTGTACTTTTGATATTTTTTGATTTTTTTGTGAATCATCAAGGCACCTATTGCTAGGTTTTCACCAAGATGTTCATTTTTTTAGGACTTTTTCAAAATTTTAAGATTTTTTCAGGACATTTTACCATACACTGAATGCCTTAGGCATAGAATTTCTTCAGATGGAGAATGTTGATTGGTTCTCAGAGTTGTTCTCCTTCAGTCATTGAGAGTTGATAGGCTCCAGAGCCAAAAGTAGCAGTGATAACAAGGGGACCCAGCTAGTTGGGTTCAAACTTCCCCTTACGTTCTCGATGTGATTGATTTTTAGGATTCTCTCTCAAGACTAGATCGCCAACCTAAAATTCTCTGTGTCTGAATTTCTTGTTGTAGCCTCTAGACATTCTTTTTTGATATACTTTGAGATGATCATACACTACTTGTCTGCACTCATCTAGTAGTTCAAGTTCTTGCAACCTAGACACTCTGTAGTCATCATCAGTTACTAGACCATGTATTCTAATTCTTAGTGATGGGATTTCAACCTCAATAGGCAGTACCGCTTCAGACCCATAAACTAAAGTGAAAGGTGTAGCCCCATTGGGCATTCTAATACTTGTTCTGTAGGCCTAGAGAGCTGGATTGATCATGAGATGCTAGTCTCTTCCTATCTTATTAACTGTACAGTGCAAGATTTTTAATAGATTCTTGTTAGAAGCCTCTGCTTGTCCATTCCCTTGAGGATAGTAGATAGATGACCAATGTTGTGTAATCTTGAATTTGGCACATAGATCATCTAAGTCTCTATTCTTGAATTGTCCACCATTATCTATGACTATAGAGTGTGGAATACCATACCGACATATGATGTAGTTTAGAATGAACATAGAAATTTTCTTGCTGGTTGCTTTAGTCAAAGGGACTGCTTCTACCCACTTTGTGAAATAGTCTGTAGCTGTTATGATATGGGTATGTCCATTAGAAGAATGGGGATGTATGGATCCTATAAGATCAAATGCCCATTGGTGAAAAGGCCATTGTGTAGTAAAGGGAATTAGATCTTTCCCTGGAGCATGAATTAAGTTACCATGTACTTGGCACTTTTGACAGTTCTTAGCAAACTTGATTGCATCTTTCTCCATTTCAGGCCAATAGTATCCAACCCTAATAAGTTTTCGAGCTAGTGTTAAACCGTTCGAGTGTGACCCACATATACCTTCGTGGACTTCCTCGAGTGCACATTAAGACTCTTCCTGTTCTAAACATCTAAGTAGTGTACCATCTAGACCTCATTTATACAAATAATTACCAATGATGACATACCGGGATGCATTGCGGATAAGGTATCATTTCTCATGGTGATTGAAGGTATCAAGAATGATTTGGTCTTGGAGATAGGAGAAAAGGTTTTTGTATCGAGATGAATCATGAGCAACAATAGTGCATATCATGCAGGCTTTGGGGGAATCATATGCAGGATAAGATAGTGCTTCCACCAAGAACTCATAGCGTAGCTCATGTTCAGGCTACTGTAATAGAGTAGATAGCATTGCCATTGCATCGACAGCCCTGTTCTCTATTCTAAGAATTTTCTCAAATGTGATAGATATGAAATATTTCTTTAGATCATCTACCATTCTTTTGTATGGAATGAGATTTTCATCTTTCATTTGGTACACATCATTGACTTGATGGATAACAAGTTGGGAGTCCCCATGAATGTGTAACTCAGTCACTCTCCACTCAATTGCTAGTTTCATACCATTAAGAAGGGCTTCATATTCAACAATATTATTTGTGCAAGGGAACTTTAATCTGAATGCTTTGGGTATTGAGTACCCTTGAGGAGTGATAAATGATATGCCTGCTCCAGATCCATTTTGTGTATAGGAGCCATCAAAGAACAATTTCTATTATCTAGAAGAAAGATTCATGATAGAGGAATCTGGGAACTCTATTTTCATTGTTGTATCATCAAACATAGGTGCATCTGCAAATTGATCAGCAATAACTTGTCCTTTGATAGATTTTCTTTCAACATATTCAATGTCAAATTCACTTAAGATCATGACCCATTTGGCTAATCTACCTGTGAGGGCAGCTTTACTTAGTAGGTACTTTAGTGGATCAATCTTAGCTACCAAATGTGTGGTATGAGCTAACATGTAATGTATCAGTTTTTGTGATGCAAAGATCACAACTAGACAAGATTTCTCAATCATTGAATAGTTCTTCTCATATGCAACCAATGTTCTACTGATATAATATATAGCCCTTTCTTTTTTATTCTCATCATGCTGTGCTAGCAATGCCCCCAGTGATGTATCTGTGGTGGAGACATACAAGATCAGTGGCTTCCCCTGAATAGGAGGCATCAAGATAGGAGGATTTGATAGATATTACTTGATGTGGTTAAAGTTCTTCTCACATTCTTCACTCCACACAAAAGTCACACCTTTATGTAAAGTTTTTGTAAAAGGTTGTGATATGTCAGCAAGTTGTGATATGAAGCGTCTGATAGATTGTACTCTCCCTTGCAATGTTCTCATTTGACTGATGTTCTTGGGAGGTTGCATCTCCATGATGGCTTTAACTTTAGCTGGATCAACTTCAATGCCCTTCTTTGAAACTATGTATCCTAAGAGCTTTCCAGAAGTGACACCAAAAGTACACTTCTTAGGATTTAGTCTGAGACTAAATTTTTCCATTCTGTCTAGTATCTTGCTCAAGTCATTTAGATGTTTAGCTCTAATCATAGATTTTTCTAAAGTATCATCAACATAATCCTCCATAGTTCCATGCATCATGTCATGAAAAATAGAACTCATAGCTCTCTGATATGTAGCACTAGCATTTTTAAGCCCAAATGGCATGACATTCCAGCAGAAGGTACCCCGTGCACATGTGAAAGCAGTTTTCTATTGATCCTCTGGAGAAATTTTTATTTGATTATATCCAGAGAAACCATCCATTAAAGAATACATCTCGAAACCCTCAGTCATGTCCACTATCATATCAATGTTAGGTAGTGGAAAATCATCCTTAAGGCATGCTTTGTTCACATCTCTAAAGTCTGTGCACACTCTGATTGATTTATCTAGTTTAGAAATAGGTACAATATTTGAGATCCATTCAACATAGTTAATAAAATGGATGAATCTAGCTTTTAGTAGTTTCTCTAATTCAGCTTTGACCAAGAGTGCAACATGTGGATGCATCTTTCTTAATTTTTGTTTAACAATTTTTACTCCAGGAGCAATAGATAAATGGTGCATTATAAGATCAGTATCCAACCTTGGCATATTTGAATATTTCCATGCAAAGTTGATCTTCTTTTTTATTAGGAATGTAGTAAATTTTTGCTTTTCTTCTTCTGATAAGAATTGTGCTACATGGATCAACTGTGGTTCCTCTGCTGTTCCCAAGTTGATAGATTGAGTGGGATCAATTAGAACTGGAGATCTGTCTTGTAAAAGACTCAAAAGGACATCAAATATCTCATCCTTAGGCACCTCAAAGAGGTTTTCACCTTTGGATACATCTTTTATTTTTACTTTTGTAGGTTCTGAGACTGCCACAAAGTGGTTTTCATCCTTAGAACTCCTTTTCTTTTTATTTTTATTCTTATTCTTTTGACTAAGATACTTGATGTCTGACTCTTTCATGCTAATGCTCAGCTCATTGATGGAAGTCTTCATAGGCTCAACTGCATTTAGGTAGCAAGCAAGGGCATAGTCATTCGGGAAAGTAAAGATACCTTGGCTCAGATTCATGGAAGTTTGATCAAGAAGATAAGGATGTTGGATAGTCAAAGTGGGAAAAGATTGGGAGATAGTGTTTACGGATATGGATCTATCATCATTGGTCCTAACCCGACACCCAAGTTCGAAGGTGATATTACAACTCAAAATGTTCAATTTGTGAATAGGCTCAATGTCATTGTGGGAGTCCAATTCAGCCATAGGTGAATCAGACTCGTTAAGTTCATTATTTCTCTCTAGACTTACGTTGGGTTTAGGTGCATATTGGTGAATAACATCAATATGTTTTTTCTGTGATAAGCTTATCTTCCTCTAGAATGACTCCCCATTCATAGTCATTTGATTCCTCATCTATGCCTCTAGGAAAATTGAGAACATGAGTAAAGTTAGGGTGAATACCCCAAGAAGGGTTACCCTCAGATTCTGATTTGAATTCATACTCATGAGAATCTATCTCAAAATAACTGCCACCTTCCTCTTTATTTGTTTTATTATCTTCAAGATTAGTTGGTTCTTGTGGTGCAACTATCTCTTGTTCTATAGTAGGTTCTTGTGTGTTTACTACATTGATTCTTTTTACTGGATCATCTTCAGCTTCAAGGAGGCCCTTTATCTCTTTAGGCAAATGCTCATAAAGAATGAGCTCCTCAGTGGTGTTTGACTCATCACTATTAGACTGTTGTATTGTTTCCTCCTTTGGTTCAATCTATTCTAAGATATGCATGGAGTTCTTGCTAAGATAGAAAGGCTTCTTCTTATATCCTAGACCTGTTGTATCCTTTTTGGTTTGACCATGGTGGTCAAGAGGTGATAGAAGACCCTTACCTTGTAATCCTAGAGGTAC
Organism: Chamaecyparis obtusa; assembly: GCA_027943335.1. NCBI lineage: Eukaryota > Viridiplantae > Streptophyta > Pinopsida > Cupressales > Cupressaceae > Chamaecyparis > Chamaecyparis obtusa. Next base: position 1,409,405 of record BSBK01003479.1, read on the forward strand.
TTTTCTAGTATATCCCATTTTTGTGATCAATTTGTCCCTTGGTCCATATGACTTTTGAGGAATTCTTCTTGAAGTGGAGTCACATTTCGAGACTGACTGAGAGTTAGATTCCTCTTTATACAACCATGCAAGCACAACTTCATCTTCCTCAAACTCTTGTTTAGATACTTGTTCTGGAACAAATCTTATATTGAATAGGACTTGGGATTTTTTCGCATTAGGTTTCACTTTGTCTGATGGTTGCCCATAAGACTTAGGGGACAACGGGAGAGATGTGAGAGATAAAATAGGTTCCATTGTGTATTCTCCCATACCATTATCTTTGATTTTGACCTCTTTTGCAATGTCTTCCATCTTGGATGTGGATGCTACATCTGTGTGCTTAGTGGAAGATTCTCTGTTATTAGGAACAAGTTTATCTGCACTTTCTTTCAATGCATTGTAAGTTGTAGATATGTCTACTGGAATGGTTACCTCTACTCCTTCATAAGGAAATTTCAAACATTGATGGTATGTAGAAGGAATAGATTTCATTTCATGTATCCAGGGTCTCCCTAGAAGGATGTTGTAAGCCAAAGGTAGATCAAGAAATTGACATGTAGTATCTCTGATTACTGGACCTATTCTGATAGGTAAGACAATGGTGCCTTTGGAAGATCTTTCTTGCTCATCATATGCTTTGATAGTTACCTTCTTTCTAGGATCAATAGCCATTTCTAAAAATCCCAGTTGTGTGGTCAAGCTAAAAGAACAAATGTTTAATCCATCACCCCCATCTATCAACACACGTTTGACGTGACAATTTTGGATCAAGACTTCAATATGCAAGGGCTGATTATGCGGATGACTCAAGGAGTTATCAGCTTCCTCTGAAAAGGAGATATACTGTAGAGACATAAGATGACTAACCATAGTCTAGAATCTGTCTAAATCAAGGTTGTCAGGAACATTGGATCCAAGCAGAGCTTTGTCTAGAATGGTTCTATGAGCTGGAGATATCTGAAGCAACTCAAACATGAAGATTTTTGCATTTGTATACTAGAGTTGTTGGACAATACTGTATGATGTAGGCCTCGTGTCTTTAGGATTTGAAGATTTAGATGTACCCTTTTGTTTAGAAGCAGATGAAATATTGAAAGGCATCTTAGGGACATTGGATGAATCTAGGATTTGTCCTGGCAGATGTGCCTGAGCTTGTGATTGAGTAACTGCATTAACTGATTGATTTTCTCTATCTCTTCATACAATTGTGATGACATTGCAACACTTAGATAGACATGGTTCAACCATATTGATGACAACATTATTTCTAGAGTAGGCATAATTGACTTTAGCACCCATATTAGGTTGAGAAGAAGAATCTTCTTTACCATGTTTCAGAAATGGTTCCGTGAATGCTGTATGATCATTATTGCTTTTATGATTGTCAATCGTGATTTCTCCATTATCAATTTTGTCTTGTATGAGGTGTTTCAAGTGTACATAGTTGTTGGTTTTATGACCCTTATTATGATGGAAGTCACATAAATCAGTATCTTTCCACCATTTTGGTTTAGGTTCAGGATCAAATGGTTGGATCTCAGGCAAGTAAATGATATTGTTAGGCAACAGAGTTTTCATGGCAGATTCCAAGGACTCTCCAAGAGGAGTGAATTTTTGGTTAGGATCTGTAGCCCAAGGTTTGTAAGTAGATGGTTTCTTGTTAGATTCTATTGCTTTAGCTTCAGAAGCTTTGATGGCTTGGGTGACAATAGTGAGATTGAAAGCACATGCCTTAGAAGGGGGATGGATATTATCAACAATGCCATCTGTGACAATGCCTTTATTCTTGTTCCAATTTTTGCCTATCTTTAGAACTAGATTCAGATTCATACTTGTCCTTTTGAATTGATATGTCTCCTTTTTGCACAAGTACTTTCTCAATTTTGATTGCATTTTCTACCATCTTATCAAAGGATGTATGATTTTGCATTTGCAAGTGGTAGTTGAGTTTTGGAACAAGATTTTTGATGAAGATTTCCAGCTTCTCAGTTTTTAGAATGGGTCTAACATATAGAGAAAACTTCTTCCTCCATCTTTTGAGAAAAGTCAGGAATGGTTCTCCTGAGTATTGTTTCAGATTGCAGATGTTGATCATGGTGACTAGGTGCTAGATATTTTAGGAGTATTACTGATAGAATAATTTAATCAATTCCTCAAAAGTTTTGATAGTTGGAGGCATCGTAGAGAATGAATGAATGGCTGCTCCTCCCAAAGATCGAGGAAAAATATGCATTAAGTAGGTTGGTTCATGCATGAACTCCATAGATTGAGTACAAAATTCCCTGACATGATCTTGAGGATCAGAGTTTCCATCATACTTATCATACTTATCATACTTAGGTATCTCCACTCTTTTAGGGAATGGCGGCATGTACAAGTCTTTATCAAATGGAAAAGGGCATAGAGCCTCCATGGAGAACTCTTTAGGTTCCTTTTCTTTTTCAAGTTTGTTAAGTTTGACTTGCATGACATGCATCTGTTTCATCATAGCTGTGATTGGAGTTTCTTCCTCATGTGTAATGATATCTTCAACATTAAAGTTGGGAAGAAGTTTAGCCCCTTGACGAGCTAGTTCTAGAAAGTATGTTTCTCTATCTTCCTTCAAGAAAGGCCTCATCATTTTCTTAAAATCATTATCATTTTGATATCGAGAAATTTCAGAAGGTGTGGGTTCTTGATCTGCACCTGTGTGTGTGAAAATTGTACCTGATATGTAGACACAACACTCAGTAAAACATTAGAGGTTAGTGATAATCAAAATCGTGCAAAATTGAAAGCTATCTAACCAAGTGATTTATTGCCTTCTAATAGGTGCGAGATTAATGTTCTCAGATTGTAATCGAGATCAGTGACCTAGACGACACCTAAATGAAGGATTTGAATGCAATTCTAGATATGGAATAAATGCAATTAATCTATATTTTTGATATTTTCTATGCAATAAGAATGATAAAAACTGATATGATATGAATGCTATTGAAAACTAATATGCTATGAATCTAACAATGATATGTAATATGAATGCAAAAATAAGATTGATCTCACAAAGATGTCGATTCGCAAGAGCTTTGATTCTTCAATTCCAATTCTCCAGCGTGATTGTGCAAAATATGAGATGATTTGTGAAGAGCTGAGCCTTTAATTTATAGAAATCCAGGGCTTTGGAGGTGCATGGGAAAAAGCTATAAATCACTCAAATAACTCAACTTGATTTTTGAGTTATTTTTAAATAAAAGATAATTAACTCACAAAAACATGCAAAAGCTAAGTTTTAACTCAAAATAGAGTTTAGCTTTAATTGATAATTGATAGTTGTTTGCTTTTATGATTGTGCATGTTTTATTTATGAATTAATTTAATAATAAAGTGATTTATTTCCAACTTAATTGCTTTTAAAAATAAAACAATTGATTTATGGGTTAATCAATTATTTAATCAAAATTTTATTAAAAACTATATTATTAAATAATGACAACTTGCTTTAATTAATTAAATAAGAATTTAATCAATTATTCATATGATATTAGATTTATTGTCAAAATTAAATAATACAATTAATAATAGATATAATTAAATTTAATTACACAATTAAGTGGCAAATATTAAATCTAATTAATTAAATATGAAAATATTCAATTAATCAAACTTTAGGATAAATGTGATTTATTGCCAAATAATTATAAAATTAAAGATAATTAAGATAATTAGGAATATTACAAGGAATATTCTCCGATGCAAAATTTAAGATAATCAATTAGATTTGATGATGTTTAGATGTGCCTTAGATTAGGACTTTGATGTCGATTTCATATGATTTGATGATATAGGAGGTTAATGAACTTATAGCCCATTTTTGGGGTATTACAGCACCATGTTGAGAGTGATGTCCTTGAGACCCATGATGTGTCCCTCCATAAGACATGTTAGGAGTTTTAGGACTCCCGGGAATAGATTGATGTAGATATTTTTGATTGACGCCTTGGATTTATGGAGGGGGTATGTAACCAGTTTTTAATCAAAGATTGCCAAGACCGTCATCTTCGTAAAGACCTGAATTGTAGAGTTCATCAAAGGTTGGACCCACATGAGTAGATAGAGGTAAGGTATGAGATGCTTTTCTGGATTTCTTGTGTGATGAAGCTCGAGTTTCCACCATTAACCTTGGGTGAAGCAAGAGAGAAAGATGAAGGCAACTGAAGAATGACTTGATTTAAGAAGATTGAATGATGCAACCTTGTCAAGATTGAATTGATTGAAGATTAGATCAGACATAAATGAAGGATACTATGCCACAGTAGTATGGGTAGATGCCCAATAGATGGCGGGCACGAGCTCACAACACTTAGCCATTTTTGTATGGAGACAGAATTTGAAGATAATTTTGACAAGGTTTTGACACAAGATGAAAAAGACTCAAATCGATAAATCAGAAGGTTAAATTAGACTCAAGAGACCACCTTAGGAAAATGAATGGATTTGTTCTAGTTTCTGCTCTGTTCTTGACACAATGATTTGGTTGACAGAATCTGGAAGTAGGTTGTAAAAACTAGATTTTTGAAATTTTTTGGAGTTTTCTGACAACTTTGACTTTAGCTTTGATACAAGTTTTGAAATTTCAGGATAACTTTTGACACCAGAAAGGATTTTTCCTTCAGATTTGCAATTTTTTAGTTTTCAGAACCAGTTTATTTGCAAGATTTTCTCTGTTCAGGTTTGCAGATTTGTGTAATAGTTCATCTCAAGTAACCAAGTAGATATCAAGTACACAAAACATCAATCAAGAGGGAAGAAATCAATCATCTGAAAACAATGAACAAGGGAAAAAGCAACCTTGTGCATGAACAAGCAATAGTGACTTATTATGCTAATCCCTAAGAATGCTACTTGTGTATGTTCTCAAAAGTTTTTCAATAACGCACATAGTCCTAGAAAATGAAAAATTTGGCTTCACTAGGGTTTGTAGTAATGGTCTGACTCTGCAACTTTTATGATCTCAAGAGGGAAAACTCCAATCCAGGCACACTAGGGTTTTGACACAGTCTGAGAATTTAATACATCAGGAGTTGCTAGGGAGATCTGACAGCCCAACAAGAGATCACACCTGTGAAGATTTCCTCCACAAGGACATTTATATAGCAGTTGTTGCTACCACGATGAAAATGGATATTACCACTTGAGGTTCCATCCACGTGGTTGACCCAATTAAGGGAATGTCCACTATGGTTAACCCTCTCTAAAGGTGACTCACAAAATATATCATAGGGGGACTAGATCGGATTCAAGGATCTGGGTTTCCGGTACTATCCAAAAAGGAAGTAGAGCATAATCCCCTAGCCTCTTCACTTCACCAAAATAAAGCAGACAGATTAATCTGACACGCTAAAACTGAAATTATCTCACCAAGATCTGTGATGTCAACAATTTATGGTCTATCAATCTCTCTGGAGAGGGAATGTATCAATCAAAAGCTGAGGACACAAATCAAAGGAACATGAGACAATCTCAGTATCCTCCCTACCTACAAGGGGATCCTTCGTCAAGAAGAGCTTCACATGTAAATAAGTGAAAGAATCCCACTCTCTCAAGATCATCCACAAATAGTGTTCATAGGGCCTAATTACTATGTGTAACAAATATGCAAAAAACAAATCTATGTTCGTTTTAGAGCCCAAAATTGAACTGTGAATTATGAAAGTTGTAAAGGCACTCAAGCTTGACACAAGAGAGTTTGTTTTCTATCCCAAAATGAAGTGTTATCAGATGTAATAGAATAACCAAGTTCCTCGCAACACGCTTAGTAGATTTTACCTATTTTAGCAATTTTTAAGCATTTGTCTTCTATCTTTTATACCCACAGGACGTACTTGCACCTACACCTGCAAACCAGTGTTATGAAAAATTTACCTATTCTTGTACATGAAACCCACTGTTACAAAAATCCATAAAAAAAAAGAAACACAACTTGTCAACCCCACGTGGTAGAAAATCAGGTGAGTCAAAGATAATATGTCATTTGATAATCGAAAAACCTGTTGTCATGAAAAATCAGATTCTGACCAATCTTCACTAAATCAATCATAACTTTTGCAAATCAAAATGAAATTAATCCAGACCAATGAAAAATGAAAGATAACTCAACTACCTTTCTAGAAATATAAATTTTGGATTTGTATCATGTCATATGTGCATGTACCAATAAAAACATAAGTCGGATGTCATAAAATTAGGTTCAGACCAGTCTTCACTAAAATGATCATAACTTTTTGAAATAAAAACAAAATTAATCCAAGCCAATGGAAAATGTAATCTAACTCAAATACCTTTCCAAAAATATAAATTTCTAATCTTTATCATATCATATGTGCATGTACCAATAAAAGTATTAGTCGGATTTCATAAAATAAGGTTCAGACCTGTCTTCACTAAAATGATCATAACTTTTGAAAATCAAAATAAAATTAATCCAAACCAATGGAAAATGAAATCTAACTCAAATAAATTTCCAAAAATATAAATTTTCGATCTGTATCATGTCATATGTGCATGTACCAATAAAAACATCATTTGGATTTCATAAAATCAGGTTTTGACCAGTCTTCACTAAAATGATCATAACTTTTGCAAATCAAAATGAAATTAATCCAAACCAATGGAAAATGAAAGATAACTCAAATACCTTTGCAAAAATATAAATTTTGGATCTGTATCATGTCATATGTGTCTATACTAATAAAAACATTAGTCAGATTTCTAGAAAAATAGCCCAGGAATTTATCACAAAACTCACAAAAATTAACCTTGTGGTCGTGGGTTCGAGAAAAATGATAGAATAAAATGGAAACCCATTTCAAGGCCCCATGGTGGGTGACATAAATGTGTGTGTGAAAATTGTATCTAGCTGTGGATATAACACTTTAGTAAAACATTAGAGGTTAGCAAAATCAAAATTTGCAAATAAGAACAATATAGCTAACTAGGCGATTTACTGCCTTCTAGTAGGTGTGAGTATGGTATTCTTAGAATAGACCGAGATCAGTGAGAATGCAACACCTAGACAAAGGATTTAAATGATGAAAACAATGAATTATGAATGCAAATTAATCTATTTTTTTTAATTTTTGATGCAATAAGATGAAAAATTGTATGAAATTAATCTATAATGAATTGAAATTTATAATGCAAATTAATCTAACAATGCTATGAAGATGAATGCAAAAGTATGCAAAAGCTATGAAAAACTATGAAATGATCTCACAAAATTGCTTGTCGCAAAAGCTTGATTCTTCGTATGCAAATTTCACCAGAGTAATTGTGCAAATTTGAGAGATATGAGATTGAAAGCTTGAGGGATTTTAGAGATGGTTGAAAGCTTGAGAGATCCTTTATGAGGAACTGAGCCTTGTTTTTATAGAAATCTAGGGCTTGAGGATGCATTGAGAAAAGCCATAAATCACTCTTGATGAACTCAGGTTGATTTTTGAGTTAACAAGAAATTAAGAATAAATAAACTCATAAAATCATGCAAAAATAGTTTTTATCTCAAAATAGAGCTTTAGTTCTCTTTTTCAACTCATCATCAGATGTTGAGTTTCAATTTTAAAATTGATTGTTAATTTCTAGTTGCCTTCTTTTCTGATTATGCATGATTTAATATGAATTAATTTAATAAATAAAGTGATTTATTTTCCACTTAACTGGTTTTGAATTAAAACAATTGATTTATGGGTTAATCAATTATTAAATCAAACTTTTATTCAAAAACTATATTATTAAATATAGACAACTGACTTTAATTAATTAAATAGGAATTTAATCAATTAGTCATAAGATTTTTGATTTATTGTCAAAATTAAATAACACAATTTAGGAATAAATATAATTAAATGTAATCAAATAATTAAGTGGCAGTATTAAATCTGATTAATTAAATATTCAGAATATTCAATTAATCAAACTTTAGGATAAATAAGATTTATCACCAAATAATTATTAAATTAAGAATAATTAAGATAATTAGGAATATTCCCCGATGCAAAATTAAGGATAATCAATTAAATTTGATAATGTGCAGATGTGCCTTAGGTTAGGACTTTTGTATCGATTTCATTCGATTTGAAGATGTAGGAGGTTAATGAACCTATAGCCCATTTTTGGGGTATTACAACCAACTTAAACAAACAAAGGATATGACACGTGGACTTGTATGGAGGGTCTTCATGACAAAGGCCCAAGACACCATCAAGCCACTATGTGAGGTATTGATTATGGATTTTGGATATAGATGAGACTGGTATTGTATCCCGGAGTGAGAGCTTGCCTAGAGAGGCATATCCGCTCCTGATCTGTCATGCCTAGAAATCCACTATTGGGCAAAAATAGAACATAGTTACCCTTATAAACAAAACCTTCCTTTTAAATGTAAACTAAACTTAAAAAATAGGATATACATAGGATTGAAACTAAAATACAGAAATATGATTAATTCCTTCACTAGAAAATTAAGCATTTAATAAATTAGAATTCTTTTCATATTTACATAAGTTCATGTAACAACAACAGATTTCCTTTAAAACCAGATGCTTATTACTAAGATGAATAGGAGATAAATGACTTTTAAAAATAAGATTTTTTAATATAGTTTTATCCTACATTTCATCCTTTATGAAACACAAAAATATGCCAAAATGCACAATATTTTAAATCTTTTTATAATGTCATGTTAACATAGATTCTTTTACAACACAATAGCTTCAATTAATTTTCATGCACTGAAAAGGAGACACCTAACTTCAAATGATAAATACATATATTTACACCTCCTTATAGAAACACCATACTTTTTGAGAAGAACTTAACAAGGAGATCTTCTCCTTTACATTTCTAAGAGGACAAAAAATCCTCCAACACAAGCATATTCCTCTTTACAATCTCTTCATGGAAACAAGATGCTTCAAGGACCTACAAAAGAAAGCTTTGTAGGATGGCCATGGGAAGCTCGCCTCCCATCCTAGGCCTCTAAGAGGCCACCTTCGAGCTAGGAGAACCAATGCTAACCCGGGTATGCATGAAGCCAAATGAAACACATCCAAAAATATAATACACACATAATTACAGCCTCCCAAGGCTAATTCAAGGAGCTTGAAATAAAGCTTCCTAAGGGTGAAGGTGGACCAAGTACCCAATAGGAGACAAGGCTACAGATGAAATGCAAGCCTTCAACAAGACAACAACTCTTTCACACAAAATCAACACAACTTCTCATTTCTTCCATACAAGAGTAACATAAATCCTCTTCATGCAACTTAAAAAAAATCAACCAAATATGGCCAAAACCCTTATGACCCCCAAGAAAACCCTTATGACCCCCAAGCATATCAATGCTACTAGCCTACCATGGACCCCATAATCCATGGTGCATCCCTCTCTCCCAAGGAGAGAGACTCTACACCAAGAGGGATGTCAAAAACCCTTCACCCATAAGGCTACTCTTCGCTCCCAAGGGTGAGTATGGCCTTGAAAAAAAATCCCTTAAACAACACACAATGACAAGAAAAACACATACAAATTTTTACTTCACATTCAACACTAAACATTGAATAAAAATCCATACTATGCAACACAATAAAATGGAAACACTTTCTTCATTCATTCATGGAAACCATAAGCAAGACACCATAATGAAGAAGAAATGAGCTTGAGAGCCACCAATAGAAGTTATGGGAATGAAAATTGTAGTGGAGCCCCTTCCCTTTTTTCTTTCCTTCCTTTTCTCCTAAATCCCTTAGTAGTCTCTAAAGTTAGAGAGTGGGTGATTGAGAGGAAATCTCTCCAATTTCCCCTCTATATTCAAAATCCTCCCATTCTCCCAATCCTTGGAAGAAGTGTGAAATCCTATTGGTCACTCTTCCCAATCCCTCACACATTTCTAAAAAAAAAGTTCTTTAAAAGATAGTGGCATAAAAAGTGGACATGGTTTGCCCTCCCAAGAAAAGTAATCTTCCCAAGACAATGCTTCCCATCATGATTTTCGGCCATCTTGGATAAGTAACTTTTTGGAGGCTTCCCAAGGCTTAAATAAGATATCATATGGTTAAAAACTCCTCTAACCCATAGGTATATGAAGTGGGCTAGTAGAAAATAGGTTAAACTCAACCCTAGGTGGCTAAATAACCCCTCAAAAACCCCAGTTAAGATCACCTATGAATTTTAATGGATATGACTCCACCTTGGGCTCACAAACCAAGTGATCCTTATGGGGAATAGGGCTAGGTACCTAGTGGACAAGGTGGGTCCTCAAGCTTTCCAAGTGGACATGCCATGTCACAATGTTTTCACAACCAGTGTGCCAATTGACACTACATTACATATCACAACACACTTGGCAAGTCCACTTATTAATTTCAAAATTTAATGAATGCAAATAAAATTCACACTATACACTATACAAAGGAAAATACATTACAACGAAGTTTTGTCTATTCAATAGACGCAACCTTGGTTTTACAGGATTCACATAGGGGTTAGTTATGGTTCTTCGATAAAATCCCATGGCCATGATCCTGCACACTCAATTTAAACAATAGTAACCTCAAGAAGTATAGTCATCAAAATTCAAAATGCAGAGTCAACATTACCATTAAAATTATCTAACACATGAAGTACATTCTTTTAGTCTCTATCATCCTTCATCATAATTTTAATCGTTACTTTAATCATTACCTTCAAATAAACATATGTAAATTGAATCAAAATAACATAATCTCATTAACCCATATGCCACACTAATCATTCCAGATCTATATAATTTGTGATGTAGTTTTATCCAATTTACATAAGCATTACTTTTGCCATTTCTACAATCATTTATATGGCATACAATCAAGTAACCAAATCATCAAGTAATTCTCATAATAATGTCTAGAAATCCATCAATATATTTCATCACCTAACCTTCAACCTTCACAAAATTTCACATCGTAATAATCAACTCAAATTGTGATTAATCATTTTCCTAAACAGCTCATAACAAAATATATATACCCAAATTACAACATCTTAGTATTCATCTAAATCATTTATCTTAATGTCAGTTATAATGTATCACAGGGTTGACAGTCAACATCCTGTGTATGGAAAGCATCAGACAAATATTAAGTCTCATCATCTACTGTAATCAAATTCCTGTCAAAAGATAAAATCATACTAATTCATTAAAACCTTAGACCAATTACTAGGTCTATCATACTGATAATGAAAAGGTTATGATGGGTCTAGGGTGAGGCCTCACATCCTCCCCCCTAGGCATGATCTTCCTCCTGGAAGTCACCCAACTTAGGTTTAAAGTTTCCAAGGTTGACATCTAGTTTAGTTCATTGGATAAATTTGAAACATTGATCTCATGCAATGAGGAATCATAAAGTTGATACATGTTAAGGATACGGTTTACCTTATTTTAATCAACTCTAACTTTTAAAAGTATAAACATTGTATGCAAGAACTGTCTATCCAAACATCACAATCTAATATTATTTTACATAGTTACCATATCTTCTTCTAGCATCAAGATCACGTATGGTAATTCCATCCAACACACCAATGTTGGATCTGAGGTCACAAGGAAATGCACTAAAACATGGGACATCTTCCCTACAATATAACTCAATGTATGCTAACATCACTCTAGATTTTGACCCCTATGAATTTCAATATCTGGAGTATAGGTCCAATATTAAGCTGAAAGTATCATTTTTCACTCTACAAATCCCTAGCTTATACCATCTTTATATTATATTTGTTGATAATATCATAATATCTATGAAATAAGATCATAAGGTAATCTTACAAGGACTATACATATCACAATCAGTGAAATACTCTGACCAAGGCTACACGCATGGTCATTGATAACGCTAATGTCTAGGGTGAACACAGTGTGATGGGAAGATTCTCTACAGTTTCTCCCCATTAATAATAATAAAATATAATGGATTTCCCCAATGGATCTTCTCCCTCATGCAACCTATTATGAAAGTACTTGCCAACAATTTTCAACCAAAAGAGCCTCATCAAATAACCATGAAATCCAAAATTTTAAAAATGAAAAGAATGATTCATTAAAGTGAGATTCAAAAAGTGGCCACATTGGTAAATCTATCACAAAATAAGTGAAGACAAGTCCTTGAGGCAAATAAGGACATTTAATTAAAGTTTGGCTAAGCAGCCCAACACATTAATTTACATTGTTGACAATTGTAAAGAAATAATAAATAAATAAACTTGTGAAACAAAGTAAAATAAAAGAAAAATAAATTTAACAATCCATAAGAAAAATAAATTTAGCAATCCATACTCTACCATATTCATTACATGAACTGTGTGACCTTTTAGGTCACTCAGAGGGAGACGGGGAGATCTCATCATATATATATTATGGAAATATTTAAAATAGGTTGAATATGCCCTTACAAGGGTAGGGCACTATGGGTTTTCCAAGAAAACATTTATTTGGGGAGAGAGGTAGTTGCATAAAAACTTAGGAGACAACTACATATTTACTAATAATAGTTTTACTTACTCTAAAAAGAATTTACACCCCAATATCCTCCTCTCCTCGAGAGAAGTTCCCACTGCAACGTGGTTCACTAAAGTCTCACTCTCCACAACATGAAATACATCACCGTACTTGCAAAATATTTTATGGCCAACACACTTAGGCCAAAAAGCATAAAACAACACTATTACAAAATCTATAATAGTTTTTATTTTATGAATATAGGAATGACCAGAGACACATTTACCAAACACAATAACCCCATGAGAACATCAACTAGCACAATTAATTCATATGTATATTTTGAGCATCACCACGTTCGCGAAAATTCTCAAGTGGCTCTATTTAGTGAGTTGACACTCGATGTCCACTAGTACCTATCCTAGGTTATTAAACTAGTCACTGGCTCAGGGTACTTTACATATAACTTCACACATTACGCTATTTAATTTATATTACTATGCACATGTTTCATTATTAGTACTTAAAATGTACTTCATGCATCATTCCCACGCACACCCCAATAAACCACGATGAGGGTTTTCTTACAAGTCTTATTCATAGTGAAAAGATATAATAGTATGGTTTTCCTTCCTTTCTTGTATTATCAAAATATACTTAAAAAGAGGAAAAATTATCTAGATAAATTAAACTTGATAAATAGTATAAGTTCAAGGGTTGGGTTAACACACCCCAAAAGGTTTTCTTAATGAAATAATTAATCACAAAGAGATAGAAACCCTAAGGGTTTCGATCGTGAGCCAGGTTGATAAGTAGGGAAGGATTTGCAATCAAAGCATCATTCTAAAAAGGAAAGGCCACATAATTACCCTAATGCAAAACCTAGGATCACAATACAAATAACTATTTAAAATAATAATAATAATACTTCAATATTTCAATTAGAAAGTATTATGTTTTAATTTTCAAGCATAACATTATTCCTAGTTTATTAACTAATTAAATCAATCATTTAAAGGATTATAACAAACCTACTAAAGAACTAATAGTAACTTTGATATAAGGGTTAAGGAAGAATTCATTTATCTAGGTCTCCAACTTGGGCAATAAATAATTTCCCAAAGAGTACATTAGGAAAAATTCTCTTTTCACATAACTTTTAAAGAGACGAGCATACCCCCTATCTCAAACTAGGGTAAGGAAAACTACAAGGACATCGACCTAGTATAGATCTAGATACGGGGAAACATATATATTCTTGAAAGAAAGATAATTAGAATAACAAATCAAATTAAGATAGTAATATTAACCCTAAGGCATTTTCAAAGAGTTAACTACTTTCCATAAACCCAATTGTTGAAAAGGAATATTAAGATTCTTAATTAAATTGAAAATTAATTCAATAAATCCATTTCTATAGTTAAATCATCATAAAATTATTCCCATTCCTAAATCCCCTTTCACCAATTAAATAAGAAATGAACAAACTAAAACAATAGATTTACTATATTTTTCATTCTTAATCTCTTCATTAATACAAATTACCAAAGGAATAATTTTTAAAGAAAAATTCCACTTTAGCTCTCTATTTAGAGTACGATAATATATCATTGACTAATTTAAAGAAAAATTTATTAAATACTGTATCATAATTAAACATTAATAATTTACTTTTCCTAGAACCAATATACTCAAGTGAATATTTTTGAAATATTTAACCAACTTTAGCCACTTATTTAATTTTAATATAGTTCTAAATGATAATATAATAAAACCAATTTCCCAATTTACCCATTTATACAATTAAATAAAAGACTAAATGAAAATGTCATATTCGACATTAATTAATTTTAGTCTAAAAATAAATATTGCACTTAGTGGTACATTAATTAAAATTAAGATTTGACAATAATTATAGAACTAAGTTCAAATTGAAACATTAATTAAATTTAACACTATACCAAAGGATTTCTTTCCAAAATAATTTTCTATCCAAAATCAAATAGAAGAATCCTAACATAGCATAAAATAATTATAAATTCCCGGAAATATACATTAGTCACTAAACCAAAAGATAAAATTTATAACTTAGAAATTATCATACTATTATTTCCATATCCTATCTTACAAATATACCAACTAATACAATTTAATAAATAATTTAATGAAATATAATAGTCAATAATCTCTCCTCATTAAATCTCATTAACGACCAATTGACGAATGTGAGATGAATATTAGATACTAGTTCATATTTATACAACATTATTTTCTAGTCAAATTCACTATCGTATGTCTAACAAACTTAAAATATACATTAAGCACTTGTTCATAAATATAAAATTTTAAAAGAATTTTCTCAAATCATCATTATTAGACTAATATAGCAATTTAAATTAAGACAAGATAATTTTTTTTTTTAAACTCAAATTTCTAATATATCAATTTTATTAAAACTTAAACTTTAGTATTAAAATTTTTGGAATAGCAATTATACTGTAACCATCCTGAATTTTATAAATAAAATTCCTAGCATAACATTTATACTGAACAACATAAACTATATAATTTAAAATTCCTAGAATAACATTCCTTAACAGGAACTAGCATTTCTACTATATAACCTTTTTAAAAATAAATAAATTGACTAATATTAAACTCAAACTATCCCATTTCTATATAATATTCTTTTAACATTTTTTTTTTTTGAAATAAAATCTCAAGGTTGACGGAGTCCCTAATGCCGGAAACTCAATAACAATAAAATTATTGCTTAAATAATATTGTACAAATAACAATAGATACTATAGTTTTTTTAAAAAAAATTCATAGCCGAATAAAAAATCATTATAAACACCCAAATATCATTACCCTAAGGTTCTAATTTAATCTTTCCGTTGTTATTAAAATTCATTATGGAATCATTCTA
Organism: Chamaecyparis obtusa; assembly: GCA_027943335.1. NCBI lineage: Eukaryota > Viridiplantae > Streptophyta > Pinopsida > Cupressales > Cupressaceae > Chamaecyparis > Chamaecyparis obtusa. The sequence continues at coordinate 1,424,887 of BSBK01003479.1, forward strand.
AGAGGAATTCAACAACTTCTCCCTTAATTTATTTAATAATTAAATTCAAATCTCCATTTAGAAATTTATTAACACAAGAATACTAGTCATTACATTAGTAAAGAGGAAAGCCCATAAAATAAATGCAATATAATCCCACATAAATTCGAAATTCAAAAGCTCATAAAAATATAATGTTAAAAAAAATATAAGCCAACATGTTGAGCCCTAACCCTAATTTGAAATTAGGGTTGGGGCTATGTCAAAAAGAGGTATACTTAACCAAAAACTTCATTTCATCATTTTAGTTTTCAACATTTCTCTATGTTTCCTTAGCTAGGGTTTTTTTCTTTTTTTTATCCTTTTGGTTTTTGTTGCAGGTTTCATGGAGGAGGGAGTGAAGAGGTATACACAAGAGTGTATGTGTGTATATTTACTCACCAGAGGTGAGTACATATACACACATTTACTTCTCTGTGTTTGCAAACATTATAGTCGAAGGATTCATGCCTAGATTTCCTTTTTTTTTTTTGACTCTAGCAGAGATGGAATAAGCTGCTGTACCCGAATCTGGGTATATTTTAATGTATGCATGTTCTATACAAGCAATGCCTTAGGTATCTATTCTCCTTTTTTTTTAAATGAAATGTTATATATTAATATATATAATTTTTTTTTTAGGGCTGGTAACTGTCGGCCATATCCGAGCACGGCCCAGCCCCTTAGCCCATGGCCTTAGACACAGGGGTTATGGAACCCAGAAAAAAAATTTATGGGTCACCGACCTCTATGCTGACTGGCTCCCTGACTGCATTCCTTCCGCGCAAGTGGGTGGGGCAGTGCCCTCCGCACACTGCTGCATGTGGAAGCACTACAGCATCGCCTCCCCAAGGGGAGATGTGGCTACAGTGCCACCGCACCACAACACTGGTGCGGGTGGCTCCGCACCATCGAGGCCAGGCCTCCTCTATGCTCGCGCATGCGGCTAGAGAGGGGTTTCAGCCCCCCCAAAAAAAATTTCATTTTTTTGTTTTAAAAAAATTTGTTGATAACTCTTCCGCAAGTTATTAAATTTTTATATTATTTTTTTGATATTAGATTTAATTTTATATATATATATATATATATATATATATATTTAGTACAGTTATTATATATATTTTTTGTTAAAGCACTGAATACACTATGATATTATATGTTAATATATATATGCATAAAGCCTTTATATACATATATATTAATATAATTCATATGTAGTAATGTATTTTTTTTAATATATATGCAACACATACTATATATATATATATATATATATATATATATATATATATATATATATATATATATATATATATATATATATATATATATATTGAAAGGATAGATGAAACTCGAATTTTCTTCCTAACAGTAATTTTTTTCTTTTTCTTTTTCTTTAACTTAGTATTTTCAACAATATATACATTAAATCATAAATTTTATCCCAATTTACTCTGTCATAATTTTAAGTAGATGAAATCATAGTAAGCTAATATTCTTCCTTAAAATCAGACTTTAGCTTAGGTTTTGAAAACAAAATACAACATTCTTACTAAGCCATTTCACAAAGATTACAGAAAAGTTAAAACATTTATTACTCATTTTGCAGCATGTTAGTTTTTAGTTTTTACTGGTATTAAGGCTACAATATTCTGTCCAGAATTCTAAATCTAAATAGTAGAACAGTAATTTTCTCATAGGAAATTTAGAATACTGTGGCTATACTAGATATAAATGATTAATCATTTATTAATTTCCTTTCATTGTCAATACATACAAGGTCCTAGAGCTGTAACCTGGCTCTGATACCAGAATATCATGCCCATAAATCCACTATTGGGTAAAAACACAACATAGTTACCCTTATAAACAAAACCTTCCTTTTAAATGTAAACTAAACTTAAACAATAGGATATACATAGGATTGAAACTAAAATACAGAAATATGATTAATTCCTTCACTAGAAAATTAAGCATTTAATAAATTAGAATTCTTTTCATATTTACACAAGTTCATGTAACAACAACAGATTTCCTTTAAAACCAGATGCCTATTACTAACATGGATAGGAGATAAATGACATTTAAAAGTAAGATTTTCTAATATAGTTTTACCCTACATTTCATCTTTTATGAAACACAAAAATATGCCAAAATGCACAATATTTTAAATCTTTTTATAATGTCAGGTTAACATAGATTCTTTTACAGCACAATGGCTTCAATTAATTTTCATGCACTGAAAAGGAGACACCTAACTTCAAATGAGAAATCCATATATTTACACCTCCTTATAGAAACATCATACTTTTTGAGAAGAACTTAACAAGGAGATCTTCTCCTTAACATTTCTAAGAGGACCAAAACTCCTCCAACACAAGCATATTGCTCTTTACAATCTCTTCATGGAAGCAAGATGCTTCAAGGACCTGCAAAAGAAAGCTTTGTAGGATGGCCATGGGAAGCTCACCTCCCATCCTAGGCCTCTAAGAGGCCACCCTCGAGCTAGGAGAACCAATGCTAACCCGGGTATGCATGAAGCCAAATGAAAAACATCCAAAAATATAATACACACATAATTACACCCTCCCAAGGCTAACTCAAGGAGCTTGAAATAAAGCTTCCTAAGGGTGAAGGTGGACCAAGCACCCAATGGGAGACAAGGCTAGAGATGAAATGCAAGCCTTCAACAAGGCAACAACTCTTTCACACAAAATCAACATAACTTCTCATTTCTTCCATACAAGAGCAATATAAATCCTCTTTACAACCCAAAACAAATCAACCAAATATGGCCAAAACCCTTATGACCCCCAAGCATATCAATGCTACTAGCCTACCATGGACCCCATAATCCATGGTGCATCCCTCTCTCCCAAGGAGAGAGACTCTACACCAAGAGGGCTATCACAAACCCTTCACCCATAAGGCTACTCTTTCCTCCCAAGGGTGAGTATGGCCTTGAACAAAAATCCCTTAAACAACACACAATGACAAGAAAAATACATGCAGATTTTTACTTCACATTAAACACTAAACATTGAATAAAAATCCACACTATGCAACACAACAAAATGGAAACACTTTCTTCATTCATTCATGGAAGCCATAAGCAAGACACCATAATGAAGAAGAAATGAGCTTGAGAGCCACCAACCTTGCAATAGAAGTTATGGGAATGAAAATTGTAGTAGAGCCCCTTCCCTTTTGTCTTTCTTTCCTTTTCTCCTAAATCCCTTAGTAGTCTCTAAAGTTAGAGAGTGGGTGATTGAGAGGAAATCTCTCTAATTTCTCCTCTATATTCAAAATCCTCTCATTCTCCCAATCCTTGGAAGAAGTGTGAAATCCTATTGGTCACTCTTCCCAATCCCTCACACATCTCCAAAAAAAAAGTTCTTTAAAAGACAGTGGCATAAAAAGTGGACATGGTTTGCCCTCCCAAGAAAAGTAATTTTCCCAAGACAATGCTTCCCATCATGATTTTCGGCCATCTTGGATAAGTAACTTTTTGGAGGCTTCCCAAGGCCTAAATAAGGTATCCTATGGTTAAAAACTACTCTAACCCATAGGTATATGAAGTGGGCTAGTCAAAAATAGGTTAAACTCAACCCTTGGTGGCTAAATAACCCCTAAAAAACTCCAGTTAAGATCACCTACGAATTTTAATGGATATGACTACACCTTGGGCTCACAAACCAAGTGGTCCTTATGGGGAATAGGGCTAGGTACCTAGTGGAAAAGGTGGGTCCTTAAGCTTTCCAAGTGGACATGCCATGACACAACATTTTCACAAGTGTGCCAATTGGCACTACATTACATATCACAACACACTTGGCAAGTCCACTTATTAATTTCAAAATTTAATGAATGCAAATAAAATTCACACTATACACTATACAAAGGAAAATACATTACAACGAAGTTTTGTCTCTTCAATAGATGCAACCTTGGTTTTACAGGATTCACATAGGGGTTAGTCATGGTTCTCTGATAAAATTCCATGGCGATGATCCTGCACGCTCAATTTAAACATCAGTAACCTCAAGAAGTATAGTCATCAAAATTCAAAATGCAGAGTCAACATTACCATTAAAATTATCTAACACACGAAGTACATTCTTTTAGTCTCTATCATCCTTCATCATAATTTTAATCGTTACTTTAATCATTACTTTCAAATAAACATATATAAATTGAATTAGAAGAACATAATCTCATTAACCCATATGCCACACTAATCATTCCAGATCTATATAATTTGTGATGTAGTTTTATCCAATTTACATAAGCATTACTTTTATCATTTCTACAATCATTTATATGGCATACAATCAAGTAACCAAATCATCAAGTAATTCTCATAATAATGTCTAAAAATCCATCAATATAGTTCATCACCTAACCTTCAACCTTCACAAAATTTCACATTGTAACAATCAACTCAAATTGTGATTAATCATTTTCCTAAACAACTCATAACAAAATATATATACCCAAATTGTAACATCTTAGTATTCATCTAAATCATTTATCTTAATGTCAGTTATAATGTATCATAGGGTTGACAGTCAACATCCTGTGTATGGAAAGCATCAGACAAATATTAAGTCTCATCATCTACTATAATCAAATTACGTCAAAAGATAAAATCATACTAATTCATTAAAACCTTAGGCCAATTACTAGGTCTATCATACTGATAATGAAAAGGTTATGATGGGTCTAGGGTGAGGCCTCACATGATCCTTGTGATGTGTAATCCCAGTGATGTGGATTGATATGATTGTTTATGAGGCACATTTGGATATGCTTAATGTTTTATATGTTAGAATGAAATATATCATTATGTTGGATGCAAGTAAAATTTTGATTTATATGTGTTGAAAGAAAAGGAATTTGTAACATTTTGATATATTTGAGTGGTCCAAGCTAGATACCTTGGCCCTTACTTTCTAAGTGAAGGGAATATTCTATTCATACTGATATTTGATCAAGTTGGAGTCATCCTTGTTGGTGATAGTAAAATTTATTGGGATATATATTTCCATTCTTAACCATATTAGGAGGATTTTTCTCTATATAGTGCATGGATTCAAGGATTAGTTATGCATGTGATATCAGTTAAAATGTGTCTGATGTATTTCCATTTCTAAACTTGCTGACTTCTAGGAGTAAGTCTCATCTTAGGGGGGGGAGGATGTAACACCCTCTCCAATGATTATACTTGGACTCTTTGATTTGGATATTTTACATTATGATGAATAGAGCTATGTATTCACATTTATGTCTATATGCTTATCAGATAGTTAGACATACTCAGTTATGATTATTGTTTATTGTTTATGAAATTAGACATCATTTATCTTGTATATGCTTATGAAGATTTAAAGAGCTAACCCAAGGATTTGGAAGCTAACCATTATATGTATATGTGATTGATGCATTTTTATGGCTTAGGACGAAGTTGTAGTTACTCACTTAGTTGAGGTCCACACAATGTATCGATCCTGGTAATCTGTTTGCAAATGCCTTACTGTATATATCTATGCACATGTATCTCTTCTCTGTGATGCAGGCTTGCAGGTACTGGGCATCGTCTCCACCTGGCCCCACAAGTCTGAGTGAGCCCTCAAAATGCTCGATCGTTGTTGTTGTTATGAAGATATTACCAAGGTTCTGTAGGAGGGAATCCTACCTTTGACCTTTTATGTCCCTTAGGTGGGGAGTTTCTGAGTCAGTCCTTGTGATGATGGTGAATTATTGTGTGATCTTATTTGTTAGATTATGTGGAGTGCATTGCTTGTTTCTTGCATTTATGGAGCATGAGATTTTGTGTATGGTGGCTTTAATTAAGTATAATTTATCTTCTATCTTGTGTTGGTAGTTACCATGTATATATATCGTTATTGTACCATATAAGAGTATGATTAAGTATTTGATTAAATAATGTGTTTATAATATTAATGGTAGTAATATGTTGATAATAATATGATTGAGATATTAATAATAATAATGTGCTTGTTTTATGATACATATGATGGTATATGTACACATAGGCATATGGGTGCACACGTATGCATATGGATACATATATTTATAATTGTTTGTGAAATATGAATTATTGCATTTAATTATGTTCATATATATATATTTATTTGTTTGTGGACAATAAATTATTGTATTAAAAGATAATTAGTAATATTATCTATATGGAATAGAAATTAAATAAATAAATGATAATCCTCTTTACTATAGCCTAGGTAACTAAGGTAATAGTAAATGTGTTAGAGGTAATATTTACTAATGCTTTCCTTAAATAAAGGAGACATAAATTACATTATTGGTAATATATTAATATATTATTTTATAATCTCCCTTCCCAAGAATGGTTTTTATTAATAATATATTAAGCCTAAACTATTAACCAACCTTTGGTTGGATAGTTGCTTCGGTTGGTTTTCCTGTGCAACTACTCCCTTAGTTTTTATATGGGAAGAATCCCTATGAGAAAGGGGAGTTGGGAGTTGGCTGGAATGATTTATCAAGTAGCTTTATTATAGTTTTAGGATATCATCTTGGGATCTTAGTTGGCTGGAGATATTTCTCAGAGAATTTTATTATAGTTTAAGGGAGGATATTTTGAAAATCATAATATTTCCAAAGGAGGATTGAGTCTGCTTCCAGAAGGATTCTGAAGAGTTGGATGAAAGTAGTCCTCCGAGGAGGCTTCATAGTTGTCCTAGTGATGTGATATTGGATTTTAGGGGATCCATAACATTATGGGAAAATCTTGTATCTTCATTTTGGGGAAGGAGTCTGGAGAAGTGCTTGAGGAAGGCTGAGACAGTTGGACCCATCTTCATCAATGGTTTCTTCGCAGGACACCAGGTAGGATCTATCCTTGGAGTTGATCCTTCATTTGAGTGTTGCCTTGGTTGAATGCTATTATGTTTAACTACTCATTTTCTTATGTGAATCTGCAAGTTAGTGAATGGTTATGTTATTGCATTATGTCTGCATTATTGTGAATTAACTGTGGGAGAGAGGATAATATTGCTATAGTGTTGCATAAATAAGTGTATATTCCCTGTGTGTGTGGATGTTACTTTATTATTTGCTGGTTGGATGAATGTAGAACAAAAAATTATATTTGGATTGAGCTATTATGGTCTACACAATGGAATAATTGGGATTTGAATGTTTATAGATGCATTATTATGATCATAGGAATATATGATCAATTAGGAGTCAGTTGGTTGTTATTTTGGCATTGGATGAAATCTAAGAACTTCCTAAGATCCTTGTGATGCACTCTCATATGTCTTAGGGTCCTTTAGGAACTTCCAAACCTTAGGAGTTGTTAGTTACCTTCATTTGGTTGCACTCTGTCCTAAGAGCCTGTTTTCTTTTCTTAGACCTTGAGTAGGTTTAGTTGGTTGGTAAATTAAATCTAAGGGCCATTTTTGCATGGAAACTGGGAGATCTCAAATGGGTCTTGCCCAGAGTTGGCATGCAGAGCCCCTATAATGCCTAGTTTTACCCGCAAGTCAGAGTTGACAGTCATTTTTTGTAGTTTCTAGCAATCGGTTAACCGAGTAAGTTAGTGGTGACCGAGCAAGTTAGTGTTAACCGAGCAAGTTAGTGGTGATCGAGCAAGTTAGTGTTGACTGAGCAAGTTAGTGTCAACCGAGCAACAACTGAGCAAGGCAAGTTAGTGTTAACCGAGCAAGTTAGTGGTGACCGAGCAAGTTAGTTTTGACCGAGCAAGTTAGTGTCAACCGAGCAACAACTGAGCAAGACAGGATTTATACAAGTATAACATATAAGGATACTTTAATTTCTTATACTTTAAGTTATACTTGTATAAAGAAATTAGGTACCTTCCAGGATGATTGAGATAGGTTTCAGCTTCATAGGAGTTAAGATGCAACTTCTAGAATTTGAGATTTTAGAAATTCAGACTTAGCCAAATTTCAGGCACAGGTGGTTTCCATAGATGTAGCATTGTGTTATGCATGTGGAATTTTTGTATAAACTATATATGTTCATTACTTGTTTGGTTAAGATTATTTGGTGCATTTAGATGCTTGAATAAGGTTTAGGGTTCAAAAATAGGGTTGAGGGTTGTGTGGTGGACTAGGACTACCCTAAGGCTTCCTAAATATTTCTAAACTTTTCTATTCTTTGATACATGTTCTCAAATGTCTCTAAGATATGTTTTAATTCATGTGTGATGTGTTTATGATGTTTGGGTTAAGGGTAGAAAACCCAAGGACACTCACTTGGCATGATGTTTAGAGTTTCTACCTAGCCTGAGAGCCTTTAAGAAATGTTGGTACCTTGATCTTCTTTTCAGTTGCTAATTGGGAAAGATTACCCCAACCCTAGGTATGGCCTAGTTGTTATCACTTCCTTGTGAACCTTGGTGTTTATCTCCTAGCACGGGGGAGTGGGCCTTTTGGTATCCACGTGGTTGGGTGGTAAATATTTTATCGAGGTATCTTTTGCGGATGTAGTTTTAAGGATTCATGCTTGCATAGTGTTCCTGTTTTGAAGAATGAAGACTTGTATTTATCTTTCATGGTGTAAAATTATTGTTACCTCCCAAGAGGAGATGAATGTAATGTAATCATTAATGTATTTTAAAATAATGTATTTGGAGTGGGTAGAATTAAGAAAAGGGAAAGGGGAAAATATGAGCTTTATGTAAATGATGTGAAAAGGTTTTTGTAAGGTTTCAAGTAAAATAGTTTGTTGATAAAGGAAAATTTAGTGAATCAAATGTAATGATTTCCTATGTGTAATGTTTCAGATGTGTAGATGAATCTATTATGTAGTATTAACACTTTAAATGTTATATTATAGACAAAGGATACTTAAGAATATAGATGGATTCAAATGTCGAGTTGAAATGAAAAACATTTTGTATTTTCCTTATAAAGAATCTTTAATGCTATGAGGTAGTTACTTAATGGATTTAAAATGAATAGTTCATGAAATAGAAGGGAACCTTAGGGTAGGAATCTAAGATAAAGTATATTTAAGATTTGTTCAAGTAATTCGTTTTAAAAATTCAAAATTTTTCATAAATCACTACTTAGGTTTTCTTATCTAAAGAGAATCTTTGTTCTCTTCCCTGTTTTCCTTGCAGGGCATGACATTTTATCCTCTTCCCGCGACTGAAAAATATTCAACTCATATTCTCCCTTATTTGACCTGTATTCTATTCTATTCTATTTTTCTCATTTGAGGTATGTATTTTCACACTGCCACTTGTCTAATCTGCAATTGAAAAATATTCCTCTTTTCATTCCCCTTACCAAAATCTATATGTTGTCACTTCACTTGTAATTGAGACACATTTACTTTTATTTTATAATTTCATACTTCACTTTTCATTTGGTCTCTCATGAAAGCATTTACTCACAAGTAAAAATAAATATGTTGTAAAAATGATTTATCTTCTCCTTCTCTTCACTTGTAAATTCACCCAGTCTGTTATTTCTAAAAGAACACTTCTAGTTTAGAAAGACTCGCCCTCCATCATATGTGTTCACAACCATGCCACATAAATCTCCTCTCCACCATCCCATGTGTAAAATGCAATTTGTACCTCATACCTAAGAGGAAACTTCTTCAATCAAGTGAAAATAAAATCTCTTCCTTTCCTCACTGAAAATAAATACTTCATAATTTCACTTTCCTTTGCCTAGGAATCATTATTTCACAGTTATGATTCCCCTTCGTGCATATTTTTCAAAAAATTTATTTCACCCAACTGAAAATATCTTGCACTAATATTCTTCAACTTTTGAATAAAGCCTTTCATTGCATTTAATGTTTTATGGTTTGAAAATTCTCATTTTGTTCTCAAGTGAAATAACTCCCTCCATGTTCATTTACTGCATGATTCAACAATCTCTATCGTTGTGTTATACCACTGCCATCAAATTTCATGGTCAATGGTATCAAATTCAACTAAGCTCTGCTTTGATCTTTTCATTGCCCTTGTACTAATAATTTGATTGTGAACCTTCCCCATGCTTCATCAGATGTGCCAAACTATCTCATTGTGGAAGACAATTCTAGCAAATGTAGCACTTCTATATGATGAAAAACCTTCTGCTATTCCATTTGATCCATGGTACTGGACTGCATCCGCTACATAATAGTTTGTAAGCACAAGACGACCTGCCCACATACTTACAACAAACAAATGAAGGATTGAAACATATTTTAGGGAAAATATGTGATTGAAATATGCACAACCCTCATAATTAGTAACATATGCACATCAAGAACAAAAACAGAGATTATAGTATTGCAATGTGTTTCAGGTTGACTCATAAATTCAAGGACCTTGAGAGCTTCCTTGCCAAAATCTACTTGCTGTGCAGCCTACTAAAATGGTGGTCCATGAGACCATATTGCTCTGAGGCATTTTGTCAAACAGAAGCCATACCTTGTCCGTGATTCCACAAATTGCATACATGTCTACCAGCATTGATAGATGCCCATATATTGTTTCATGACTTCCATTTTGTCAGTCACTTTTAACTGCATAACTCCCTGCAAAATGCTATCTCAGAGCTCCCATACTGATACAGGCATCGAGGATGGTGGCAAAGGTTGCGGCATATGGGTTTACATCTATTATAATGCATTTTCTCTAAAGTTTTTAAGCCTTTTAACAAGTCCATTTTGGTCATACCCTGCAAATGTTGCATTTCCCTGTTCGATGGCTCCCATTCAAGAAAAAGCTAGAGAACATGGTATTACACCTATCGTTTGTATCTGCCTGAGTGTTTCTAAATACTTTCAACAAATCCACATTGTGCATACCCTGCTGGATGCTTATACCCTGTTTCAATGCTTCTAAACTCCATATAGAATGCATTAAAGACAAATTTTCTTTTAGATTTGTGAAGAAATACTAATTTTTTTCAAATTTTTATTGATTTCTATTATAAAATATGTGATCATAAAGAAATTTTTTGAAATTTACTGTGTTTTCTATTTTTTCAAATTTGATCAAAGATACATTCTGTCTGGAATATAGCCACGTCCATTGAAAATACTCTGCCTTGGTGGATTTATGCGCAAAATGTAAAAGCTGTGATTGTCTGATATGCACATAGATTTGTGAAGAGGGTTTACAAACTTTCAAACAAATGAATAGGCAGTTATGAAGCTGTTTTTCACTCCTTTCCTAGCATCTTTCTGGCCTGTACATCAGTAGAAGGGACGCGGCTATACTCCAGGGAAAAACAGTGGAAAACACAGTAAATTTGAAATCTCCTGAGGCTTTATCACTAATCCCAGTAGTACATTTACATGCAAGGAATACAAAAATTCAACTCATTTGCTTTTACAGTCATCTGACATCAAAATAAAAACCCTCAAAGTTGACCTCTCAGAAAAATCTGTCATTGCACATACTACAAAACATAATAAATCTCATTTTATTTGAGTTTGGAAAATGTAGCAAACAGAGGTATTGGGGTCTCAAAATGGATATTGGGGTTATTTGATATAATTGCACTTCAATGGGTGTGAAATGTAAAACCTCATAATGGGGTAATTAGAATAATTCGAATAAAAAAGAATGCAAATGTGTGTTGAGGCTTCAAACTAGGTACTTGAAAAATAATCAAAACTGATCATAGAAGGCTAAAATGGACCAGGACACTTAATGATAGGCAGACAAAAAGATGTTAAGGGCATTTTGCATGACAATCAACAAATATGGAGATATTGGATCTCAAACTAGGCAATTTAGAAAAGCTTTTGCAGGGGTGTGCCTAAGTGCCATAATCAAATTTTCTTCAAAACCACTTCAAATTCATTCAAAATTTGAAGGTGCCAACATGTTAGATCTAAAGTTATAGGTGGTTTTGGGAGTCTGAAAGTCGAGAAAACAACATTGAGACAACAAGTTCCCCATCTTGTTTTTAGGTACATATAACATCATCCTTGAATCTATATTTTCATCACTCATTCATCCACATTAGCAAAGGACAATTATCCCATTTAGTGGTTAAGCCTCTATTTGAGCCTATTGGGACATTTTTCTTCTGAGTGTGCAATTTTAAAGGGTGAAGTAATCTATTCTTTGTACGACTTCCCATTTTAGATTGTACACTCCAATATATAATCGCTTTTACATACATGAGGTCCAACAAGCTTAAAGGATGGATATAGTCATTGACACCAATATTACTCATACCCTCATTGATGGGGCACTAATGAGAAAATTAGGCTCAAGATGAAGGATTTTGCATTATGATGGGTCATAAGCTCATCATTCAATATAATATGAAGATATCCTAGCTAAATATTGATATAAGAGGATTTGACATGAATGACTTCTATGTTCATTACCATAGGGAACATAAATATGGTCCTAGACATACAATGGTTGCATTCACTAGGAGAGATCCCACAAAATGTTCAAACCTTGTAAGTGAAGATTTAGTGAGAGGGAAAAGAAGTCACAATATGGAGACTAATGTCATAAAGTGCAAAGGATTATATCAACCAATAGAATAGAGATGATTTTATATCGTTAGAAAGCTATATAGATAGCACACTGTCTAGTGTTTGTAATAGATCCCACTAAAGGAGAAAAGTCATATCAATTGGATGTATAGAAAATCTTAGTAATTGTAATACCCCAAAAATGGGCTATAGGTTCATTAACCTCTTACATCGACACATTGAACGAAATCGACATCAAAGTCCTAATCTAAGGCACATCTGAACATCATCGAATCCTAATTGATTATCTCAAATTCTGCATCGGAGAATATTCTTAATTTATCCCAATTATCTTTAATTTAATGATTATTTGGTGATAAATCCTATTTATCCTAAAATTTGATTAATTGAATATTCTTAATATTTAATTAATTAGATTTAATACTGCCACTTAATTATTTCATTGGATTTAATTATATTTATTCCTAATTATTATTATTTAAATTTGACAATAAATCAAAATTCCTATCATTAATTGATTAAATTCTTATTTAATTAATTAAAACAAGTTGTCATATTTAATCATATTATTTGGAATACAGTTTGATTTAATAATTGATTAACCCATAAATCAATTGTTTTATTTTTAAAATTAGTTAAGTTGGAAATAAATCACTTTATTTATTTATTTAATTCATAATTATTATGCACATTCAAAAAATAGTTAAACTTGAAATCAAAAAATCAATTCAAGTTGTTTTAAAAATAAACTCAACTCTGATTTGAGTTAAAAAGCTGTTTTTGCATGATTTTGTGAGTTAATTATTTTTTATTCTTTGATAACTCAAAAATCAACCTAAGCTTATCTGAGTGATTTATGACTTTTTCCATGCACCTCCAAAGCCCTAGATTTCTATAAAACCAAGGCTCAGCTCTTCAATTTCATATCTCATAATTTTGCGAACTTATGCTGGCGAATTGGTATCTGAAGAATTGGAGCTTCTTTGCAAATTCTCAACTTTGTGAGATCATTCATATTTTAGCATATCATTGTTAGATTAATTGCATTGCATATCAGTTTTTCATTCTAGAACAGTTTCATATCCAGATTTTTCATCTTATTGCATCTAAAATTTTTAAAAAAAGGATTAATTTGCATCTAATTCATATCTAGATTCTGCATTCAAATCCTTCGTTTAGGTGTCGTCAAGGTCACTGATCTCGGTCCAATCTGAGAATACATACTCGCATCTATTAGAAGGTAGTAAATCGCTTGGTTAGATTAGTTTTCATTTCATTGCACGATTTCAATTTCAGCTAACCTCTAATGTTTTACTGAAGTGTTGTGTCTACAAACATGTACAAAATTCACACACACAGTAATTACAATAAAGCATTTGGTACCATTCTTCCAAAGAAACCACCAAATAGAGGCTTTGATTACATCATTGAGTTGGAGAAGGGTGCTAAGATTATCATCACTACTCCCTACCATGATGTTTAGAGACATAAAGAGGAAATAAGAAAGGTCATTAGATAATAAGATTATACAAAATTTGTACCCCGAGGATTAATAATTTGATAGACATGTTTCATGGTCCTATTTGATTTTAAAATATAAATCTTAGATATTATAATTCAAGAGGATAATCACAAGATAGCCTTTTGGTATCATTATAGACATAACAAATTTCTGGTTTTCATTGAGTGTAACAAATCCTTTATGGCCTCCTATTACTTTATGATGTAAGACCTCACTCCACATATGACTATGTAACCCTATATTATTATATGGTTCTACTAAGTTAATGACCAGATAGATGGTGACAATAATTAAGATGAATGAAGGGAAATATTTAAATATTTCATATTGATGTTATATATATATATAATGACACCCTCCATGACATGCAAATAATTATTTCACAATCAAAGAAAATAAATAAAATAAATTCATTTTGATGTAACCCTTAAAAAACCATAGAGAATTATTTCACAATGTAACGAAACCCTGGAGGCCATACACAAAATTATTGAAAATCATTTTAATGCAACCCTTGATAAGATTGAGATAATTATTTCATAGTCAAATAAAGCCCTCGACAACATTAAGATAATAATAGAGATAATGAAACCATCCCAATCATACATAAGTAATGAAATCATCGAAGAGAAACCCTAAACGCCATGGAAACTAAATGATGAAAAACAAAGCAAATTATAGGTACAAATGAGTAGATTTCATCATTTTAATGTAACCCTTAATGCACAAGGATAATCACTTAACAAATAAATGAAACCCTCCACAACATATACAAATAATAAGCATTTTAATGAAACCCCCGATGACATTGAAACAATCATTTCACATTTAAATGAAACCTCGACTACATTGAGATAATGAAACTACCTAGGCCATATAGAAATAATGCAATCATTGAAGAAAAACCCTAAACACCATTTGAAGAAATGATGAAAAACAAAGTAAAATGCAGGTACGAAGAAGTTAATTCCATCATTTTAATGTAATCCTAAATGCATAAGGAAAATCATTTATCAACAAAATGAAAGCTTCCACAATATATACAAATAATAAACATCTTAATAAAACCCACGACAACATTGAGACAATCATTTCAGAGTCAAATGAAATGCTCAATGACATTGAGATAATGAAACTGTCTAGGCCATATAGAGATAATACAATCCTTGAAGAAAAACCCTAAATGCCATTTGAAAAAATGATGAAAAAACAAAGCAAAATACAGGTACGAGGAAGTAGATTTCATCATTGTACATTTAATAGAGGAAGCAAGATTGATGGGGAAATGTTACCTGGTGAGAGGCGTTTGTGGAGACCGAATAGTTGCAAAGTTGACTTCGTGGGAGGACGAGGGTGCCAAACAAAATGCCCAATTGTGGTGTAAGCTTAGATTTTTAGGGTTCCAAAATGTTTGGCCATGCATCAAAGAGAAGACATGTCTGTTCCCGATGGTGCACATAAAAGGGACATAAGGGATTTAGTTGCCCCCCTTTCCTAATGCAAAAGTGAAACATGTGAAAGGGCCCATAGGCCTAAACACTTGCAATTAGGTATTTTTTAATTTTGTAATTGGATATTTTTTTCACTATTGGTTGTATAATAAGCCGTTAGTGGTGTAATGGGGGTCATGTATCAGTCATCACTTTGAAATGACTACTTTTTGACCCTTTCACACATAACGATTCCTGCAATGTGCATCGTTATACCCAAACCCCGAAACCTTAGTTTTAAGTAGTTAAGTCACTTAAAAAGACAACCAAAAAAAATATCAAAATTTGAAGTATCGTTTAAGAGATATAAGCACACGAAGTTAGCTATAGGCACTACTAGTTCCTTTCCTCTAGTGATGAAAAACTTGTGCTCTTAAAAGAAAGATCACAAGCTCAACACGTACAAAAAGTAAGGTTCAAAATGCTGCACAAAAACTATCACCATTTGTACACCACAAAAGCAACTGTCACCGTTTGTACACTGAAAAACAAATGACTGTAATAGATTATAAAAGCTCCTTTCCTAAGGAAAGATCCAATTCTACCAATAAACGGCATACGCCTTATATCCTGCCCTTATGTCCTGATCAGAGAAAAGGGGATGATCACGATGCTCATCCCACTGGGATCTTTCCTCTGTTGAAACTGAGAACGTCATCTTTCTTTCCACTTTCAATACAATGCTTGTGCTCAGCACAAAGGAGGGAAAGAGAAATCTCTGTTTCAACCCTTGCAATGAACCTCACTATATTTCCCTGTTTCACAAAAACTACATCCAAGGAAAATGTGTTCTTAATACCACTTTGCGGGCACTATTGTTGCTACCAAAGGCCTTGCTGCACAACATTGTTGCTACCAAAGGCCTTGGGTACAACATACTATTTTTTATTACTAAAACTACAAAATTCTTTTTTGTGAGGTTTTCTGTGACTTTAGGAACAACCATTCCATTCATCCTTTTCCTCCCTTTCTGTATCTTCTCATTGTCTCAACCATGATGAAAGCTTAGCCATGAAGAAATCTTCACAGTATAAACAAGTTCTGTTTCTTGACATTTGCAACATACTATTTTCTATTACTAAAACTACAAAATTATTTTGATGAGAGTTCTTGTTACTTCAGGAATAACCAAGAATTGGCATTGTCATGATTGCTTTGTACTTTGTAAATCTGTTTCGCAGGAACTAGGATTCAGAAATCTAAATTATAGCTGCTATGGGGAATTGTTATCAAATGAAGTGCATAAAACTAATTATTCTGAAAAGATTTGGCGGTACCTTACAGAGGGAATCTTTCAGCAAGCTCTGATCAACGAACACCATACATTTATGTCCTCCATGTGGAATTTTATCATCGTACCCAAATTTGCTTCAGGGAAATCAGAACTTATAACGCACAAATACTTGTTTGTCTGTGCGTGTCTTAGGATGACTCATAAGCATTTTCACAGGCAAAAGAATCTGATCATCATGAGGAAATTTTTTATCAAAAACATTTTAGTGCTCAAATTCTCGTTTTTATGTGGACAGCAATAAACTGGTGTCTTACCAAATATGTGAGAAGCAATCCTTATATATGAAATGAATGCTTTTAACTCTGCTTTCCTAAAACTTTCTAGGAATATGAATTGATAAATATTTGAACATGCATTTACTTCAATGCCTTTTCCAGTAAAGGGAAACAGTTATTGAGGAACAAATTAGTATGAAAATTAATCAAATGTTGTACAGAGAAAACGTAAACTCCAAAACAAATCTGTGACAAGTATTTTCAATTCCATCGCCTAGCTTTAGCATATATCATTTGAAAGATCAAACAACTATATGAAACGAGTTCTTTTAATTCTGTTTTTCTAAAACTTTCTCGGAGTATAAATTGTAAATATTTGAACATGCATTTACTTGAATGTCTTTTCCAGGGAATGCAGAGTGCCTCAGGTTTTGCTAAAAAGGGGAAACAGTTGTTGAGGAACAAATTTGTATAAAAATTAATCAAATGTTATACAGAGAAAACATGAACTCCAAAACAAATCTGTGACAAGAATTTTCAATTTCATGGCCTAGCTTTAGCATATATCATTTGAAAGATCCTCTGTGTGCTGTGAAATGATATATACTTCCAGCCAAAATTGTTAAAGAGTAATTTCAAGATTAAAATATATCCTACAACTAAAATCTACCAGGATGATGCAAGACAAAATATCTCCTAGATCTAACTTCCACAGCAGAGCCGAAGGACAAGTTGCAGAGTGAAATCCTTTTAAATGCCGTAATCAGCAAGTGTCTTCCAATCCCAGCTGCTTTCGAGCAAAATACAGTTTCTGCTGATTTGCAGGAATTCCCTCTTTATCCTCAATTTCAGACTTGACATTGTCAATTGTATATGAACTTTCAACTTCAAGAGTAATTGTTTTTTCTGTTAAGGTTTCCCCGAAAAGGGAGATAGCTATTAAGGAACAAATTTATATGAAAATTAATCACGTTTGTACAGAGAAAACATGAAATTCAAAACAAATCTGTGACCAGTATTTTCAATTTCATGGCCTCATAGCTTTAGCATATATCATTTTAAAGATCCTCTGTGCACTGCGAAATGATATATACTTCCAGCCAAAATTATGAAAGAGTAATTTCAAGATTAAAAGATATCCTGCAATTAAAATCTACCAGGATGATGCAAGACAAAATATCTCCAAGATCTAACTTCCACCGCGGAGCCGAAGGACAAGTTCCAGAGTGAAAGCCTTCTGAATGCCGTAATCAGCAAGTGTCTTCCAATCTTCTAGCTGCTTTCGAGCAAAATACAGTTTCTGTTCAACTGCAGGAATTCCCTCTTTATCCTCAATTCTAGACTTGATATTGTCAATTGTATACGAGCTTTCAACTTCAAGAGTAATCGTCTTTTCTGTTAAGGTCTTTACAAAAATCTGCATACCACCACGAAGGCGGATAACGAGGCGAAGCGTGGATTCCTTCTGAATGCGGTAATCTGCCAGAGTTCTTTCATCCTGCAATTCCTTTCCAGCATAGGTCAAAATCTGTTTGTCTGGAGAAATCCCTTCCTTATCTTGAATCTTGGCCTTTACAGTTCCTATTGTGTCTGAGCTCTCAACTGCAAGTGCGATGATCTTTCCAGTGAAATCCTTAACAAATATCTGCATTCCAGCACGGAGCTGAAGGACGAGGTTTAGATTGGAATCCTTCTGAATGCTGTAATCGGCAACTGTCCTCCCATCTTCCAGCTGCTTTCCAACAAAAACCAGATTCTGCTGATCTGCAGGAATGCCCTGCTTATCTTGAATCTTTGTCTTCACAATGTCAATTGTATCCGAGCTCTCAACCTCAAGAGTAATTATTTTACCAGTCAAAGTTTTCACAAAGATCTGCATACCTCCATGAAGGCAGAGAACCAGGTGAAGAGTGGAATCTTTCTGGATGTTATAATCAGTCAGCGCCCTCTCATCATTTAATATCTTGCCAGAAAAGATCAGTCTCTGTTGATCTGCAGGAATTCCCTCCTTATCTTGAATCTTTGCCTTAACCTTACCAATAGTGTGACAAGCCTCAACCTCCAGGGTGATAACTCTGCCGCTCAAAGCCATGACAAAGATTTGCATCCCTCTCATCAGATGAACAGCGGATTCTCTTTTAAAATTGTAATCAGCAATTTTGCTGCCATCTTCCAATTGCTTTCCAGCAAATATCAATCTCTGTTGATCAGGGGAAATGATTTCTTTCTCTTGAATCTTTGCTTTACCATTGTCAATGCTCTTTCCAGTAAATATTCTCACAGATGTCTGCATGGTGGAAGAAGACTGAACAGAAAAACAATGAATAATTCAGAGCAAGAAATTCTTGGCGGAACGTATTTAATTGAGATGATTTGTAACGCCTTGCCCAATTTAGAACTTGATTTACGTTATATATATCCATCACAAACCATTACCTATAATCGTTACAGTTTGAATCATCTCTTACTTTTATTTTTCTTTATCATTTATGATGATAAAGAAATGGCAAGTAAATAAATAGTATTCATAGAAAAATTTGGATTAAATTAATAATTAGTTTGATCTAAAAATATTATAATTAAATAAAAAAATAAAGTATTTGATTTAAAAATTGATGATAAGTATATGTTATTGTCTTAGACTCTATATAAACTTGTAAAGTTAGAAATTATTTTAGATTTTATGTGGACTTAGAAATCTATTTTGGTCCAAACATGAGTGTTGCATGGTCAATCTTAAGTGATTGAAAAATTATCTTTGATGTATGAATTTGAACTGTTGAACATATCAAACTCTTATAAATTATTCATTTTAATATTTAAATAAATTACATAAGCATTGTGATTTTATAAGTATTTTAGGGGAGTTTATTTAATCATTATAATCATGTTCTTCTAGGTTGGATATTTAGATGGGCTTATTTTTTGGCTCTCAACAAATATTTAAAGACATGTATAAATATACAAGTCTATATGTGGATGAGTGTTTGTTCCTTAGAAATCTGAATGTGGTGTTATCATGATTTTTAGTTGTAATGACATACTTCTCTTCTTTTTTCTTATTCTTTTGAATTTTCTAGCACATTTAATTTCTTTAAATATCAAGAAATAGTAACATGCCACACATATGCATATTAAATTAGACCACGATAACTAGTGGTAAGAGGCAAGAAAATAAAATTTGCATTTGAGGTTCATTTGTACATGTTGTAGAATTGATCTTGAGTGCCATAGAAATGAACTTGGATAAAGAAATGATAACCTCATAGTATGAAACATGTATTTAAGCAGATGTGAATGATGTGCATTAAATGAGGGGTAAATGGTGAAAATTGTAGAATGATTGCAAATGAGAGTACACTCAGATGGATAGGAATTTGGTGTCAGACAAACCTAGCACAAGAGTGTGCCACAAATTTTATTAATTTATATATCTGTATTAAATACATTCTACTAAGGTTGGTGGCAAACTAAATGGAAAAGGACATGGGCATGAAAATTGCACCATTATATTTCATCCCTACTTTAATGCATATGAAAGTCTATCACAAGAATGCATTTCAAAGTATATTCAAAATATATGCCATTCTTTTAATGAACATAAAAAATTAAATATATACATTGAATATATATATATATATATATATATATATATATATATATAAAATAACACATTATGCTTGGATCCTTTATGTATGCCTCTTAGTGTGAGTGCTCCACATTATGCTTGGATCCTTTATGTATGCCTCTCAGTGTGAGTGCTCCATGAAAAGCTACAAAACAAACCAAAAAGATAAGAAATGAGTAACTTCTATAAAACAACTACAATAGATAACAAGTTAATTCAAATATCTAAGAAAATTGAGTAGGAAGAAAAGGTTTGGCATGTCCACATGATAAGGCTTCATTGCATAATTGAAAGTGAAATATGAAAAATTCAATATGAGCATACAAAATTAATTTTATAATCTGGTTTATGGGTTCCTTTGTCTTCCCCGTGATTTATAAACAAAGTTAGATAGGGACAAAATATTTCACCTGAATTATGTTGGCCTAAGGAATTTTAACTAGAACTTATAAATGAAAATATTAAGGTTAAGTGAATGATAACCTTTATTTCTCACTTAGGATGATGTGGGTTTCACTTGTATGATGTTTTTGTATGTTGTGCCAATTATTTAGTTATGCAACATATCTTGTGTGTAATATGCATGTTCAATGGTTACATGTAGAAACCTAAAATTGACCAATTATATTTAGTCAATTATCCTTAATTTATCTTATTCTTATCATCTATATTAATCAAATAGTAACTTCTTATATAATTAATTTTTCCTACTTCTATTAGTGCCCTAATCTATTTTCATCTATTTAAGTCCTAATGTAACGTAAATAATTAATTTAATTATTTACTCATCTAACCCACCTTACCCATTTTCCTAAATGAATTAAATAATTAATTTCTAATTATTTAATTTACATGTTGCATGTTCCATCCTTCATAATTTTTCATTAACCTAATAATCCCCCTAATCCTCACCTAATGTCTCCCTAATGATTTACACATTTCTCAATCCTCTATTAAGTGGGGTTGAGCCACTCCAAATCCCCACACAATCTTATACCTCACACTTAACATCAAATGCATTCCCTTTTGGAAAAGACCCCATGTACTTAGGCATAAGGGTCTTTCTTCCAAAAGTACCAAAAGTAATTTTGAATTATTGTATTCCTTTCAACTTGCCCCCTTGGATAAGAATTTCCTTTTTAGAAAATCTCATCAAGGTAACTTCCAAGTATCATATTCATCTCGTTCATCCTCCTTGTTCCACTTGTAAAAATCTCATGCCTTGAGATAGCCCTCTTAATCACTGCTCTTGATCCTTTGATCACAACCTAGTCATCCATCTCATCTCCCTTGAACATGTATATCCTACAACCCATTTCACCAATCTCATTCAGATTTGCATTGGAACACCGTTATGTTGTCAAATCTTTGGGTGAACACACATCCAATTGATCATCTTGGAAAAATCTATGTTACTAGAGGTTTGACATAATTGTATTTGGTTAATTTCTCTGCTATTTTTTTTTGCCTTTTGTACCTGACCATGAATTTTTATTTAACTTTTGTTCGAATGGTTTTCATTGTGTTTCTATTTGTATTAAGCATGATTTTTATGCAAGCATTTTGAGCATTCTCGAAGAGACCATGTCACCGATCTATCAATCAAATTTAGCTATTTGTAGCTTTTTTTATGTTTACTAGTTTTTTTTTTAAAATATTAATTTTTAATAATAAATTAAATAAAGATGAAATAAAACACATGAAAAATAGCAGTCCAAAAGAATGGAATTGCAATAAGAAGAACAAATAAACTTGGACCCATTCAAACGATGCTAATGCAACTAGAAAAAATAAAATTTATATTTATATAGCAGAGAAGCTAATGAAGACTAGATGACCAATATAAAAAACCTTAAATATACAAATAATCAGCCTAAGTTGTTACACCTAATTGCATTAAGTGTTGTCATTAGTGCCACACATATAGTCAGTAAAGGAAAGAAAACAGATAAGTTAGTCAAAGTATTAAGTATAGTAACCGAGAAAAGCATAAGGAGAAAGACATGCTAACTGAGCATAGACTTGACCGAGCATCAACACCGAGCTACATGATTACCAAGGACACCAAGTATAGTTATAACCGAGTATACCTATTTACCGAACATCAGTATTTTACCGAGGTAGAGATACAATATTTATCGAGAAATGTAGGATCGACATACAAGTTTGTAATGACACTGAAGACAAGGCAAACGATTTTTACTGAGCTAGAAAATGGTTTACATAAATCGAGGTAAAGATTTAATGGAGATATCATATTGATTGGTGATGATCTCTATGTAGTTTTGAATTAGGTTATTCATATGGATTGTTGATCAAATATTTTCTAGAAGTTTCCACAACCCTAATTAGGTCTAAATTGTTATGATTTAAGAATTGCCAAGATGTCAGATTATATCAATGATGATAAGAAGTAGCTACCTACAAGAGACAATCTGAAGATCAGACCAAGGTTATGAAGCTAAGTTTTGATAGAGTATTTAGAATTATATCAGAACTAGACCAGAGGCTACCGAGTAGTATTTGAAGGAGATATCTATCACAAAAAGGTGATTTAAGATAAGGGATAAGCAGATCGGATATTCTGCAAAGTAAGTTGCAAAATCTAGATCATTTATACTATTACTTTCTAACAATTGTAGCAAAAACATATCTTAACAGAATAGACTTAACCATCTCATTATAAATCTCTTAACCGAGTGCACACTTAATGAGTGTTGCTAAAATCTTCTAACAAGGTAGATCTTAACATGTCTTAAATGTTACTCCTAACAGGGTAAGATCATCAAAAGTGATCAAAATTTGTATGCCCTAATAGATAACTTTATTACTGCAGTTAGTGAAGCTTTGTGGGTTTCATCCCCATCGCAATTTTTACCTTCTAACAAGGGTTTCTGAGATACCAAAATCTTTGTGTCAAGTGTATGAAGTTTCATGAATGATTATTTGATAGTTTAGAAGTATTTTACATTTTAGTTATGTTCATGAATGAATGGTAACTATGAATATGAAAGTCGGTTAATGAAGGCTATTATCTTGTGGATTGAGAACAAAAGTTTTGAGGGCTACTGATTCAACCCTCACCTCTCAGTAACTCACCTTTCCATAATCCCAACAATTAGTATTAGAGCTTGTTCTCTTTTTAAAAAAATTTCATCACTAAAGAGGAAATATCCATAGAAGTGGAAAGGTACAAGCTTGCCAAGATAATTGAAAATCAAAAATTGGAGTTGCAGATTACCTTGGAACAACTTAAGGATATCAAGGAAAAGTTGAAAGAGTCATTAAACAAGAGGAAGGAATTATCATTTCGACAAAATGATACTCAGTATCAGGAAGAAGAGATTGAGGAATTATCTAAAGGAACCAAAAGTGTATCTAATACATCTAAAGCGACAATCTTAGATCTATTTGAAAAGAAGCAACACCTCACCAAGTAGTTGAAAGCACTACAAATTGGACAAGAAACACAAATGGTAAGAAGGATTGAAGTTATGAAAAGTACAAGACAAGCTGAACAAGAGAGAAAAATGGCTATTGAAGACAGAAGACAAATGGATAAAAAATTGGAAGAAAAAAAATCAGAAATATTAAAGCTGACTGAGCATCACTTTGAAATTGCCAATCAGATGATTATCATGAGTCAAGAAGTTAATCGAGTGAACAATGAGCTTGCTAGGAAATTGGAAGAAATTGGCGAATTAAGGAAAGAGAATGAAAGACTAAAAAATTAATTGAAGATGCAACAAAAAAATAATGAATTGATAAAGAAAGTTGAGGAAAGCACCAAAATGATGGATGCATTCTTAAGGAGTCAGAGGAGACTAGACAACACCACTGGATTAGGATATACTGAGAAAGGAGAATCATCAAGACAAGAAGAGAAAAGGAATGCCTATACAAATCCAAGATCAAAGAAGCTCTCATGCTATCATTGTGGGAAACCAGGTTATACAACAAATGTCTGCAGGAATAAAATCAGTAAAGCTAAAGGTACTCCTAATACTATTCCTAAATTTGATGGTTATTGCTACAATTGCAACAAATATGGACATAAAGTATTTGAATGTAGATTAAAGACAAACACGTCACCTAAGAGGAACTACATGGAAAAGAGCTATATTATTTGCAACAAGCATGGTCATATATCACAAGAATGCAAGGCACAATTGAAGCAAGTTTAGAAACCAAAGAGATAAAATAATACATATCAACCGAGAAGACAAGGTGACTCTTATACTTGGGATTAAAACACATGGGTTAATTGCACAACCTGTGGAAGATACTACACTGGAGACAAATATCTAGAAATTGGATGAATTTTTGAATGGCATGTCTACACTGTCATAAGGTCGGTCACTTGAGTAGAGACTGCAAAAATTGAGCACCAGAACTAAATGAAGATATGAATGGAAATACCATTGACAGAATCAGAAGGAAGATGAGTCAATTGTGGAGAAGATCAACATAATATAATGGAGGAACAAGCACAATAGTCAGTGACACCTCCTCCTTTGGATTAGGTGATTTCACCACTTCTACTTAAGTCAATCAAGTAAGTATGGGAACTGAATTTTAATAAGTTATATCTTACAACATTTCCTTATATCTATTGCATGAATACCATATCAACATGAATTAAGATGCACTGGGTTGTTATATGTTATTAACTTAAAGTGATCATAGTCGGTAAAGCTAGACCGAGTAAGTGTTTGTTAGTCAGTGAAAGTGGCAAAGGTAACCAAGTTACGTAGTAAAGATTGTATCCACTGAGCACTGGTAATGTGAATTGAGTTGAAATATCTAATGTGGATAGAATGGAGTTAATTGAGTGATTGTTCATCAACCGAGTAGTGGTTGGTAAAGAATTTATTGCACCATACTTATGTTGACAAATGTTTTTGGGTCTAAATACATGACAAACCAACTCATTATTTACATTGCATTCGAAGAGTGAACTGGAGAGAAACAAAGAGAAGATTGAGTAACTAGATTCTGAGCTAATACAGTGATTTTTGAGTTCTATGGAGTGATTGAAGTCTACTCAGGAACATTTGAAGCGTAACCGAGTGATTTGAGTGTAGATTTCATAAACCCTAATTTATCTACAACAATGGCATCTACATCGAAGCCTGTTTAATCTAAGGTTGGAAAGGAAAAGAAAGTTACATTGATCAAGAACTCATCATATGAAGAACCCAACTACAAGTTACATCCATAGGTCGTAACACAGATCGATGACAAAGGAATGTTTTCATCTATACCACCTAGGGTTTTACTGGTCAAAGACGTTAGGTCATATATTCACTACACAATAAGTGAGATAGGTGATTTTGAGCTCTAATCTACCTATCGAGAACTATACAAGGACAGAAATTCAAAGGATGAACACAAGCATTTGAAAGTAAAAGGTTTAACAAACGCATTACATTTCGCAAAGGAGTTCAAGACTGAGTGGATAAGGATTGTTCTAAGATGAGTTCATGATGGAAAAATGTGGTTAGATGAGCTGGTGAAAATCACCAAGGATGTGATTCATATGGTTATAGGGTATCTAGTATGTGATAAAGAAAATCCCTAAGGCATCCACCAAAGAATGAAATTGAGAAGGTAATTGGAGCATAGTGGGATGGCAGGGGAATGAATATTAATACCATTAATGACCCAGAGACCAGATTCAGAGCATATGTGATTGCATATAAAGTATTTAAATCTAGTAGACTGAACAAAATTCTATGTGGTGCTATAGATATTGCATACAAGATCATGAAGAAGGGTCTTCATCTTGACCTAGATGAACTTATATTGAGGTAACTTGAGGAGAACATGAGAACTATCCGAGTTGCAAATTCTAACACATGCAAGTTTGGATCATTATTGGTATGTATATTTTCTACTTGCAGAACTCATTTCCCTCAATCGGTAACATAGAGTGGGATGTGAATAGACCTATTACTAGCAGTTGTGTGGTCTTTTTCACGTAACGATGAGCCGATAGGTGCTTTCCTGACATGTTTGCATATTTTTTTGACCAAGTTCCTAAATAGTTGGTCCTTTTGGAAATTCATTAAATGCATTCGTGCCAAGGTGTACTGGACCACAATTAATGCCAGGGACATTCCAGGGAACATTCTTCTCCCTGAACCGAACAATATCACTTCAAAATAGTACACTTTCACATCTATTCCTTTCCCCTTGTTTAAAATTTTTTCAAGGTTGAATTATGTTGGGAGGGTCCACAAGGTTGGGTCTCTATGAAATGCCCATGAATTCACTAACAGTCATGCTCCTGCAGGGACATGAAATCCTCCAATAGTACACGACTCTGCGGCCTCATGGGGAACTAAAAGAGGTCCTACTGGATAAAGCCTCAAAGTTTCCTTTACAATAGCTTGAAAATAACTGAGTTCTTATAGATCCGATTCCTCTACTACCCTCTCCCTTCCCACATGTTGGTCGATCTACTCCTTGGCTTTTCTCAAAATATGTGGGTGCTACAACAAAGCTGCCAGATCCCATTCAACAGTCACAAAGGACATGTCTATACCTGTGTGTATAATGCCATGTAGAACAAAAATACAATTTGGGGACTACGACTGAGAGCATTTATAATTCCCTTCACCACATCGTCATTTTTGTATTGAATTTTTTGGTTGTCCACTATAGAGATGAGAATACCAAGTAAGTCCTCAACGCACATCCCCTATTTCTCACGGTGCTCATTCACCAATTTCTACATAATGGCATTCTTTTTTTCTTATAGTCTTCTCATTTCATGGCTGATATGGGACCCTGAAGATCAAGACATTGAGGGAAGCAAGAGGTAGGCGACGGTCGTAAGATTTTCCAGGTGAGAGGGGGTAACAATTGTACATAATGGCATAGGGGTTGCCAGGTGTGTGATGTTGTTAATGGCACATGACACTGTTGAATCATATTTTTTTGGCAGGAGAAGTAGCAGGGAGGCAGAGAGGATGACAATTCTATGGTGGTAAATGCAATTTCCAGGAGCAAAAGCTCCCACAATAAAGCCTATCGGCTTAATTATTAAAATAAGTGGCTTCATTAATAATTCAGACAAGAAATTTGAACCTATTATGGATGATTATTTCATTAAGTTTGAGGATATAATGCAAAAGAGATATAGAATCCCATCTCAACTTGTTGAGAAGTATAAAAATGATGTTTGTTTCTTAGTGGACATCAACACTACATTGATCAAGGCAGTTGAACCAAGAATTGCATGACTACCACCAATGGAGTATGAATTGGATATTGATCGAGCCACTAGGTCAATAGAGGCATTATTAGCAGAGCCTAAGGAAAAAGGAGCTACAATGTCTGGAACATATGAAGAGGCCAAAAAAAGAATAAAAATGGACTTAGTTGGAAAAAAATTGGAAGAAAATCAAAGAAAATGATCAGAACTTTAGAGAAATAATTTGGTGATATAGAAGAAGTAGAGAAGTTGGTTGAAGAAGTAACTAAGGAGCATAAATCAATCGATTAAGAAGAAGAGGAAACTAAGTCAGAGAAAGAAGAATAGGAAAAGCCACTAAAGGAAGTAAGAGGTAAAAGAAAACAAGTTGATACAACAACACGAGAAAGAACAAGGTCTGCCACTAGTATGAATACACCTCTAAGAAGAGGAGTTTCTAAGATCACAAGGCCTGCACTGACCAAGACTTATCAGAAGAAAAGAGGTACACAAGCTTCTACCGAGGTACAAGAACCTAAGAAGAGAAGAAGATTAATCATAAATAAAGATGGTATTGATTTAGAGGAAGAGGAAAATAGTCAATTTAGAGTTGTAGTAAATAAAGCATCACTAACAATTGATGAAATTGAAAATGGAATAAGAGAAAGAGGAGGATTAAGTCATCCTAAAATTCAGAGATATCCAAACATGAGAAAAGAGAACCAAGATAAACTAGAAGAGGCTATCATTGACATGATGATTAAATTCAAATGAGTGCCATTTGAATTTTCAGATAGTATTTCTAAAGAGCTGTATGATAAAGTTTCAGCCAAATGGACCTATACACTAAATACCGAGAAAAAGATGAGAGAAATGTCCTTAATACTAGCAATGCCCAATCTATCAATTCTAGAGATTGAATCTGAAATGCAAACATATGATAATAATTTGTTGATGAAAGAAAGAGCACTAAATATATTGCAAGGAAAATTACAAGAAGTTGATGAGGAAAGTACAAAGATTTGGACTAGCATTCTTAGTTCAAGAGATGAAACTGAGCAAACTGCATTATGTAGTTAACACCGAGAAAATTGTACCAATTAGAGGCAAAGAAGTCTAGATAGATGATGATCTTGAAACAACACAAGAGCCCATTCACATGTCTAACAACGAGAAGCTAGAAGACCAAACATATGCTAAAGACTTCATATTTGTTGCACAAACTGAAATGAAAGATGTTCCTGAGATGTTGAAGAAAAAAGGGGAAGAAGAAGTACTCATAGAAGATATCACAGAAGGAGACCCCGATGAGGAAGAAAAGGATGATGAAGACATTACTACTGCTACCGAGAATCAAGAAGTAGCACAACCTTCTAAGGTAGCTAGAGCACAAATATTAGGTTATTTACCTTCTCTTGTACAAGCAATTGATAGAGTTGCCGAGAAGCCAACATAAATGGTACAAGATACAGATTCTTTGAATTTATTTAATTCTATTATTAATGATCAACCTGAAGATACAGAGACACAAGAGAATATACCACCTGAGCAAGTAGAGACTATAGTTGATGACAAGGGTGATGAAGCAGAAAAAGATACTGAGACCAGCAATATAGAGACAAATAATCAAGAGGATAAAGATGCAAATAAAGTAGATGATGCTACTACATGCACAAGGCCACAAGCCCTAGGACCTCAAACTGAGGGAATTTATATGGGGAAGTGTAATACCCCAAAAATGGGCTATAGGTTCATTAACCTCCTATATCCTCAGATCGAACGAAATCGACATCAAAGTCCTAACCCAAGGCACATCTGAACATCATCGAATCTTAATTGATTATCCTAAATTCTACATCAGGGAATATTCCTAATAATATTCCTAATTATCTTAATTATCTTTAATTTAATGATTATTTGGTGATAAATCCTATTTATCCTAAAGTTTGATTAATTGAATATTTTGAATATTTAATTAATTAGATTTAATTCTGCCACTTAATTATTTAATTGAATTTAATTACAGCTATTCCTAAATTGTATTATTTAATTCTGACAATAAATAAAAAATCATATGACTAATTGATTAAATTCTTATTTAATTAATTAAAGTCAGTTGTCAATTTTTAATAATAAAGTTTTCGAATAAAAGTTTGATTTAATAATTGATTAACCCATAAATCAATTGTTTTAATTCAAAAATCAGTTAAGTTGAGGATAAATCACTTTATTTATTTAATTAATTCATAATTAATTGTGCACATTCAAAGAGCAGTTAAACTTTGAATCAGAAAATCAATTCAAGTTGTTATCTTTTAGAAACTCAACATCTATTCAGAGTTCAAAGCTGATCTAAACTTCTGATTTGAGTGAAAAAACTATTCTTGCATGATTTTGCATAATTATGTGAGTTAATTATCTCTACTTTCTTGTTGACTCAAAAATCAACCTAAGTTCATCAAGAGTGATTTATGGCTTTTCTCATGCACCTCCAAAGCCCTGGATTTCTATAAAATCAAGGCTTTAGCTCCTCTAAATCGATCCACAAATTTGCACAATTACTCTGGCGAATTGATATTTGAAGAATCAAGCACTTGTGATAGGCGAATTTGTGAGATCATTCATAATTTTCATAGCTTTTGCATAGTTTTTCATATCATTTAGCATACCATTCTTAGATAAATTGCATATCATATCAGTTTCATCTAGATTAGTTTCACATCAGTTTTTCATCCAATTGCATAGAAAATACAAAAATATAGATTACTTTGCATTCATTTCGTATCTAGATTCTACATTTAAATCCTTTGTTTAGGTGTCGTCAATGTCATTGGTCTCGGTCTAATTTGAGAATATCATACTCATACCTGCTAGAAGGCAGTAAATCACCTAGTTAGTTTAGTTTCCATTTCATTGCACGATTTTGATTTTTGCTAACCTCTAATGTTTTACTGAAGTGTTGTGTCTACAGCTAGGTACAAAATTCACAGACACATTTCTGGCACCCACCGTGGGGCCTTGAGCCTCATTCTCTTCATTTTTGTCAAATTTTGTATATTTTCGGTGTCACTTTTTTTGTCATTTTTGCACAAACAGGAGAAATGCTACCTACGAAAAATATGACACCGCCTACGATCATTCTGACGCCACCTACAAAAAATCTGACGATGCCTACGAGCATTCTGACGCTGCCTATGAGCATTTTGACACTGCCTATGAGCATTCTGACGCCGCCTATGAGTATTCTAACGATGCCTACGAGCATTCTGATTACGCTTATGAGCATTCTGATTACGCCTATGAGTATTTTGATCACGCTTATGAACATTTTGATTACACCTATGAGTATTTTGATCATGCCTATGAACATTCTGATTACGCCTATGAGTATTTTGATCATGCCTGCTAGCTTTTAAATGATGCATATTAGCTGTTAAATGCCACCTAATATTTTTTGTTTAATTTTGCTATCAGATTATTAAATTCTATGTTCTAACTCTCTGTCTGTGTTTTTCCCACAAATAAGCATACACAGGAAAGTACATAAAACAGAGAGTAGAGCTACTCAAGAAAACAAAGAGACCCATTGACATATGAATTTTGGCATCATAAATCCAATTGTCATTTCAAATTTTTAGGCAGTTTTCTAGATTTGATTTTTGGATTTGGACTAACAGTTAACCCTAACAATTGAGATTTTCTATTTTTGGTTGATACTTGTTGATTTGTTGATTGGAAAGCGCAAGAAAAATTGCTAAAAATAGGTAAAAATCTACTAAGCGCGTTGCAAGGAATTTAGGTAATCTTCTCAGCTGATAACATTTTGATTTGGGTTAAAACAAACTCTCATGTGTCAGGCTTGTGTGACCTTTTATTGCTTTCATATCATAGACTTCATTTTGGGCTATAAAAATGAACATAGATTTGCTTTTCACATATCTGTTACACATAGTAAATAGGCCCTATGAACACTATTTGTGGTTCTTGAGAGAGTGGGTTTCTAGTGAAGCTCTTCTCAATGAGAGAACCCTTGTAGGTAGGGACGTTACTGAGAGCGTCTCACGTTCTACTAGATTTGTACGTCTTCAACTTTTGATTGATACATTCTCTCTCTGGAGAGGTTGATAGATCATAAGCGGTTGACATCATAGATCTTTGTGAGATAATCTTAGTCTTAGCATGTCGAATTAATCTGTTTGCTTTTTTTTGATGAAGTGAAGAGGCTAGGGGATTATGCTCTACTTCCTTTTTGGATAGTACCAGAAACCCAGAACCTTGAATCTAATCTAGCCCCTTGTGGTATATTTTGTGAGTCACCTTTAGAGAGGGTTAACCATAGTGGACATTCCCTTAATTGGGTCAACCACGTGGATGGAACCTCAAGCGGTAATAGCCATTTTCACTGTGGTAGTGACAACTGCTATATAAATGTCCTTGTGGAGGAAATCTTCACGGGTGTGATATCTTGTTGGGCTGTCAGATCTCCCTAGCAGCTCCTAATGTATTAAATTCTTAGACTGTGTCAAAACCCCGGTGTGCCTGGATTGGAGTTCGCCCTCTTGAAATCTCAAAAGTTGTAAAGTCAGACCATTACTACTAACCCTAGTGAGGCCAAAATTTTCATTTTCTAGGAATATGTGCATTATTGCAAAACTTTTTGGAACATAGACAATTAGCACTCTTAGGGATTAGCACATTTAGTCACTTGATTGTTAATGCATAGGGTTGCTTTGTCCCTTGTTCATTATTTTCAGACGTGCTTGGAATCACTTGCTTGCTATTTTGCGTGCTTGTTTATCTATTTGGTTACTGAAAATGAACGATCCTGGTATAATCTTCAAATCTGGACATACAATTTTGCAAACAATTTGAAACTAAAAACCTAAAATTTTCAAAATCTGAAGCAAAATTCCTTTTTGGAGTCAAAAGTCGTCCCACAATCTCAGAAAGTCATATCCAAATTTTCAAAAAAATTGCTAGAAAGTTGTCAAAATTGCCAGATATCCAATTTTTACAGCCCATTTCTAGAATCTATCAAACAAATCATTATGTTAGGAACAGAGAAAAAACTATAAAGAATCCAATCATTTTCCCAAAGTGGCCTCTTGAGTCTGATTCAACCTTCTATTTAATCGATTTGAATCTTTTTCATCTTGTGTCAAAACCTTGTCATAACTATCAATCTTCAATAAATTTTCAAAATGGCTAAGTGTTGTGAATTCGTGTCTACTATCTTTTGGGCATCTATCCATACATCCAGGGCACAGTATCCGTCATTTACATCCAATCTAATCTTCAATCAATCAAATCTTGACAAGGTTGTGTCATTCGATCTTCTTGAATCAAGTCATTTCTCAATTGTCTTCATCTTGCTCTCTTGCTTCACCTAAGGTTAATGGTGGAAACCAGAGCTTCATCACAAAAACATAGAGTGCAATTCAGAACCATGAATTTCAGTTATCTTGTTATGGAACCTCTCTTGAAAATGGATGATCTCGAACTCATTGCTCAATTCGAAGAGTATTATTCCAACAAACCCATGAGTGATAAATTTATAATAAAAATAAAGGAAAAATTGATTGAATCAGATGCCTTTTCTAGGATCATACGCATGATCTTGTCATGACCTCCTTCTTCCAAACATCTTTCATCTTCTAAGTTTTTTCATTCTTCCTCATCTTCCAAGTCTTCTTCCTCCACTGAGTCTTCACCTTCCTCTTCTCCATGATCTCGTTCCTCTTCTAATTCTCCCAAGAGTCTTACTTCTCTTCTCAAGACATACCATAATAAGTAACATGATAACCCTTATGATACCTCTTCCACGGAGAGTGACATGTCCATCTTTGAAGACTATGATGACTATGATGATGGACAATATAATGATACCTATGACACCTCTGTTCCTAAGAGTCCTCCTCATCATGTGCTCGTGCTTACTGGAAATGGGACGTCACATTGGAAAGATCGTGATGGTGATCCATATGATTCTAATTTTGAAAGAGACTTTGATGATTTTTGTGAACAATACCTAGATGATACATCTACTTCACTTGAGGAAGAGAAAGCTTATCACACTGATTATAAACATCAATAGTATAAGGATCTCTCCTCTAAGAACTCTCATGCTGAAAATAAAGATTATACTCTCAAGAAAGATCATGTTAATGCTGAACCTTTGTCTTGTGATGGTTCCCTTCCATCCCCTACTTTCTCCAATGCCCATACATTTCCTAAAGCTTCCAAGTCTTTCAAATCTTTCACAAGTCCTTCATCCACCAAAGGTCCTAATACTTTTCATGCGCTTTCCTATAGCTATCCTCAAGGGCTACCTCTTAAAGAAACTCAAGCTAACCTTCACTTGGCTGCAAATACTTTCAATAATGCTAAACCTAAAGAGCCTAAGCCTTTATATGCTATAATTCCTACTTCAGCTAGTCCTTCACCATCTCTTCCAAAGTCTTCCATACAATTGTAGCATGATCCCTTGTCCTTAGAAGTGGCTCCATGTCAAGAGGACTCTAAAAATGATAAAGAAAAGAACATAAAGAAAGATCAAGATCAAGATCAAGAACCCTCCATGTCATCCACTCCTTTTCATGATGTCTCTTATCCGCTTCAGGGTTCTTTTGATCCCGTACACCCTTTCTCATTCATCCCACCATGTCTTAAGTCTTCTCCTAAGAAAGATCAAGCTACTACTTACACTGTTGAGATTATTGACAATAACCTTACTACACTCGTGCTTTCTAAAGATGATACTTCCAGTGTTAAGCCTATTGAAAATCAAGAGAAAAATTATACGCTTATGCTATCCAAAGATCCTTGTCAAGATCAAAGTCTTCCATCTTCTTATTCTACCACTCCATGTTCGCTTCCACTTTCTACTCTTCCTAAGTCTTTGCAAGCTCTGAACAATCCTATTAAAGAAGGTGCTCATATTCAAGATGTCCACGATCCTATTGAAAATCCTAATGGTCACTCTAAAAATGCTGATGTCCTTGGTTGTCACATAGATGTTGATGAACTTATTGATTATCCTTTTGTATCTTCCACATTAATCCTTTGACCTCTTCCACCGATACTAAGAGCTTCACATCTGCCTTCCATCTTGGGTCCTTATGTCCCTTCACTTTCCCCTCCTAACTCTCCTAATTCATCATCCATCTTGGGTCCTTACATCCCTCCATCTCCTATCTTTCCTCAAGAACAACATAGATGCATACCCTTGAATCCTTTTCATCCACCCACCCATGTAAACCAGTCATATCCTCCTTCTTCTTCCACAAGTCCCAAGTTCTTTGGAAGTAACTTGAATGTTCAATACAAGAAAAAGAAGCAATACAAGAATCCATCAAAAAAAGAAGATCACCATGTCTTCTCTAATCAACATGGAGGCATAAAGTCAAAAGAGATATCTAAAAAAAAACTACAAGACAAGTATGGGTTCCAAAATCCATCATTAAAGATATTCTCTCTAGATCATCAAAAATAAATGAAAAGCCTATGACTATATGGATTCCAAAGTCTCTCTTGAAAGAGTCTGTTGTTGAACAACAAGTGAAGTTGACATTCAAGCTTCCAAAGGCTTCCACTTCATCTTCTTCCAAAAATATTCTTCCATTCCACGCGCCTAAACCACAACCTCTGTTATCCATTCACCATATTCCTTCATTCACATTTCCTACATCCTCTCTCCACCCTTCAAGGTGTGTGTTGATATTGATCTTGCCTTCCTTTCCATCTACCCTTTCACAATCTTTCCACTCATTATCCTTCTACCTTCTATCCTTTTTTCTCATTTTCCTATTCCTACTATCTTCCAACCTCACTTGCTTTACATAAAACCTTATCCTCCATTTTTCTCTTCCATCTCCCTTTCCCTATCAACATATTTGAGCGTATCATTTTGAATCCTTGGCATATCATGGTTTATCCTTTCAAGGAGCATTATCTAAAGAGCTTGCCTTCTAAAAAAAAAAATATTAAAAAAAAAAGAAAAAAAGAAAAATTGAAAATGTGCCTTGGTGAAAACCTGGAAACAGGTGCCTTGGTAGCAAAAGTAAAGAGAAATAAATTCATCCTATGGTGAAAACCACTCCCTTATGGCACCTTGGATAAGTACCGTGATGAAAACCTAGCAATTAGGCATCATGCATAGTTCTTCTACATATTTCATCCATTCCATCTTCTCTCTTTGATCTTGACAATGTTGACCTATGCATGAACATTTGGCTATTTTGTGAGCTATCTTACGATGATCTTGCTTTCATTCCATTCTTGTTTAGCCTTCATATTTATTTTCCTCCATTCATTCTAGCCTTTCGCTATCCTTTTCCCCTTTGGTCTTGATCTAATAAAAAAAGAGTAGAACATGATGCTTTGAAACCTCTTGACATGTCTACTCCTTTGGACTACATCCTTTCCTTCTTTGGCATTACGCTTTTGTGACTTATCCTATGCTAGCCTTTCATTGCTTGTCCAAATGTGCTTTACATGATAATTTTTCCCTAGCTTGGGTAACCTTGAGGAGTTTGCCCTTGGGGATTTGTTTCCTTCATTCTCCTTTATTCTCTTGTCTTCTATCTCTTCCACCAGCTTGCCAATCCCTCTTGTTCTCCACCTTGCTAGACATTGGGATTGCACGATATGATCTTGCTTGGGAGTTTGCAATGGAAAAAAATTCTATCAAGTATACCAAGTATCATAACAAGTATCAAAACAAGTATCAGAATGCCCACTGGGGCTACTCCATTCGCTTTAGTTTATGGGCCTGAAGCGGTACTACCTATTGAGGTTGAAATCCCATCACTAAGAATTAGAATGCATGGTCTAGTAATTGATGATGACTACAAAGTGTCTAGGTTACAAGAACTTGAGCTACTAGATGAGCGCAGACAAGCAACATATGATCATCTTAGAGTATATCAGAAGAGAATGTCTAGAGGCTACAATAAGAAAGTCAGACACAGAGAATTTCAAGTTGGTGATCTAGTCTTGACAGAGAATCCTAAAAATCAATCACATCGAGAACACAAGGGGAAGTTTGAACCCAACTGGCTAGGTCCCTTTGTTATCACTGCTACTTTTGGCTCTAGTGCCTATCAACTCTTAATGACTGAAGGAGAACAACTTTGAGAACCGATCAATGTTCTCCATTTGAAGAAATTCTATGCATAAGGCATTCAGTCTATGGTAAAATGTCTTGAAAAAATCTTAAAAATTAGAAAAAGTCCTGAAAAAAATGAACATCTTGGTGAAAACCTAGCAATAGGCGCCTTGATGATTCACAAAAAAATAAAAAAATATCAAAAAGAAAAAAAATCAAAAAATATCGAAAGTACAAAAAAAATTGAAAAATGAAAAAAGCAAAAAAAAAAAGAGAAAAAGAAAAAGTGCCTTGGTGAAAACCTGGAAACAGGTGCCTTGGTAGCAAAAATAGAATCACTACCAAGATGGTGAAAACCTGGCAAATGGGTGCCACTTGTTTCAAAACACTCCATCTATCAGCGCAATCTTGGTCTTTCCTAGCTTTCAGTCTTGCTTTAGTTAGTACATATCTCCCGGTTTGTTTCTACATTTCTAGTTTTCAATAAGTTGGTTTGTACATCAATCAGCTCAAGCGTCTGTATCTTATCAATGTTCAAACTTGGGGGCAATCAATGTCCTATCCTATGGTCTCTAGTATATCTTAGATGTGTCATATCCAATTAGAGTCCTTTGAAGCTTCATCTGAGTTAGTTTGTCTATCTCCTCTTTAGAAAGGATTTTGCATCTACAACAACACAATCAAACATCAAACACAAATTGAAAACAATCTATGCTTTTTACATGCTTTTATCTCCTTGTATGCTTACTGATTCGCAT
Source organism: Chamaecyparis obtusa (assembly GCA_027943335.1). Classification (NCBI taxonomy): domain Eukaryota; kingdom Viridiplantae; phylum Streptophyta; class Pinopsida; order Cupressales; family Cupressaceae; genus Chamaecyparis; species Chamaecyparis obtusa. Next base: position 1,462,614 of record BSBK01003479.1, read on the forward strand.
TGAGATTTTTGCATATTGTGTCCCTTTGAGCTCATCGATGATGTCCTTTACAGGATTTAGGGTGTGGTGATTGGGGGCATAATCTTTTCTTTGTCTTCTGCTTGTATGTGAAAATCTAACAACTTTGAAAATTCTAGATTGATATGGTGTCCAATTGTAAGAGCCTCTATCTCGAATTGGATGGCCATGCGTACATCAACCATTGATACCTAAAAAATTCAAGGAAGTTTAATCTAAGTATTGTCTTTTTGAGCGAGTTCTTTCTCCTATTGTGAAATGCAATCTTGCCTAAGGAGGTGAACAATAAAGGGTCACTACAGGTAATTCACATTGGATTTGGAATGATCTCTTAACTGTTTGATGTGTTTGTAATGCAAGGCATATTCTGGTCATCATGACATTTATGTTCTGATGCTTATACAAATTGCTATATAAAAATGGACATGATATTCAGGTCATCCTGGCGTTTGTGCCTTGGTGCTTATATCTAATCCGACATTCTGAAAATAAAATCAATATTCATATGTCCATGGTTGTTTGATTAGTGGGCATTGTATTGATTCTTGAGCATACAAATCAATATTCATATGTCTATGGTCTCATAACTAGTGGGCATTGTATTGATTTATCTGGTTACCTAAAAATTCAATGATGAAAAATGACCAACACATGATCAGTGACTAGGTCCTAGGTCTTAGGTTGCATTTCATTTTGCATGTCTCTTTGCATTTTGCACTTTTCATGATCTCACAAATTGCTGAATACACTTCAAAGCTTAAATGATTCTTCAATCACATCTTTGAATCTAACAAGAGCTGAATCCTACATGAAGGTCCCTCCAATGAAATAGCAAGTAGAATCCTTTTTCGGGATCAAAATCAAAATTTGAGATTATTTATATTGTCAACTGCTTGCATAATCAACCTTCAATCTTCACAGAAATCCAGTAATCAACTTAACTGATTATCTTACATCAAACTATCAAAATTTCAACTTGGTCAAATATGGTCAACTCATGGTTTAACCTAGTCAAACTTGGTCTCCAAGACCTCTAAATGATGTAGAACACGTTCCTAGATGTGTACAACCAATTCTCAAATCAATTAACATGCTTGTAAACTATTCAACGCTGACTTTTCTTGTCAGATTTCAATTTTCATCCCAAAGGGGGCATGTATTACACATCATTCAAGTCTGTAAATCTAAATTTTGTTAATCAAATCTTTCCTCAGTAATCAAGACAACAACCACATCTAGTTGCTAACTCATCAAAATTCCTCATTGCTTGGGGTAAATCTATCATTGCTTGGGGCATATTAGATTCATTGAGATCCATATCAATCTGGTATCCTAATCTATCTTGTAAACTGTATTAGCTTTTCATAACCATCGGTTCATTAGTGTTATTTCCTTGGTTCTTCATAACTGAAGGGTTCAGATGTGATACCAATGTGATTCTTATTGACAATCGGGTCTAGAATCGGTCACTCACTTCTTCACAATCATAAGGTTCAGGATCAGGTGTTTTGACACTTTTTCGTAATCACCGATTCATTGTTGTTATAGTTAACATTATCTTTGGTCATTCAGGACCTAACATCTTCAATCAAATCTTTCAATTAGTTTTTGTCTCAGAATCGGCTAATCTTTCAAATTAGTTTCAAATTTTATATAAAAAATAGACTATCTTTGAACTCTGTGCTTCGCACAGTAATTCAAAGAGGGGCAAAATGTAATACCCCAAAAATGGGCTATAGGTTCATTAACCTCCTATATCCTCAGATCGAATGAAATTGACATCAAAGTCCTAACCCAAGGCACATCTGAACATCATCGAATCTTAATTGATTATCCTAAATTTTGCATCGGGAAATATTCCTAGTAATTTTCCTAATTATCTTAATTATCTTTAATTTAATGATTATTTGGTGATAAATCCTATTTATCCTAAAGTTTGATTAATTGAATATTTTGAATATTTAATTAATTAGATTTAATTCTGTCACTTAATTATTTAATTGAATTTAATTACAACTATTCCTAAATTGTATTATTTAATTTTGACAATAAATCAAAAATCATATGATTAATTGATTAAATTCTTATTTAATTAATTAAATTCAGTTGCCAATTTTTAATAATAAAGTTTTCAAATAAAAGTTTGATTTAATAATTGATTAACCCATAAATCAATTGTTTTAATTCAAAAATCAGTTAAGTTGAGGATAAATCACTTTATTTTTTTAAATTAATTCATAATTAATTGTGCACATTCAAAGAGCAGTTAAACTTTGAATCAAAAAATCAATTCAAGTTGTTATCTTTTAGAAACTCAACATCTATTATGAGTTCAAAGCTGATCTAAACTTCTGATTTGAGTTAAAAAGTTGTTCTTGTATGATTTTGCATAATTATGTGAGTTAATTATCTTTGATTTCTTGCTGACTCAAAAATCAACCTAAGTTCATCAAGAGTGATTTATGGCTTTTCTCATGCACCTCCAAAGCCCTAGATTTCTATAAAATCAAGGCTTCAGCTCCTCTAAATCGATCCACAAATTTGCACAATTACTCTAGCGAATTGACATATGAAGAATCAAGCACTTGTGACAGGCGAATTTGTGAGATCATTCATAATTTTCATAGCTTTTGCATAGTTTTTCATATCATTTAGCATATCATTCTTAGATCAATTGCATATCATATCAGTTTCATCTAGATTAGTTTCATATCAGTTTTTCATCCAATTGCATAGAAAATACAAAAATATAAATTACTTTGCATTCATTTCATATCTAGATTGTGCATTCAAATCCTTTGTTTAGGTGTCGTCAATGTCACTGGTCTCGGTCTAATCTGAGAATATCATACTCGCACCTACTAGAAGGTAGTAAATCACCTGGTTAGTTTAGTTTCCATTTCATTGCATGATTTTGATTTTTGCTAACCTCTAATGTTTTACTGAAGTGTTGTGTCTAAAACTAGGTACAAAATTCACACATAAAGGAAGGACAAGAACAAAGATGTGTCTACCGAGCCACCAAAGATTCATCAAGGGCAACAGGATCTAGTTCCACTTAGTCATTCACCTACTTCAAGCAAGCAGGAGAAGAAGAAAAGAAAGAAATATGGAGGTAAAGGTCCAGTCACACTTGATGAAACTATTGAAATACCTACTTGTGACTCCAGGACATTGGACCCCAAATCTCTTAGAAAGTATGGAGAGCTATGCAGCAGGAAAGAAGCTCAGGAGAAGTTGAGGCAAGAAAGTAAGAATAAACAGATGCTAGAAGATGTAAAATAAATTTTGATGCAAGTTGTCCCAAATGTCAATGTTGATGAGAATACACCTATCATTGACCAACTTGTTGTCTTAATCGAGATGATCAATGCACCTACCACTGATACATAAAAGAAAATTGAAGAAAGAGCTGAAAGGAAGATATAGTACAAAGTTACCATGAAGATTAGCCAAGCAGTGGTAATACACAAAGTCAAACATTCTAAGACAATAACTGAAATAGAAGGTATTATTTAGAAGATCATTACCCTTTTGCAAAAATTATGCATGTTAGATTCTTTCACTACAAAGATTAATGATAAATTGAAAAAAATGGATGAAGATTTAAAGAAGAGTGCATAAAGTATTATCACTAAACCCTATGCATTTCAATTGCATTATTCAAAAGTAAAATGGATTCAGGGGTTGAGACATGATTTGAGAAAAGAAGAAGACCGAATAAGAGATCAGATAACTGAGGTACATGCTGAGTTATTACCACACACTGAGGTGGTGCAAAAGCATGTAAAGAAGGAAAACTAATTAATTTCCATCCCTGAGCTGTCAGTAGTTGATCATATTTTTGACATGCATGTATAGATAGGCCTAGAACAAATTGCACTAGAAAGTCTAAAGGAGGAATCAGAAAACCTCATGACCAACCTATAGAAAACCCATAAGAATATTTTTGACCAGTTGTGAGTACATACATTTTGGCATTATTATCAAAAAAGGGGGAAAACTATGTATAGTGTGTACATTATCGAGTATTAGTATATTGACAAGGGGAGTCTACAAGTTTTGGAGTTTATAAGTATTTTGAAGATTTTGAAAAATGACATACCTATGTATTTTTGTCACTGTTAGTCAGTTTAAATGAAACAAATCAAATATCAAACTAAGAAAACATCATGAAACATTATTTCAAATGAATCTATTCTAATTTAATAACAAATAAGAAACTTCATCTGAGAGAGTCTCATGTTTCTCTATCTCCAAGGATTCCAACATTTTGATCTTTATCAGTGGCTCTCAGATAGCACAAATCGATCAAGATGTGAATGACAACTTGAAGAATGAGGGATGATCTAACAAAATACAAAATATGCTAAATAAGATGCAATGATGCAAAATATGGAGGACTCCAAAGATAATGGAACCCAAAATATGAAATATGCTATGAAGTGATTATGAAAATGATCTACAATAGTAAAAGTGATAAAGTGGTAACTTTTATTCTCAAAATGCTTTGTATTTATAGATTTTCCTATGAAATGTGAGCTGTTCTTGTATGAGCCACATAGGTGATATGTGTTGTAAGGCTTTGACGAAGTGTGTGCAAGGTTTGGAACAAGTTTTGCAATCATAAATGACTAGATTTGGCTTTGTTGGAGGCAGTGAGAGATAAGAGGAAATGGTTAAAATGTGAGAGAAATAAAGGGAGAATGTTCCTCCTACGATGAAAAGAAGGAGAAGGATGAGGGAAGACTCTTTCTCTCACAAGACTCCTTTGCACAAGTGTCTGCATGACTCATTTTGACCAAAATAGGTGGCCAAACCAAATCCTTAATTATAGCTCACATGTTTGAAAGAAAATAACTATTTAATAATTAATATAAAATAATTATTTTAGCCAAGGGTGAGGTGTCATGTGATGAGGTGGATGGGGTGGAATGATGTGGATTTAATTTAGGAGATGAGATGATTTAATTTAAATGAATTAATTGGATATATAGAATTAATTAAGAGGGACGAACTATATAGTTAAACAATTAAATTAAACTATATAGTAGATGAAATTTATTGATTAAATGTGGAATTTTATGTCTTGGTTTTTAATGTGTGAAATTTATGTGTATACATTTTGCCCCTCTTTGAACCGATGTGTGCTTGAGATTGTTGATTCAAAGAAAAATTTGGAATTTTCCTTGTTGGATTTGAATGATGTGACAGGTGCCCCTGTTATGATAAAATATCGATATGGTGTTCTGATTTGGATTTTGATGCCTCAATGATGATACAATTTCGATATGATAAAATGTCGATATGGTTCTCCAATTTGAATTTTGATGCCTTGATGATGATAAAATTTTGATATGGTACTCTGATTTTTGATGCGTTGATTTCGATAAAATTATGATATGGTATTTCAATTTTTGATTTTTTGATGTTGACAAAATTGCTCTGATAGAATTTTGATATTGTGTTTTGATAAAATTTTGATATGGTACTACTATTTTAGATGTTCTGATGATGTAGATAAAATTTTGATAGGGAGCTTTGATAATTGATATGCTGATACATGCCCCTTCTGGAGATGAATCAGGAAAAAATTAAATACCTTGGAGATTGTAAATTTTTCTCATTTTTTATTTTTTATTTTTACAAAAAAAATGTGATTGATCTCCAGATATAAAAAAAAATAAAATGATGTAGTTTTGTTAAAAATGTTTCAAAAAATCCCATGTTAAATGAGCCTTGGAAAGACCATTTAGGGTAAAAGAGTTTAAAATTTGGGTTTAAATAGGTAAAAATGAGTCTTTTTACTCTCATTATCGCCTTTTCATTGTAGTAATTTTCTTGATTGCTTGTTGGCTCTAATGCATGGTTGGTAGATACTGCTAATTCCAGTTGGGAAACATTGATTCGAGTGTGTCTGGAGATTCCAACGGCCTCGCGAGTACGATCCCCCAGTAAGTATCTAATTTTTGCGTTCTGTGAAATTTGTACATGGATTTTTATTTTTATTTTATGAAAAATGCATTAGTTTAACAAAAATTATTTATATATAATTTTTTTTTGTTTTAAATTTTATTTATTTTTTTGGTGTCGAGCGGTAGATGTTGGGCATTCAACGCACATCACTAGGCGCTCAACTTTGGGCGCTGGGCGCCAGCACTTGATGTTGCATCGAGATTTTTTTTAATGTTTTTTTTGTTTGAGTTTTCAATTTTTGATGATAATTTTTTTAATTTTTGACTGATGATTTTTTTATTTTTATTTTTATTAATTTTTTTTTTCAGATGATTTTGATTTTTTATTAATCATTATTTTATTTTATTTTATGATGATTGTGACTTAGTGATGATTTTTTTGATTTTGATGTTTGATTATTTTATTCAATTTTTTATGTTATGATGATTTTGACTTAGTGATGATTTTATCGATCTTTGATCTTTGATTTTTAATTAATAATTATGTAATTCAATTTTTTATTTTATGATGATTTTGATGATGTTGATGATTCTTTTTGCTCTTGTGTCATCTGGATAAGATGATTTAGATGTGTGACAGATGCGGGGTCAATATCCTAGTACACTAGTTATGATTTCGAGGTTGTCTCCTAGTGAGAGAGACATTATTAGTGCTTGTGGGTTAGCCTCACTATTGCACTTGCCCATCTATACGATCAACCATGAGTTTCTCTCTGCTTTAGCAGAGCATTGGCATAGCAAGCATAATACATTTCATCTTTTGATGAGTGAGATCACAGTGATACCTGAGGATGTCTACCAGATACTCATGATGGGAGAGTTAGTTGAGTAAGAGGCTGAGCATGATTCTAGTGTTTCCATTCCAAGTTGAGTTTTTGATGATGAGACTATTTGTGGTTTCGAGGTATCATGGGTAGATATGGTACAATGTTATGAGCCTTTTACTGTCAGTATTGGTTGGTTTGATATACTTTTTGTGCTCTAATAAGAGATCATGAGGCTTCTCTGTATGTTGGGGTAGGGTGATAGAGAGCATGATAGCACACCAGAGTGTGTATGCTTGAGGGACTTGTATGTTGGCAAATTTATACCATGATTGGCATCAAGTTGTCTATGATGAGGGAGCTAGTTTGTCCTCAGAAGTTTTATTATTGTAGATTTGGGCATGGGTGCACATTCCTATTACTCGACCATTTGTGTCAAAGAGACATCATCCTGCAGGTCATTTGTACATTCATATGTATGCAAGTGACCCTGTCCAACAAAAGCTGGACAAACTTGAGTATTGGCAAAGAGTACTTGATGACATAGATGTTGTGATCTGGCGACCTTATATAGGTTGTGAGTCTTGGTATGAGGATGATAGGGAGATTCCATATGTATTTTTATCTAGATATTTGATTGGTAGGATGCCTACTGTGGTTGACCAATTTATTGTGACTCGAGTCCTTAGATAGTTTGGCAAAGTACAGGGGATGCCATAGGGGATAGTTCTCTATGCACGTGTGTGCAAAGAGATTGTTGATTGGGTTACGCCGATCAATATAGACATAACTTATGATGAGTATTTACATTTTTTACTACATAAATACACTTATCATGAGGAGGTTACGAATTTTGGGATGTCGGCATAGTTCCAAATTTATTTTATAGAGCATCCCTTTCCTCATTTGACAGATCCTATTGAGTGTCGACCTACATTGGATGATGACAACACACGCTAGAGATGGCTCAAGGAGATGATGTTGGTGACAGGGATAGAGGTGCAGATGTTGTTGATGGTCGAGGTAGGGGATATTGTAGGGGCACTCATCCTACAATGAGGAGAGTGGTTCCTGGTGGAAGAGTTTTGCCTCTTCTGGATAGAGTTGTTCCAGATTCTAGTTAGGATAGGATGGTACAGGGATCCTGGAACATCAAGATGTTATTGAGGTTGGGGATATTGATGAGAAGCCTATACCTCCAGAGGTATCACCGCCACAAGTAGCACAGTCATAGGTACAACTTGGGACCTTGTAGACATAGGTTACATCTTTATAGGGATAGGTGGCTCAACAACAGTTAGTGATTGATTAGCTGAGATCTCAGGTTCTACTCTAACGAGGCAAGGATATAAGGCTATTGAGGCACGTGTTCACATAGAGGATGTATATTGTGCATTAGAGAAGACTGTAGCTCAAGGTGTTACTAGAGATACCATAGGGGAAATTGTTGAACAAAATGCTAGGGGAGAGTATTTCAGATCTATGTATTATCGAGATGTACCTCCAGAGAGACGAGAACCCTCTTAAATATAGAGTTCACAATAGATAGGTTAGTCAGGACATTCATGGGGTTGGTCAGTTTTGAGAACCCTTAAGGATATAGATGCAGCTATTGGGGCAGGTAGAGGTGCGGGTCCATCTACAGGTTTTTGTTTAATGACGAGACCCACAGAGTTAGGTGGTAGCCATGTCTAGCTTTCTCCTTATTATGCAGTTGGTTCAATGATGATATTTTTGATGGTTGATATCATGCTCATGTATATTTTTGATGATGTATCTTTGAGATATTTGATGTTATTACCTCAGGATCTCCATTTATTTTTTATATATGAGCTTGTGTGATGTCATGTGTACTTGGACAGTTTGATGAGCTATAGGATATGCATTGATGGACTTAGATGTTTCTTATTTTATCTTATGAAATTTGATTATGGTTTGATGGATGCATATGATGATTCTACTTATAATTTTGATTGTTGAATAATTATTAATGGATGTACCATGATGAATGCTAAATATGAATTTTTACAAGATTATGATGTTATATATTTTATCATGGATGGAGTAATGAAAATGATTAGGGATTCTAAATATGATTGACCTATAATGCAATGCTCCTAGATTTAGAGTGATTTTTTTGTTGTTACATGGTTTGGTTGATTTTGATTATGTAATGCAATAATAATGTATACATATTAATTTTACAATGATGATTGATTTACGAGGGAAATGTGTATTGAGATGCAATGCAAATGTTAATTAAATGTATCTAAAGAGTGCATGGTAATGATATAAAATGATATATATAGATGCATCTAAATGGTATAATAATGATAATGATAATGATGTGTTACTAATGATTAAGTGAAATTATGAAATGTTGTTTATGATATGAAACTGATACCTTTAAATGATGTGATTATGATTCATCTTAATAGATTTTAATGTGACTTAGATGAAATGAGATGAGACTAGAATGTGATATACCCGAAATGATGTAAATGTACTTTTTAAAGGATGGATTGAAAAGTTCTTTATATTGTGATGTCCAGGTACTCCATTGATGTGAATGAGTGATATTGAAAGAAAATTTTCTACCACTTTTGCAAAGAAAACTGAAAAATAACATGGATGCAAGTGAAAATATAAAAAGAAAAATGCAAGACTAAATGCAATGTTGTCATTCATTGATCATTTTTGTTGTGCCTTTTTCATCATTGAGCCTTTTATTTGGGACCTTATAGGTTAGTACAATTTTCACCGATAGATTTAGCAATCATGAAAATACGAATACCTCCTATGTGGGATGTCATGTCGAAAGTAAACCTAAACATCAAGGCATATAGGCCAAAATGTCTTTTTAGTTACTTCCCATTAATGTAAACGTGTTCTTTTCATGTGAAAAATCTTATATGTAACTTGCGATGACCTTTAGTTATTCATATCCTTGGGTATTATTTGCACTTTTACTAAGAAGTTGTTTTTAGATTAAAATAGACAAGGAAATGAATCCAACCTCCCTAAAGCTTTCATATGAAATAGGTCAAGGTATATGTGGCATTCCACTCATGATGGATGCTCTTATCATAGACACCCATTCCATATGATCACTTTAGATCATTAGATTCATTACAACCCACAGAAGACAAAGACAATGTTATGCCCCCAATCCTTATTTCTCTAGTCATTTTGAGACATCGTTGAGTCACTCAGAGAATCATAACCATCATAAATTAATAATAAGTCATAATAGACAAAGAAAATATCAATCTCTATCATAGTTCCTCTAGCCTGATGCATAATGGAGTTTCTTGAGAGACATGATAACCAAAGAAATCAATTGACAATTGACAATCTATGATGCTATCATAACCAAGATTATGATGCAAAATTTATCATCCATTTAGTGTTCATGTTTTGATTTGATGTAGGTTTTGTTTTTCTCCCTAAATGTGAATCCTCAAGGTTGGTTGTCAAGATGTTTGTGTTTGTACCTTATTAAATGTTTTGTTTGCATTGTTCTCTTATTGATTATTTTGAATATCCATTTTCTTTGGGCTAGTTTGTAGGATTGTTCCCCTAGTTATGCATAATGAATGACTGATTTTCCCAAACCATGGTAGGAAAATGCTATTATGAATGAAAGGGATTTTATTATGACTATGCACAATGGATGCACATGCAAGATACTGATGGATGGAAGAAGTAACTATCACAAGTAACACCTGTTTGCTAGGTTTTCACCACTTGGTTTTATTGCACTTTTTGAGCTGTATATATATATATTTTTCTACCAAAGCACCTATTTGCCAGGTTTTCACCAAGGTACTTATCTCTTTTTTTTTTTTTTCTTTTTTTTAATATGCTTTCTTCAAGAACACTTTTTACTATTTTTAAATTTTCTTTAGGAACACTTTTAACTATTTTTGAATTTCTTCAAGATCACTTTTTCACTATTTTTGAATTTCTTCAAGATCCCTTTTCACTGTTTTTGAATTTTCTCAGGAACATTTTTTTTATTTTTGAATTTTTTTTCAGGATCAATTTTTACATTTTTTGAGTTTTTTCAGGAACACTTTTTACTGTTTCTAAATTTTCTTTAGAATCAATATTTTATATGTACAGTTGGATCTTACTTTATCAGGCATAATACCCCTTCAAATGGATGCTATTAATGGGTTATGGCAGAAGATCGCCCTCTAATGTTGATAGCTGATATGCCCCCGATCCAAATACTGACATGATAATGATAGGACCAAGCTAATTTGCCTCAAATTTCCCCTTCTTTTCTTGATGAGATTGATTTTGGGATTTTATTTTAGTACCAGATCACCTACCTGAAAGGTTCTAGGATGTATAGCTTTTTGACATACGTTGTTGATATACCTTAAGGTGATCAAAATATTTTTGGCGATGTTCATCTAGCAATTCTAGCTCCTGAAGTCTTGAAACTCTATACTCTGCCTCTTCTGTAATAAGTCCTTGTAATGAAAACCTTAGTGAAGGAATTTCTACCTCTAAAGGTAGAACAACCTCTAATCCATATACCAATGCATATGGTGTTTCTCTAGTTATTGTTCTGATACTAGTTTGGTAGGCCCATAAAGATTGATTGAGTTGAATATGCCAGTCTTTGGTACTATCATTCACTATTTTCTTTAAGATTTTCAAAATACATTTATTGATGGCCTCTTATTGTCCATTCCCTTGCAGATAATATATGGATGAAAAATATTGTTTGGTGTGAAATTTATCACATAAACCATCTAAATCTTTGTTCTTGAACTGCTCTCCATTATCTGTCACTATGGAGGAAGGAATTCTGTATCTACAAATGATGTAGTTTAGGATGAATAGAGAGACTTGTCTCCCAGTGACACTAACCAAAGATATGGACTCAACCCACTTGGTAAAATAATCTGTAGCAGTGATAATGAACTTATGTCCATTTGAAGATGAAGGAAATTTTTTTCCCACTAAGTCAATTCCCCATTGATAAAATGGCCATGGTGTTTTAAAAGGATGAAGCTCTTGTGTTGGTGCATGTATGAAATTCCCATGAATCTGGCATTTGTGGCACTATTTGACAAATTTGCAAGATTCTTACTCCATGTTAGGCCAATAGTCTTAGCTAAGGTGAGACCACCTGAATGAGATCCATAAATACCTTCATGTATTTATTTTAAGGATTTTTTAGATTCTTCACGTTCGAGACATCTATGGAGAGTTCATCAAGACTTCGTTGATAAAGTGTGTTTATGATTAAGCTATAGTGAGAAGATTGGAAAATAAAATTCCTTTTTTGGCTTTGAGAAAAATCTAAGTGAAGGATATTGTCTCTGAGATAGGAATAAATATGTTCATAACGAGAGTGTTCAGGACCTGTTAGGTGAGAAATGACTTAGTATTTTGGACAACTAGGTGAGGGAATTAACAATTCTTCCACTAAGAATTCACAACGTGCTTGTTGATTCACAATTTGTAGTAGAGGCAAGAGTTTCCATTGCATCTGCAGCTTTGTTGTTGTTTCTAGGAATTTGCTCAAATTTTATACCCACAAAATATTTCTTAAAGTCATCTACCATCTTCTTGTATGGTAATAGTTTATCATATTTTGTTTAATAAACATCATTGATTTGATTTATGACTAATTGAGAGTCTCCATACACATGTGACTCTACTATTTTCCACTTAAGAGACATTGTCAATCCACTTATTAAAGCTTCATATTCTGCTATATTGTTTGTACAAGGAAACATGAACTTGTATGACTTAGGAATAGTGCATCCTTGTGGAGTAACAAACAAAACACCTTCTCCAAATCCATATTAAGTGTAAGATCCATCAAAGTTCAAATGCCAAGGTGTCGACGTGAATGATAATATAGCTGAGTCAATAAATTTGATCTATAATGGTTGTTTATCTTGAATTGGAGCCTCCGCCAGTTGGTCTACAATTACTTCTTTAAAATATTTTCTTTCAACATATTTGAGATCAAACTCACCTAGGACTAATATCCACTTAGCTAACCTTCTTACAAGGGCTTCTTTTCTCAAAAGATATTTCAATGGATCTATTTTTGCTATCAATTTGATGGTATGTGCTAGCATATAGTGTCTTAAGTTCTGGGAAGCAAAGACCACTACCAAGCATGATTTTTCAATTGCTGTGTAATTAAGCTCATAACTAACTAAGGTTCTGCTAATATAGTATATTGCTCTTTCTTTTCTTGTAGAATCATGTTGTGCTAGCAATGCCCCCAATGATTTTTCTATAGCTGATACATATAACAAGAGTGGTTTTCTTAGTATTGGTGGATTCATTAAGTATTCTTTAAACATGTTGAATGATGCTTCACATTTGTTATCCCATTTTTATTTTATGTTCTTATGTAGCAAATGAGTAAATGAGCCACACTTATCTACTAATTGAGGGATAAACCTCCTAATAGATTGTAGTTTTCCTTATAGAGACCGCAACTGAATAATGTTCTTAGGAGATTCCATTTCTAGTATAGCTCGTACCTTTACCAGATCTACTTCAATTCCCTGAGCTGAAATAATGTATCCCAACAACTTTCCCGATGTTATGCCAAAGGCACATTTATTTGGATTTAGGTGAACTTTGAATTGTTCTAATCTTTGAAAGATCTAATCCAATATGTTTAGATGTTCTTCTCTTGTAAGAGTTTTCCCTAATAAATCATCTACATAATCTTCCATAAAGGTATGCATCATATCATGTAAAATTGTTGTCATAGCTCTTTGATAAGTTGTACCTACATTCTTCAGGCCAAATGGCATTACATTCCAACAGAAAGTAACCCAAGGAAATGTGAAAGCTATGTTATCTTAGTCTTCAGGGGAAATTTTAATTTGATTATACCTTGAGAAACCATCCATTAATGATAACATGGCATGTACTACTGTCAAATCTACAATTGTATCAATATTACGCAAAGGAAAGTCATCTTTTGGACAAGCGAGATTTAAATCTCTGAAATCACTACAAATTTAGATACTCTTATCTACTTTGGATACAAGTACAATGTTGGATATCCACTCTACATAATCTATTGCTCTTATGAACCCCACATCTAATAGTTTCTCCAATTCTTCTTTTACTAGTTGTAGACACCTAAAAATCCACTTATTAATTAAAAATATTTTAGCTAATAAAAGTCCTGTTGACATCATCACTAATTAATTAATTAATTAATTAATTTTTATTGTCTTTATCCTCTCTCCTATTTTAATTAAACAACCTTAGCCAAAAATGTTTAAATCAAATTTGAACATTATTCCCTCCTCTTTATTAAATTTATTTAATAAATAAATTCTCAACCCAATCCCTCAAATAAATAAATTATTTATTTAAAACCCTAAAACCCTAGATATATTATAGAAAACCCTAAACCTATCCTCACTTTCCTAAACACTCCCTAAACTTTGTTTAAGGGTGATTCCTAACCCTCTTAGCCTAAACCCTCATCCTTTGACTTTGGGTGAACACCCTCATTAATGAGCCTTACATGCTCATTAATGAACCCTTACACCTTCATTAATGGCTCTGACAATCTCTTAATGAAGACCCATTTCTCTTCTTCCACCCTTTTCCCCTTGCACACTTCCCTAGTGTTTCTCACACATGTTTGAGCAACCCTTCATCCTTATCCCTTTGACCCTAAGGCTGAACTCTTTGTCTTAAACCCAACGCTTGGTCCTAAACCCTAACTACCCTTCCTAACCCAAGCCTCTCCTTAAAATCTATAAATATCCTCCCTTCCAAGAGAAATTTACTAATTCACATCTCATTTTCATAGCATTATTATCCTGTTCATTTTCATCTAGAATCTTAATAGCATTTACTAGTATTGTTAGATTTCCTTTATTTTCATGTTTTCTAACTCACATCCTAGCTTAGATAAATTGGATTAACCTAGTTTATTTCAAGAAATAATAGTCATTTTTTATCCATATCACCTCTATTTCTAGGTTAAAATCAACCTTGCATAGCATTTAAAAGCTCAAATTTGCATTTGATTCACTTGCACCCTCAGAACCCTAGGAGAAAAATAGGTTCCCTATACCTAGTTTTATGCCATTATGGGGTCTCCATGGATTGAAAATGATACTAATGCTTCCTAAATAGAATTTTGGACATGATCATTATGTTTCAAGAGCACAACCACATCCCTCTTAAAAGAACAAATCAAACAGTGACGGGGTGCTCCCGTTTCAGCTCAATCAGTGGTGGTCTGCGAATAGATTTTCTATATGTTGATGCATTATTAGTTTAGAATAATGTTTTAATATTTAATTGTGATACCAATAGGTTAGGTTCACATCAATCACATTTTTTCATGCCCGGTGGGACCCCACCACACTCTTGAACTGCATTTTTTACGGTTTTTTGAGCAAAAACTCAATTTTCTGAAGGTTTCTTACAGTTTTGTGAGGATTCTTATACAAGTAAACACCATGGACCTATTTTATCATATTGGAACATAGGTATACTCATACTATGGGTTCCCAATACTCATATGAGACCTCTGCACATCATTTTTGGCCTTTTGGAAGCCTTCTGGCCATGTTTGTTTGTATCAAGAGTCAAGGGTACTTGTATGAGGCTTGATCCTTACTCATAAAAGTCAAAATATTGAAATAAAATTCCCTATTTACTCATATGGGAAACATGGGGCATGTATAAGGACTTAAACTTGGGGTTTGTTTAGTTTTTTGGGTTCATTTGGGCCTCCTAGTGTCCCTAAACTTAAAATTTGTAGCTTCTAACTTGGCTTTTTGCAAGGCATCCTTGGAGAGAAATTTGATCATCAAAATATCAAGGCCCCCAGGCCTAGTAACTCACTTTATTTTTAAGGAAACATAGGAATCTCTATTCAAGCTTAAAATGAACCTTCACTCTTGAATGCCTAAAAACTGCATCTTTTCCTAAAGGCTCAAAACTCAAATCAAACTCCTGCTAAAGTGATCAAGATAAAAATTCATGCTTTGTTTTTGGTTAAAATTAACTCCACCTAAGTATCTTGAGTGTGTAAAGGTTCTTGTGCAACCCTAAAGGCAATCTAGGAACACTTCACTCTTTTGGCTTAAAACTGAACCCTAAAAACACAAAATCTTGAATGCATGAGTGGAATGAAATAGAAAATCTCTCACTTAATTTGGGTCCTAAAATAAACCTTAAAAGATTGAAAACTCTTAGTTTTGGAAAGTTGACTATACTGTTGTATATTACTAGATATAGTGTTGTCATTATGGCAACAAAGTCATATAGAGTTTTAGAGTTAACACACATTATCATAAGGTCAGAATATGGCTAAGTATAGAAGACTGGATAGTTAGTAGAGCACTAGTAGATTAGAGCATCAGCGCATGTGCGTATGATCAAGTTATGGTATGCACCCTTGAAGTTAAGATGGTAAGTGTGTATTCATGCTAAGTCTAAGAGTGCATGATCAGATGAGACAGTATGATGAAGATACAGACAGTTGAAGAGGTACAGCTAGTGAACGCCAAAACAAAATAGAGTATGTAGCTGATTGTTACTATTTTGATTAGCAGTTATAATATTTTTTTGTAAAGGCTATGCACCTATTGTAATTAGGTTGTAGACATGTAAACATATTTGTTTGTAAAAATGCTTGAGCCAATTCACTTGGAAGTGTTGTATGTAATCGGTTATAGGCTGACCTAGTTAATTATTTTGATAAGCACATATAAATATGAGATGTGCCCTTGTAATAAAGAATGGAAGTGGACTTAGAGATAAGATAAGTAGAGAAAAAGTATGCAAAGAGTAGTTAGAATGTATTAGAGATTTGCAAGAGGTTAAAGCATCATCGCATCAAAGGAACAGATCAGACAAGAAGTGTTACAACATGAGTTCATCCAGCAGATATAGTGTGTATCTGAGATCAGAAGGTTATAGCCTTCACCACTTGAGTAGTGAGCTCTAGGATAGTGTGTCCCCACCCCTAACAGGGTTATTGTAAAAGAATCCTAACAGGGTCCAACCCTTAACAAGGTCACTGTACTAAAAGCATTGTAAAGAACAACTCCTAATAGGGTTGCAGATCTTCTAACAAGGATCATAAGACACTAGTGCAGTTCTTAGTGGGTGTCAATTCCCACTGGGGTTTTTACCTATTTGGGTTTCCCCATAACCATATTTGTGTTGTGTTGTGATTGTTTATCATGTTTACATTGAAGTTTATTTCAGTACTTAAGCAAGCAAGATTAAGTTTCAAGAGTAAAGTAAAAAGAATAAATATAGAGAACACTGATTCACCCCCCCCCCCCCTCTTAGTGTTCCCATTCCTAACAATTGGTATTAGAGCTCTGGTCCTCTGAAGATGAGTTTAACCACTTGAGGAGATCAATGGGTTCAGAAGAAGCAAAACATTTGAAGAAGAATCTTATGGCAGCTCTTGAAGACCTTGACAGATTTGAGAAAGAAGTTGAAGAACTAAAATTGAAAGTCAGTGGTGCTCAAGTATTCATCAAGAAGCTAAGAAAAGACTTGAAAGATTTTTCTAATAGTGATTTAGAGATAATGGTCAAAAAGCTAAATGAAGAGAACACATCTCTGAAAGATCATATTGAAGATTTGGATGATAAGCTAACTAACAATCAAGAAGTCTATGAAGAATAGATCAAAGAGAACCTTCAACTGAATGAAGAATTGAGGCAAGAAAACATGGAAATCTTGGAGCTAAGAAACAACAAAGAAAAGTTGGAATCCAAATTAAAAGAAGCAAAGAATCACATTGATAAATTACACACAAGAAAGGATCTCATAGAATCTTAGTTATATGCTTGGAAGCTTAAAGGAGATACTAGCGACATTGGATTCAATGAAGCACAAAATCAGATTGATGACATGCAAGAAAGGATGAAAGCACCAGAAGACACCACAGATGCTAAGGAGGCTAGAAATCAAAGTAAAGATAGTATTGAACCATCTAAGGATGAGCGCAAGCCTATAGACTAAACTTGTTATGCATGTAACAAGCATGGACATATAGCAAGGAATTGTAAAGAGGTAAGACCTTTCAATGGTTACTATTATCCATGCAACAAATTTGGTCATAGAGCTATGAATTGTAGAACAAGTCAGAAGAACAAGACTTAGCATAATCAAACAAATCAGAATCAACCAAATGCAAGAAGTTCTCAGAGTATTACATGTCATATATGTAATTATAATGGTCACTCAGCTAGACAGTGTAAAATGGTAACCCATATCAATGTGCCAAGGAATTTAAGGCCTCTAGTTATTTGTCACTCTTGTAACAAGGTTGGACACATCTCAAAGTTTTGTAGATCAAGAATGCATAGTTAGGAAAGGCCTAAAAAGCTAGAAGAATCAATATTAGATACCGAAGGAGAAGTCATATTTGTGAAAGCTTTAGAAGATGCAAGCTTGATTTGGACAGAGGTGAAGAAGGATAAGGTTGATGAGTATGTATTGGATGCATCCACAATGGACACACCCTCTACATCTGAATGAATGACCTTCAGGGTCATAGGAGGAGCTAATTTAGCTCTAGACCCTTGCATGGCCGGTATACTCACCCTCAGAGTATGCACCTTTGGATTTAGCATCTTGGAGACAATATGATGCTATGTGCAAGAGCACATACTTGATCGAATGCAGGATAGAAGTTGGAAAAATCTTAGTCAAATTTTGGTTTACGCGGCAAGCATTAATGGTAGAAATTCACTTTATAGTCTATGGAAACTTACAGATCACTTTGCATTTGAGTTAGAGTGATTGGAGATCATAGAAGCCCTAGCAGTTGATTTTGAAGTATTGAAGTTTGATTCACCAGTGAAAGAGTGTGATTGATCAGTTGCGAAGCCCTAATCCATCGTGATGATTCAAAAGTTCTTGGAAACTGATTTGAAGTGATAAAACAAGTAAGTTATGGCTACACCTATTGTGTTTGATGTTGCGGAGAGGAAAAGATATATTTTCAAGAGGCACCCTTTTAAGTCTACCCTAGATGACCTAAAAGGTGCATTCTCAAGAAACCCTATGGGTGTCATGCATGTTGAAGACATTTGTGCATACATTTATTGCAAGAAAGAACTAGTTGGACTTGATAGGATTAGAGCGCACATTGAAACTATGATAAAGCTAGATAAAAGCTTCCTAGATGAGTTCGCACAACTGGAAAACCATCCCATAGTTGAAAATGCTATGGTGTATGAGTTTTATGAGTCTGAATGGATCAAGATATTGCTCAGTAGGATTCATGATGACCTTTTTTGGATAGGTGAAGTGCTAGTAAGAATCACATGAGACCTTATTCATGAAATGATAGGCCTCTCAAGGACAGGCATCGTTCTTCCAGTAGGCAAAGATGTGAGAAAACTAGTAGAACAGGCATGTAAGTCAAGAAGTGATAAGCACATAATGACAATTGAGCCTATAGAGGAGAAATACATCAAATTGATGTCTATGATATTAGGTTATAGGTTTCAGCACACCAATAGGGTGAATAGTGTGTCTACAGCCACTATTCCTACAACAATAAGACTTGTCAGAGAAAATGGTGAGTACAATCTATGCAAGATCTTGCATGCACAATTGATAGATAATATCAGAGCCATCAAGCATGATAAGACCAAAATATTTAGGTTTGGGTCTTTGATTGTCTACATGTACTTCCACATACTTGGAAAGGTCTCAGATTTGTATTTAGACAAGAGTTTACCTACAATACCACAAATATCTCTTAAGGCATCTACTGAGAGTACATTGAAGGACTACATGGATTTGGAATTAAAGACATCCAAGATCAAAATGCAGATGAGGTACATAATACTAGAGAGTATTGTTAAGAAAAATAAAGATAGCATTTTCTTTATTGTAGAGACTGATATAACATGTATGGAAGCAGTTGAACCTAGAACAAAGTGGATCCATCCACTTGGATATGAAGTTGAGGAACCAATATTGGAAGCATATGCACAAGTACTACTTTCAGCACCTACGGACCCTAATGAACCTAGGTGGGGTAATTATGAAGAAAATACAAGGGAAGTTGATGCAGTTCTAAATAGTACAACAACTAAAAGAAAAGCCTCTAAGATTACATCTGAGATGCTCAGAATTCATGGTGTAACACAGACAGACCTTGATAAAGCAAGAGAATGAAAGATAGCATTGGAAATTAAGAGTGCATCCACAGTGGAAGATAAGTTTGATGATCCCAAGATGAAGAAGGTCAAGATTGAGAAGACTGATGATCAAAAGGATAAATAGGGTAAAATAGATGTTATCCCTCCTACGCCTAAGAAAACAATTGATCTAACATCACCTCCTGAGTATAAGGCAATGGCCAAGAGGAAGAAGGAAACTAGCACAAGTCACCCATCCTCGTAGGCAACCAGAAGTAAGAAAAATGTGCAAGCACCTCCAAAGGTAGGTTTCAGACCCAGTCTTCAAGTTTTGAGAACAAGGATTGTTGATGAAGGCAGATTAGACCAGATAGGAAAGTTTTATGAAAAGTACAGTGAAATTGACAAATCAGAGATTCATGGCATGATCATAAAACATATGATTAAGTTCAAAAAGACAGTCTTGGAACTTAAGATAGTCATTTTGGACAGTGTTTGGAATATCTTGGAATCCTTGAAGAAATAGGCTATTGAAGATCTTAGAATAAGGGAAAAGATTCTAGATGAAAGCCTCCCTATGTGTTCCTTAGAAGAGAAAACACTACTATTATATTTGGTGAAGTTGCATCTAAGAACAAAGCTAAGAACACTACACATAATGGATAAGAACTTTGAGTTGACAACCAAAGAGACAGAGAAAGCTTTTGAGAAAGTTTTCTTAAACAGGCACATGTACCCACCTATTGCACCCACAACACAAGTGCCCTCCAAGGAAGCAAAGGTGGAAGAGACCACAAATATACTAGTAATAGGTCCTCAAGACTCAACACCTATAGTGGTAACAGCTACAGAGGCAATAAAGTTTGTGCCCATGACTGAGACACAAACAGATAACACTATCATTATTGATAATGTAGAAATTACAATGGCAGCCACAGACAATGACTTGGATAAGTTTGAAGAAGCTTTTGTGAGCACACAAGAAGCTAAAATTCTATGTGGTGATAATTCACCGAAGCTACAAGAAGAAGTACTAATAGAAGATGTAATAGGTAAAGAATAAGAGAAGGAGATAGAAAAATAGACAAAAAAAGAGGAAGAAAAGATAGAAGAGGAGAAAGGAGAAGAAGAGTTAAAAGGAAGTGAGCTAACAGATGAGCCATCTATTGAAATACCTATGAAGATAAAACAAGAAGTGACAGACAACACTCCTATCACACCCTTACCCTCAACATCATTATTGACAAGTTTGAAACTAGACACCTCAAACTTAGACTCTTGGGGAGAAGAAGACCTGATTAAGATCAGTGTCCTAGCCATGGAGAAAGAAAAAGAGAAGCAAGTAATGAGGAACCCTCTATTTGTTGAATCAGTCAACATTCTAAACAACTTTCTACCCTTAGACAAGAAAGTGTCTAAGGTCCATGCAATTGATGATGTCAGTACTATATTGACAAACTTCAAAGATAACTTTTCTAGCTTGGAAGAATTTACATCCCAAGTTGCAAAAGAGAAATACATGAAGAAAAAATTAAGTGAACTAACTGAAAAATTTACACCTGACCTAAGTTCTTTGAAGATTGGTCAAGCATCCTTGAAGGAGTTCACAGCTAAGGGAAGGAAGATCATTTTTGATTGTATGAACTAGGATAAGCTGACTAGTGATCACTACAAGAAAATCCAAGAGGTAGAAGAAATGATAGACAATGTAAGGAAATCAGTGGAAGATCCCTCCATCGATGTGAACATGTGCAATAATGTGTACTAGGGGTAGATAGACAAAATAGAAAAGGTTGAAAAGGAGATGTCTAAAATAAGGGAAAGGAAAACACAGCTCAGGAATGTTCTTACGCCCTCCCTAGATATACTCAATCAGAACATCAAGGAGATAGATGCCACTATGGTGACATATAATCAAGGTCTAAGTATAGACTTGGAGAAGATGGAGAAGCTACACTATGCCTTATGCACCCATCTACATATTGTCAATGCACTAATAACATTTTGGAAACAAGAGATCCAAAATTTGCAGATAGCATATCTGGATGTTCTAACATTATAAGTACTTGTAGATACACTTTTTGAGATCCTTTTTCATTAATGTCAAAGGGGGAGTATTGTGTATAGAATATGGAGTATCATATATGATGTATAGAAGAAGTATAGTATATAGTATAAAGGGAGATATACGTTAGAAAGAATTTTATATAAGGGTACAGTTAGTAAATTTTCCATATTCCTTTGTTGCCATTAATGACAAAGGGGGAGATTGTTGGCAAGTTGACTTACCTATTGTATATGACTAGATATAGTGTTTTCATAATGGCAAAAAAGTCATATAGAGTTTTGGAGTCAACACACATTATCATAAGGTCAGAATATGGCTAAGTATAGAAGACTGGACAGTTAGCAAAGCACCAGTAGATTAGAGCATCAACGTACGTGCATATGACCGAGTTATGGTATGCACCCTTGAAGTTAAGATGGTAAGTGTGTATTCATGCTAAGTCTAATTGCGCATGATCATATGAGATATTATGATGAAGATATAGACCGTTGAAGAGGTACAACCAGTAAATGCCCGAACACAACAGAGTATGCAGTCGACTGTTACTATTTTGATTAGCAGTTATAATATTTTTTTGTAAAGGCTATGCGCCTATTGTAATTAGGTCGTAGACATGTAAACATCTTTTTTTGTAAACACACTTGAGCCAATTCACTTGGAAGCGTTGTATGTAATCGGTTATAGGTTGACCTAGTTAATTATTTTGATAAGCGCACATAAATATGAGATGCACCCTTGTAATAAAGAATGGAAGTGGACTTAGAGATAAGATAAGTAGAGAAGAAGTATGAAAAGAGTAGTTAGAATGTATTAGATTTTTGCAATAGGTCAAAGCATCAACACATCAAAGGAACTGATCAGACAAGCAGTGTCACAATGCTAGTTCATCCAACAAATATAGTGTCTATCTGAGATTAGAAGGTTGTAGCCTTCACCACTTGAGTAGTGAGCTCTAAGACAGTATGTCTCCACCCCTAACAGGGTCTGACCCTTGACAAGGTCACTGTACTAAAATCATTGTAAAGAAAAACTCCTAATAGGGTTGCAAATCTTCTAACAAGGATCATAAGACACTAGTGCAGTTCTTAGAGGGTGTCAATTCCCACCGGGGTTTTTAGTTATTTGGGTTTCCCCGTAACCATATTGGTGTTATGTTTTGTGATTTATTATCTTGTTTACATTGAAGTTTATTTCAGTACTTAAGAAATCAAGATTAATTTTCAAGAGCAAAGTAAAAAGAATAAATATAGTGAACACTGATTCACCCCCCCCCCCCCCCCCCCCTCAGTGTTCCCATTCCTAACACTTAGAAGTATCAATTTTCAAAACTTCTTTTGTGTGTCCTAAAGGGGAAACCCTAACAATTCAATCTCCAATGAATAAGGAAAAAACAAAGCAAACTTCATTTTTTTAGTCCCAGAAAGCAAAAATCCAATCTCAAATGCTCAAAGTTAAAACAAAATTGCAAATATTTCAAAAGATATTTCTATTTTCAAGGAAATAAACATTCACATCCTAAACATATGTGCTTGAAGGTCATAGCTTAAAACACACTTAATCAATTTAGGAAAAGGAACTCTTCATGATGTTTTTTTAGGAGTCCTTTCAAATTCTACAAATCGTTTAATCTAAGTGATGTAAAACAAATTGGACCAGGACAAGTTCATTTGTTTTACTTATAGTGAGGCTTGTATAGAGAGAAAAGCACTTCCTCTTTGGAGAACCACCTCAAACTAGTACTTCCATGATCAGTATAGAAACAAAGCATTGAAAAAACTCTCGCTTCATCCCCTCAAGCTCAGGTGATGCATGTTGATGGTATCCTAAGGTAGGTGAATATCCCTACTATTTCAGCATGGTCAACTAGGCTCTTAAGTGAGTCACATGCATACAAACTGATTGGGAGGATGCCAAAGATTAAATCACACACCTATTAATCAAAGGATTCCTGATCTACTCCTGAAGATATCAAAATATTTGTGCAAGGACTAATCTAATTGGTTTCGTGGACCTCCTTAAGATTTCTCACCATATGTATTCCTTTGGGATACCAAGCTATGAGAAAAGGTGTTGATACTAGCTTGCCATTAGGTAGTTCTTGCTTGATGTTTTTTCAAAGTTTCAAACTTAGTACAAAAAATCTATTGAACATACAAAAGAAAGAGTTCTACACACAAATATTTTTCCATGGCAATCCAATCCTCCAATCTAGAAGTCACCCAAAATCTCTAGAATCCTATCATCCTAAATCTCATAATCATGGTCTTCCAGTCATCCCATTATTCTCCTTTCTTATCCTAGGTTAGTAGAGTCATCTTGGTCATCCCTCATCCTCTTCCCATCTTCTTCTAGAGTTAGTCTTTCTTCCCATCCTGAGCTTAATCCAAATCCCATTACTGATCTTATCAGTCATCTTAATCTAAGTTCTAGCCTTCCTTCCATATACATCCTTCATCCCTATCCAACTCATCCGTAAGAGAACATGTCTCAAATCTATTATGATGAGTTTGGTTGTCACATCTTTTCTCCCAATTTATCCTATTCCAATGATGATGATAATCTTGTTGATCATGATGAGTACTTTGAAAACCTTAGCAAGCTTGCTCCAAACATCCTCTAGAAACCAATCATTCCTCCAAACTACCCCATTAGTTCTCCATACATGTCCAATAGTACTCGTTATCATACCTTTGACAAGGGAAATCCATTATCCACACCACCTTTCTATAGTGAACCTACATGCTACATCCCTTTTCCAAATCCTCCATCTCCTTATCCTACAACCTATTTTTGAATCCAAAATCCTAGTCTTCCAAACCATCACCATAATCCCCCATCCTATCTCAATCCACCATCCACTATATCCTATCTCTCTACTCCATATCCTCCATCCTATCCCAATCCACCATCTTCCATTCAAACCTATATTACCACAAATCCCCTTTCATAAGAAGAATGCATCCTTCAATCTGCTTCATATCCCATATCTCAATCCATCATCCCTACCCAGTCAGTCAACCAATCCAGTTCAGAAGCTTCCTCTATGCCTACTTATGTGAACTATCTAGCTATTCCATCCTCCACCTCCTCTTTTGCACAGTCATCCCCTTAGAAAAGTTCACAATCCTTCATCCCACCTTCATGTGTGGACTATCCCAACTTTCCATCTTCTACACATTCCAATCCTTCACCTTAACCTTCATCCCTAAAGTCTCCAAGGAGTTTCACTAGGAAGCCAACAAAAAATCCCTCTCCTAAAGTTGATGAGTCATGCCATGTCACTGCCTCATGTGAAGTCACCAGTGATGATGACCATCCATCTCCTACACCCACCATCATTCCTCTTCAATCACCCCCATCTATTATCTTTCTTCCATATACCCCACTTATCAATCATCTTCTATCTCCTAGCATTTTTTATCCTCTTCCATCTAGAATTATTGATCCTCTTCCATCTCCTAGCATCATTGAGTCATTTATATTTGGTGACTCCATCCAATCCCCATCCACATCTCCTCCTCCTAGCATTATCCAAACCACATCCTATGAGCCCCACAAGCTCACCCTTCTTCCCTCTATCACAATTGGAGAATCTCCCATCCTTTTATCTATACCATCTGAAGATCCCATCCATGCATCCCACATCACTCTATCCACACCAATCCTATCAAGTCAAGATCTAGTCCAGAAGCATGTTGTAGTATCCATTGACCTAAATCAAGATCCTATCTATTCACTTCCTCTATTGCATAATACATTGCTTACATCACCCCTAATCCAAGATCCTACCATCCTAATTCCTCCAATTCAAGATCCTACCATCCCAATTTCTCCATATCAAGATCCATTACCATCTCCCAATCCTAGTAAAGATCCCATCATCCCATCCCTTTCACTTCATGATCCTCTGACACCTATCCCACTGCCATCACTCTATCTCCTTGGTCCACTTACATTTGTTAATGACAACCCACTTGAAGCAAAAGGAATAAGTTCCATATCTTCCACCAAGGAAATTGATACAAGATGTTTATCTTATTCCCCAAGTCATAAGTATCCTTTCTTGGATAAAATGCTCAAGGAATGGAATTATCAAGGAAAAGGATTGGGTGCCCATGAACAAGGAAATATGGAGCCAATACGGGACAAAAAACATCCACAATCATGTAGTATTGGTCATACATCCAAAGAAACTTCCTCCATAAATGTTGGTACAGCTAAAGCTAAATTCAAGCATCTTTCGAAAAACACTACTACATCTTCCCATCATCCCTCCAAATAATATAACACCATTCCTTCTCCTCCATCATTGCAACCAAGGACAACCTATCACATTCATCCTTCATCTTCTAAATCTATTTCGGGTCCTTATATAAAAATCTACTATCCCATATCCTCCACATACCAAATCCATTTTGGGGTCTTACATCCCAAAATATCTTCCCCCATCTTAGCTCACTCAATCCTTCATCCACCAGTCCCATCTTCCTAACACCCAACATAAAAATACAATTCCATACATTCCTTGTCAGGATCAACAAAGACACATCCCCACATCTCCTATCTACCAATCTCCTTCCATCTCTCTATCCATATCTCCTCCATCCCATGCACCTCCTCATATTCCTTCCAATGATCCTCACAATAATTTGGATGCCATAACAAAAATGTATAGAGGTAACTATCCACAAAAATCTAAGGATTGCCATGTCCACTCTAAGGGACATGCTCAAGAAAAGAAAAATCCAATTAAGAAATCCAATGTATCCCAATGGCCACAAAGGCCCAAAAAAGAAAAATAAAAATCCACTACATCCCAATGGCCACAAAGGCCCATCAAAGAAAAAGAAAAATCCACTACATCCCAAAGGCCACAAAGGCCCATCAAAGAAAAAGAAAAATCTACTACATCCCAATGGCCACAAATGCCCATCAAAGCTAAAGAGAAATCTACTACATCCCAATGGCCACAAAGGCCCACCAAAGAAAAAGAAAAAACTCTATGGATCCTAGAGAAAAAGGACGTAATAAATCTAAAAGGAACATCCACAACGGTATCCAAAGTTAAAAATCCAACAACTAATCATTCCTCTTCTCCATCTCCTAAATCTATTTTGGGTCCTTATGTCCCAAGATCTCCTATCACCAATCCTCCATCATATTTTCATGTACCCTCCACATCCCATCCACTTAATCCACCCATCTCACAACATGTGCCAATGGTAGTCTTGACAACATCCCTCTATCCTACTCACTTTCTATCATTCCATCCAAACTCTTTCTACCACCATATATCTCACCCCATGCATATCTCCCATCTCAACCATCTCATCCATGCCATTGCATAAATCCATCCATCCTAATAAGGTTGCACCAGCATCCAATTAGAAAAAATAAAAAAAAAGTAAAAAAATTAAGAAAACTATCAAAAAAGAAAAGAACAAAGAAAAACATTCATCCAATGGTGAAAAATTGGCAATTCAAGTGCCTTGGACAAGTACCATAATGAAAACTTGGCAAACAAGCATTGTGCACAATCCCTCCATCCTATTCCCCTCTTCAGCTAGGGGCATTTCCTTCTAGCACATCCTATCCAGCATCTCATCCATCCCATTTATCTCTTACCTCCTCCATCCTCCTTCAAATCTTGATAACAAAAAATAGACCACCTGGTATACATGCTTTTGGGCACCTTTTTACATCCATCATTCCGACCATATCTCCAATCACAACTTTCATCCATATTTCTTCTATTCATCTATCCTTCCTATCATATTATCTTCCAGCTACTTCCCTCATCCTATTCTCCTAGCTTCCATTTACCTTCCTCATCCTCTTGTCATCTTATCTTCTATCCTATCATACCCCCTCCTAAATGCCTCTGAATGCATGAACTATCCTAAGCAGGGGCATCTTATTCCTTGGTGACATATTCTTTGGAGACTTTATCACATCTATTCTTTGGATATTGCTAATGCATAGGGAGGTGATTGAGACATTTTATATTTTTAATCACTACGTTACTGAATGGGCACTCTTACTATTTTCATTTATGTTTTGTCACTGATGTTAACAAATGTTTCTGTGAGAAGAATAGGCTTGTTATTATAGTGTATGGACACTGTAGGGATGTTTCAGATGATGGGAAGTTAGATGAGAGTTTAGGAAGGTATTGTGATCTTATATCCAAGATCGCATCATGTAATGTTTCATATTGGATGAGTTACAGATGTTTTGGTGAAAACTGGTCACTCGATTGTGACAGTGAGAAATGACAGAGTCAGTCTCTGTGTTTCTGGTATATCTTCCAGATAATATGGATTCAAGGTATGGGAGCTTGAGGGATGATAGACAAGGTACTGAAGGATATTCATTGGTCAGTGTAAGGTATGGAATGCTTGGTGATTTCAGTTGTGGCATGTATTTTGGAGAAGACCTATTTGGAAGTAGACTTAGGAGATGTAGTGTGTGTTTTTCTTGGAAAACATTAATTAAGGATGTCAGTCCTTAAATATTATAATGTAATCATTGTATACTTTTTTTAGATACCATGTGTATCTTAGCAAGGGTTTATGTAATTATTTGTAATTAAGAAAGGCTTATGGGCCGACTTGATCATGAGAATTGTAATAAGGTATAAATGAGAGGTCTTTTCTTTGGAAAGACATGGATGGAAAAAGGTGATATAAGGAGGTTGTGAAAGCTGTGAGCTTGTTTCTATTGTATGTAGATCAGAGGTTTACTAGTCGAATTTTTTGGAATTGATCAAGAAAAGACAGTTGCTACCAAACAATTCAAAAAGATTGTGTATTTCTTCATATGCACTTGTGTTGTGAATAGTGAGTTCTTAAGATGGATTTAACCTTCTTTGGGTAGTGAGCCTTGGACAGTGAGCCCTCCCTTTCTTCTTGACTCCTAACAGGGTCTGTCCTCTAACAAGGACTGTGTACTATAATGTTTCAATAAGCTCCTAATAGGTCTAAATCTTCTAACAAGGATACTATACTCTCAGTACATCATTTGTGGGTGCTAATTCCCACCAGGGTTTTTACCTTTAACAAGGTTTCCCCAACACAAAAATATTGTGTTATTGTGTTGAGATTTATTGTGTTCATTGGATCTGATATTGTTTCTACTTAAAGTTTAAAGTTTAATAATCTTCCATACGACTGATTCACCCCCCCTCTCAGTTGTATTGTGGACTATTATTCCTAAAAATTGGTATCAGAGCTTGTGTTCCTCAAAGAGAAAGCTTAACAACTTGAGGTGATCTTGGAGATGGCATTCTATAGGAAGGATAGTTTGAAGTTTGATCCTGAGAACTTTGACAGTTGGAAGAACAAGATGAGAACTCATATGTTGTGTTTGGGCATTGACTATTGGCTAATTATAAAGAATAAGGTAGCTATGAAGACTGAGAGTGATTTTCCATCAGCTACTAATGATGAAAAGAATGTATTCTCATACAAAATGGTCGCAAGGGAAGCACTGATAAGCACACTATCTAAAGGTGAGTTTACTGAAGTTAAAGAATTGGATTCAACATATGAGATTTGGATAAGATTAGAAGCATTATATGAAAAAGACAAATATACCAAGCAAGCGAAGTTATAGAACTGGAAAACCAAGATGGAGAAGTTGTAAATGAAGGATGATGAAAGAATTAGGGCTTATGTTCAAAGGGTTATAGAAGTTTTAGTTGGAATAAAAAATTGTGGAGGCACTTATGATGATGAAGAGGTTGTCAAGATCCTTAGATCATTGACACCTGTATACAAGTTCAAGGCTATGTCTATTCAAGAGACTATACCCGTAACTCTGAATTTTAGCAGAGAGATGTTGATTGCAAAGCTAACTACCTTTAAGGCTACTAAAATGAGAGATTCGATACCTAAAGTGGAATCTACATTCAAGGCATTTGCACACAAGAAGATGTCTACACTTCCAAGCACCAGTAGTGAAGACCTAAAAGAAGAGCTTGGTGAGTATGCCGAGGAATGGGAACAGATAATGGCAGAGGAAAGAAAGATGGTTGAGCTTCTCACACTGATTGCTAGAAGAGAAAAGAGAGGTAAGGGAAAATTTCAAGGCAAGTTACCCTTGAAATGTTTTTCATGCAATAAGGTAGGTCATTTTTCATCTAGATGTCCTACAAGAGTTCCTAAGTACAAACCTAAGTTTTTCAAGTCTAAAATAAATAATGTTATTATGCTAGTGAAGGCATTTCTGATGATGATGATTTAGATTATGAAGAGATTGAATTTTTTGCTATTATAGATGCACTAGTGCATGAGGAAAATGATTTAGTATCTCACGTTGACAATAAAATTGAATGGATAATAGATAGTGATTTTTCACATCACATGACTGGAGATAGAAACAAGTTTGTTAAATTAATGAAGTATGATGGTGGTGTTGTGAGATTCGAAGACAATCTTCCTAAACCTATCATAGGTATAGGTTCTATTACTTTGGATGGAAAGACTAATATAGATAATGTGTCACTTGTTGATGGACTGAAACATAACTTTCTGAGTGTTGGACAGTTAATGGATAAAGAGTTTCAATTAAGTTTTGTTAATGGTAAATGTTTTATCATAAGGAAGGTAAGCTGATTGCAACTGGTACTAAATCTAGAGGTAATGTATTTGAATTAAATACATCTAGAGCCTCTTGTTTTGTTATGAAGGTAGATGATAGTTGGTTATGGCATAAAAGATTTTGTCATGTTAATTTTGATAACATTGTGAAGGAAAGTATGGCTAATGCAGTAAGAGATATGCCAAAGATTATGAAACCATCTAACACTATATGCAGAGAATGTGTTATGGGAAAAAAAATTAGAAGTAGTTACAAAAGAAAATCATATACATCAAAAGGAAAGTTGGATTTGGTACATACAGATCTATGTGGACCTACAAGGACAAGATCATACTATGGTGAAAGGTATTTCATACTTTTTGTTGATGATTTTTCTAGAATGATGTGGGTTACTTATTTGAAAGAAAAATCAGAAGCATTTGATAAATTCAAGTTGTTCAAAGAAAAAGTAGAAAATGCATCAGGTTTAAAGATTAAGTGTCTAAGGTCAGAGAGAGGTGTTGAGTTTACTTTAGACTTATTCAATTCATACTACGAAGAGCATGGAATAAAGAGATAGACATTTGCTCCTAGGACTCCACAACAGAATGGGATAGTAGAGCGAAGGAACATGACTATACTTGATGTTTCTTGGACAATTTTTCTTGAAGGAAATGTATCTCATGTACATTGGAAATAGGATGTTGGGAAAATAGTGTATACATTGAACATAATTCAAATCAAAGAAGGTACAAGTAAGACTCCTTATGAATTATGGTTTGATCATAATCCTACTATGAAATACTTTAGAATATTTGGTAGTAAGTGTTATATCAAGAGAGATGATGAGATAGGAAATTTTGATGCTAGAAGAGATGAAGGAATTTTTCCTGGTTACTCTACCAAGAGAAAGACTTACAAATGTTTCAATTTGAGATTAAGAAAGATGATTGAAACTAACAATGTAAGGATAGATGAAAATTTTTAGATACAAGAAAGAATATATGACAATAATCAGATTACAGAGATCAAGGAGGATACTGTTGTTGCAGAAGAAGAACTTGTTGAGGCAGAATGTGAAAAAGAGACTTGTTATGTTTACAAAAGTGAGGCTACTAAGGTTCCTAAGAATCCGAGGTATGTAAAGAATAACCATCCTCAAAATCAAACTATTGGTGATTCTAATCAAGGAGTAATGAGTAGATCAAAAGCTAGAGAAGAAATTTGTTTGATTTTTGAAGTTAAACCAAAGACTACAGATGAAGCATGTAAAGATGAATCTTGGATAAATGCTATGAAGGAAGAGTTAGATAAGATAAAGAAGAATAACACTTGGAAATTGGTTCCTAGACCTAAAAACAAAAATGTAATAGGAAAAAAATGGGTTTTCAGAACCAAAATGAATGAAGAAGGAATTGTTGTAAGAAACAAAGCAAGACTGGTATGTAAGGGATATTCATAGCAAGAAGGCATATACTTTGAAGAAACATTTTCTCCTATTGCTAGAATAGAGGTAGTGAGATTGTTCTTGGCTTATACTACACATAAGACTTCAAGGTATATCAGATAGATGTGAAATATGCATTCTTGAATGGGGATCTTGAAGAAGAAGTATACATAGAACAACCAGATGGATTTTCCCTATCCAAAGACAGAGACATGGTATGCAAGTTGAAGAAGGCACTGTATGGACTAAAGCAAGCTCCAAGGGCTTGGTATGCAAGGTTGGACAAATAATTACTTTGCCTTGGATTTAGAAAAGGTAATGCTAACAACAATTTATACTTAAGAACTAGTGAAGATGGAGTTGTGATAATTGAAGTTTTTGTTGATGATATTATCTTTGGAGGCAATGATGAATTATGCAAGAAATTATCTAAGGAGATGGAAAATGAATTTGAAATGTCTATGATAGGTGAAATGAAATTCTTTCTTGGACTATAAATAATTCAGAATGAGAATGGTATCTTTATTTCTCAGACTAAGTATCTCAAAGAAATGTTAAAGAAGTTTGGAATGGAAGACTGTAAACTAGTAGGAACACCCATGGTGACTGGTAATAAGCTATCATGTAATGATGAGACTTAGTGTGTATTTCAGACCAAGTATAGATCAATGGTTGGATGATTACAATATCTGACTCATACCATGCTGGATATTGGTAATGTTGTTGGAATTGTGGCTAGATATCAGACAAAGCCAAAGGAGACACACCTAGCTATTGTGAAAAGGATATTCAGATATCTGAAAGGGACAATTGAATATGGCTTGTGGTATGATAGGAATGATAGTTTTGTACTTCATGATTATACTAATGTTGATTAGGTAGGAAACATTGATGATAAAAAGAGTACTAGTGGTGGTGCTTCTTTTCTTGGAAAAAAGTTGGTTTCATGGCTAAGTAAGAAAGATTGTATAGCTCAATCTATTGCGGAATCAGAGTATGTTGTTGCCATTGTTAAGTGCACTCAAATTATTTGGATGAAGCAAATGCTGAAAGATATTGGAATAAATTTTGATGAACCATTGGTTATCCATTATGATAACACCAGTATAGTGAATATGTCAAATAATCTAGTGATGCACTCTAAAACCAAACATATTTCTATCAAATATCACTTCTTGAGAGACAAGGTGGCAAAGAAGGAAATAAAATTAGAATATATTAGTACAAAAGAGTAGATTTCAAACATCTTCACAAATCCACTACCAAAAGATACCTTTGAATATCTTAGAGGTATGCTAGGGGTTTAGGCCCCTCCTAGTCAGAATTAAATGATGCAAAGAAGCATCCGTCTAGAGGTTTTTAGAGCCTTATCATATTCTGGATTGGCTGTAGGGATCTACTCCTTAGGGGGAGTGATCATGGAAGAAAGATGTTGGAAAATAGTTGATGACTCATGGCACCCTTTGACATTATTGTCAAAGGGGGAGTGTTGCTATGAGAAAATCCCTACTGTATGGGGAGATTGTATGTAGTATTGTTTGGTTGTAGAACTTTGGATTGATATAACTTTGGGATGATGAATTTTCTGATATGTTGACATCAATGCCAAAGGGGGAGATTGTTGGATTGATAATACATGGGGAGGTGATTGAGACATTTTATATGTTTAATCACTACATTACTGAATGGGCACTCATACTATTGTCATTTGTGTTTTGTCACTGATGTCATCATATGTTTCTATGAGGAGAACATGCTGGTTATCACAATGTATGGGTACTATACAGATGTTTCAAATGATGTGAAGTTGGATGAGAGTTCAAGAAGGTGTTGTGATCTTATATCCAAGATCACATCATGTAATGTTTCATATTAGATGAGTTACAAATGTTTTGGTGAAAAGTGGTCACTGGACTGTGACAGTAAGAAATGACAGAGCTAGTCTCTGTGTTTCTGGTATATCTTCCAGATGATATGGATTCAAGGTATGTGAGCTTAAGGGACAATAAACAAGGTACTGAAGGATGTTTATTGGTTAGCGCAAGGTACATAATGCTTGGTGACATCATCTATGGTGTGTGTTTTGGAGAAGACCTATTTGGAAGCCAACTTAGGAGACGTAGCATGTGTTTTTCTTGGCAAACATAAATTAATGATGTCGGTCCTTAAATATTGTAATGTAATCATTGTATAATTTTTTTAGATACCATGTGTATCTTAGCAAGGGTTTATGTAATTATTTGTAATTAGAAAAGGCTTATGGGCCAACCTAATCATGAGAATTGTAATAAGGTATAAATGAGAGGTCTTTTCTTTGGAAAAGACATGGATGGAAAAAGGTGATATAAAGAGGTTGTGAAAGCTATGAGCATGTGTCTACTATATGTAGAGAAGAGATTTACAGGTGGACTTCACTGGAATTGATCAAGCAAAGATAGTTGTTTCCAAACAGTTCAAAAATAGTGTGTATTTCTTCATATGCACTTGTGTTGCAAACATTGAGTTCTGAAGGTGGATTTAACCTTCTTTGGGTAGTGATCCTTGGGTAGTGAGCCCTCCCTTTCTTCTTGAATCCTAACATGGCTTGTTCTCTAATAAGGACCATGTATTGTAATGTTTCAATAAGATCCTAATAGGGCTAAATCTTCTAAAAAGGATACTATACTCTCAGTACATCATTTGTGGGTGCTAATTCCCACCGGGGTTTTAACCTTTAATAGGGTTTCTCTGACACCAAAATATTATGTTATTGTGTTGAGATTTATTGTGTTCATTGGATTTGATATTGCTGCTACTTAAAGTTTAAAGTTTAATAATCTTCCATACAACTGATTCACCCCCCCCCTCTCAATTGTATTGTGGACTTTTATTTCTAACACTTTCTGCATCCATCATTTTGACCATATCTCCTATCACAACTTTCATCCATATTTCCTCTATGCATCTATCACCCATCAAAATATGTCAAAACTATCAAATCCTTGCCCAAACTTAGTTTTCTTTCAAAATCCCTTAGTATTCCTCTATCCCAATCCCTCAGCATTCCTCTATCTCAATTCCTCAGCATCCTTATCCCTCAACATTCCTTTATCCAAATCCCTCAGCATTCCTCTATCCAAATCCCTCAACATTTCCTCTATCCAAATCCCTCAACATTCCCTGTATCCAAATACCTTGGCATTCCCCTATCTAAATCGTAAGCATTTTCCTCTATCCTCATCCCTAAGAATTTCCTCTATCCACACCCCTCAACATTTTCCTCCATCTTTCCATCACCTTGTACTTCCCTTGTCATTGGTAACTAGCTACAGGCTATCCCCATGCAATCTAATGCCATCCTATCCATATCCAACTGTAGACACCGAAAAATCTTTCAGAAAATAAATTATTTTTGTTTTCTGAAAATTCTTGATGACATCATCATTTATTAATTAATTAATTATTTAATTAATTAATTTATTTTATGGCATTAAATCCCTCTCTCTTAATTAAAAATCTTTAATTAAGGAATCTAGCCTAAAAATGTCATTTGGACATTATCCCTAATTTATTAATTATTTAATTAATAAATTGACCAAAAAACTTCAAAAATAAATTAATTTATTTTTAATTTATTTTTTATCCCAAAGTTGGCCAAAATTCTAAAGAGCACTAAACTCTTCTAGAAAGTCCTAAACCTTCCTCTAAATGGGTCAAAACCCTAATCTAGTCCCTTCAAACCCTAAGCCTAGATATTTAATATTTATTAAATTTACCTTTAATAAATATCTAAATCTCACCAAAAGCCACTTGCCCATCCCTTTCTCCTAATCCTAATCCTAATCCCCTTTCTAATCTTGTCACATTCCATTAGCAAAAGGTTTACCAAAACTTATGCTAACCTCCTCTTAGTCATCCTCCTTAGTCAACAAAGATTGCCACCTCTTGGCCACCTCT
The DNA here is from genome assembly GCA_027943335.1 of Chamaecyparis obtusa. Classification (NCBI taxonomy): domain Eukaryota; kingdom Viridiplantae; phylum Streptophyta; class Pinopsida; order Cupressales; family Cupressaceae; genus Chamaecyparis; species Chamaecyparis obtusa. The sequence continues at coordinate 1,498,547 of BSBK01003479.1, forward strand.
TGCAAATGCATTTAAGGATGCATTTAAGCCTTCCTTATCTTTCTTACATGCATTCATTATGCATTTAAGACCTTCTTATCCCTTCCTTGCCACCTCTTGGACTTGGGCACATTTACCAAATTGTGCACATGCCCTCAAACTTTCAACTCAATCCTCCCTTGACACTTGTCAGGACACTTGTCCTTGACTCAACCCTAACCTTAGCCCTAACTCTGACTCATCCTTTTAACCAAGCCCTTTCCTTTTCCTATAAATACTCTCACTTCCTAAGGCAAATTATCTCTCAACTCTCAAACTCAATAGCAAAGTTATAATGCCATTTTTATTCTAGCATAAGCATAAACTCATCATTTTCAGATCATTTTCAAGCTTAAATCACATCTAAATTAGCTTAATTGGATTAACATAGATTCATTTCTTGTTTAATCAGTCTTAGTTCATCTTTTAGCTTTGCATATTTGTGTGTTCTTGAGGCCTTTGAGGCAAAATAGGTTCTTCATACCTATTTTGTGTCATTTTGGGTCTTCTTGATCCTCAAATCATCCTAATTTGCATGCTCCAAGTGCTTGAGTTTGCACACCCACATCCATCTATATCCAAGCATATCAAACGGTGCATGGGCGCATCTGTTTTAGGCTTAAACTGAGGTGGCTTTGATTTTAGTTTGTTTACCATTAAATTTGATTTGATTATATGCTATGACGTTTGTTTGTCTTTGGCCTTCAAAACAGGTTTAGGTGCACACTCAAATCCTAGTCTACATTCTGGCACGCCCGGTGGGACTCTCACTACAATCAACTTGATCAAAACACACTTTTCATTCTTGCTGTCGTAGGAATTAAAAGAAATCACGCCTTCAAGCAAAGAAATCTCGCCTACAGCAATTAAATGTCACCTTCAAGCAAAGAAGTGTCGCCTTCAAGCAAAGAAATGTCGCCTACATACAATCCAGTCACGCCTTCTTGCAATGAAATCACGCCTTTGAGGAAAGAAATGACGCCTATGAGCTCTATTTTCATGCCTGCATAACTGAGATTTTCCTGTGATCGATAACTTCTGTTCCATCCCAGAATTCTCTTCTGTCGCCTGCATGTAAAGAAATCACGCCTGTGACGAAAGAAATCACGCATCTGCATATTTATCTGTTGCCTTTTGAGGTACAGAATGTTGCCTGTAAAAATGAAGTGTCGCCTCTGCACTTTCCAGCGTCGCCTATAAGCTGGACAGTGTCACTTTTTGGTTTTTTGTCTTGAGTTGCTTAGGACTGGTTTTTCATTTCTTTTATTACAGCAAAGGTCAAACAAAATCTTGAATGACATTAAGGAAATGAACTTAGGTCCTAGAGTGTCATTGTCAATTTGAAAATCAAACCAAATCTTGAATGCACTAAAAAGAACGAACAACTCTATTCCCTCATCTGTTTTAGATTTCAAAGCAAGCAAACAAATTCAATCTTGAGTGATCTAAGGGATAAAACAAAGCTTTTTCAAAGTTCTTAAATCAACTCGCTAATCAAATCTTGAATGCACAAAAGGAAAGAACTTGCAACCGTTCAAATTATTTACATTTTGAGGAAAAGAACAAATCAAAATCTAATCACGAGTGTCTTCATTTCAAAGTTCAAACATCACTTAATCAAATTTGGGAAAATGAACAAAATCTGCTTGATGTGCATGTAGGAGTTTTTCAATTCTTGCATAATCCTTGTTAGAGTAAGCAACGTGGAACATTTAAACTTGGATAAGTTCACCTGTTCTACTTTTAGCGAGGCCTGTCCAAGGAGAAGCGCTTCCTCCTCGGAGAACGACCTCAAACCGGTATCCCCCCCGGTCGGTATACAAATAAGTGAATACCAAAAGAATCACTTATATCTCCTAATCGCCGGGCGTTCGTGCCAAACACATGTCTGGGGATGGTAAACATTCCTCTCCCCCAGCATTATTGGCAAGGCTCTTAAGTGAGTCACGGATGATCAGCATAACCGAGTATGGAGACACCACGAAACTATTAAAAACCTGATAAAATAGAGGCTACCCTATCTATATCTGAAAGTATCAAAATCCTTGTGCAAGGACCGATTCCAAGGGGTTTACCGGGTCACCTCAAGATTACTCACCATTTGTATTCCCTTCTGGGGGATACCAAGCTGTGGGCAAGTGATTTTGATACTCACCTTCCTTAGGTAGATCTGTTTGAAGTGCTTGACAGTCAAAGACTTCGTGAAAACACTTGTTGAAACATACACTTTCAAAGCTTTGTCAGAGTCAGTTGTCTTTGATTGTATCCCGCAGGGTTGCTTTATCCCTTGCGGAGATTGCTTTGACTTTAACTTTTGCCATTGGAAACCTTTGTCTCAAAATCAGAAGCCTCTTTTCCAAGTGATGCCCAGCAAGAACAAACATCCTAAAGTGAAGTGGCCCAAATCCCAAGCCTATCAAGAGCGAAAAGTTGCCAAGAAGAAACTCAAGAGCTATCAAGCCATTATCCAAGCAACCCAAGCAGAGGAGAAGTCCCAAGCTAGACTTGAGAACATTTCCCATAACGCCTGCATCAAACAGTTCGCCTTCCGTTTCTGAGTTAACCATCACTTTGTCAACCTTGAGCCAGAAGATTAGCCAAAATTCTTATTCATGTCTTGTTCCATCTTCAGATCTTGAAATCTTGTCTCAAACAGACCTTCATCATAGTTCCATTCTAGCTTTCATCTTTGCATCAGCATCAAAACCCTAGTTGCATCTCAAGAACATCATAAAAGTTGCATATGCATTCATCTTCCTACTAGCATTCTAGAAATCAATCCTTGTCATTTGCATTATCCCTTTAGATAGAGCATTGTCCGTTCACCCTTCAATACCTTTTCCACCAGCATCCCCCCACCAACTTTCCACATCTTTCTGACAGATCCATCATCCTTTGTTCTAAATCTAGAGATCCACCAACACTTAGTGTTCTACCTTTTGAGTTGTTCCTATCCTATATCCAAGATCAGAGACCATCATCTTCTTTTTTGGCACAACGTGTTGTCATAAAGAAATCAAACCTTGTCCTTGCATAGCCATCATCTCGAACAAGAGATTGGAGTGTATTGATAAGAAACTTATTGACCGAAGATCATCAGTCTATCTTAGGTTGACCCCATCATATCTCTGATCCTCCATTTGGGAAAAATAGCAGCTCATTTGTTGACCACTCAGTAATCTTTCACCAGCTTTCCACCAGCAACCTATCTTTCCTCCACCGTTTTGATCCATATCCATTCCATCCAGCTTCCATCATCGCCATCTTGATCCCTATCTTTCCATTTGCATCTTAGAAATCATCATCTTTAGAAGTTCATCAACTTTACATCCATCAACATCTTTTAGCCAAACATCTTGCATCCATTTAGCACTTGCATCTCCATGCCTGTTGAGACCAGATCTCGGAAAAGAAGAAGCATGAATCCTTATCCACCAACAACCTCATCTGATCCCAACCTTTTCACCAACACCATGATGACCTACAATCCCCAAATCCAAGCCAGTAACCCATATGAAGATCCAAACATCCCTTCATCCCCCTTGGCAAACCAAGCATTTGCGAATCCTCCAAAAAGCCCACCAGCGACCAATGCCCTTGTACCGCAACATTAGCAAAGCATGTTTGCCCACTATCTACCAGAAAGTACCTCCATCCCACCATCTCTCTATCCACGCATCCCCATCAAAACAATCCAAGTTCCAGCACAAGCATATTCTCCGTTTGTCCAATCATTCCCCGATCCTATCATGCAAACACCCCAAGAGCTTTCCACCATTCCCCTTTTCTTGCAAGGAAGCCTCACCAGTCCCACAACACAAGTTGCAACACCATCTGCTCCATCTCCTACCCCTTTTGCTTCATCATCTGCTATGGCTGCCCAAGCTCAAATCCAACACTTAACCCAAAGTCAGCTTCCACCTCTCACGCAAGCTTTTACACCAAAAGCTTTGCCACCATTCACAAGTCAAGCAACACCTTTCACCATCAAAGGAGCACCGTCCCCCTTCACTCCCCAAGCATCCGTACCTTCTTCTTTGGGGTTAGCGCAATCGCTTCCCATTCCAACCTCATCTTTCTCTTGGGTGTTTCCTTCATTTTCCTCCTCACAAGCATCCATTCAACCACAACCTCGACAAGCTCCTTTATCTCAACCATCATTCATGTCCCAAGCTCCCGTTGCTCCTACCATTCCATCATCCGCTGTAGTGCACCCTAACACAAGCTCTCAGTGGGGCCTTACACAAGAAGAAATGAAGGCATGGGGGATCCCATCTCAATCCCCTACATCTATGGTTGCAAGTCAACAAACCGCCTTCGCCCAAGAAGCACAACAACAACTACCCCAACCATCGCTGGCTTCAAGCTATTCGTCCCAAATCCCAAATACCTTCCAGCAAGTTCCACCACCTCAACAGCCAACTTTCCCCAGCTATCTTACCCCATCACCCTTTGCTTCTAGCTTCCCCACATCTGTTCCACCTCTAAGTAACGTAGGCATGCACCCAGCTTATATCAGTCAAACCCAAAGCCAACCTCAGCAACTACCACCATCATACCCACAAGCAGCATCATTCCAACAGCCTCCCCCACAGCAACCACATGTCCCCTTTCAACAAACACCCATCATTCCTCAACAATAGAAAATCCCTTGCTATCAGCCCCAGCAACAAATCCCTATCATCCCCCAGCAACAACAAGTTCCCACCCATCAGTTACAACAGCAAGTTCCAAATGTCCAATATCAGCAAGTAGTCCCACAACAACCGCCAGTTCAACAACAGCAAGCAGCCCAACAACATCAAGCGGTTCCATATCATTTACCATAATATCCCCCTATGCCACACCAGCAATATCCCCAGCAACCGTTGCCCCAAAATCAGTTCCAACCCATTTATCCATAGCAAGCGCCATATCCAGTTCCACAGCTTCCGTCACAAGCAAAAGTACCAGTTCCATCGCCACTCAATGCTAAGTGGGAAGCAATGAAAAATGCTCTAAAGGAGCTACAAAGTAGAACAGAGAATAAAACATACAAGTTCGAAGAGGTGTGCTCATATCCCTTCGATCGGTCCATAGCAACTATCCCTTTCCCCAAGCATTTTGAGATGCCCAAGTTTGACAAGTATCGGGGGAAAGGAGATCCAGTAAACCATATCAAAGAGTTCTACATGGCGTGCCAAGAAGTGGCTTACAGTGATAACTATCTCCTGCGCCTGTTTCCCAAAAGCTTGGGAGGAACTTCTGTTGAGTGGTTTTACAAAATACCACATGGGACAATAAAAACCTTTGCTGAACTCTCTGAGAAGTTCATCACACACTATGCCCATAATGTGGAGAATGAGTTGTCCTTGCTAGACCTATGCAACTCAAAGTAGAAAGATGGAGAAAGCCTTGTAGAATACTTGCAAAGATGGCAGAATCTTACAACTAGGTTATCATATCAGCCGCCAGAGAAGCATCTAACAAAGATCTTCATTGATAACCTGCATCCAAAGCTATCCCATCACATGCAAATGAACTATCTCCAGACATACCAAGACATCAAGAGCAAGGGCATAGGCATCGAGAAAGCTCTCCTAGATGAAGGCACTATTCATCACTTCAAGGATGATTCCAAGAACAAACCCAACAATGATAAATCCCGTTATTGGAATCGTAACAAGAATGTTGTTATAGATGGAGCCACTGACACTAAGAATGTGCAATTTGTTGTGGCTAGTCCTACACCAGCTCAAACATACCAACCGCCACAAGCACCCATCTATTAGCAACCACCAGCTCCCACATATCAAGCACCTATTTATTAGCAGCCTCCTCAAGCTCATCAACCACCTGTGCAACAGTATTAGCAACAATACCAACAGCAATAGCTAGCACATCAAGGCAATCCTGTTAACGCAGTTAACATTGCCCCAAGGCAGAACAAACCCAACAATCAGAATAATCCAAAGAGGACTTTCACACCTTTGGGTGAGCCTCTGGATCAGATCTTTTATTGGCTAGCCAAGGCAAATATGATCACATATCCGCCCATCCCACAGAAGGATGACAACGCACCAAAGTCTGATTGGTATAAAGAAAATGAATACTGTGATTACCATCATGTGAAGGGGCACACAACATTGAAGTGCATGTGGCTTAAGAACTACATCCAGGATCTCATTGATCACAAGGAGATCCAGGTCAATGCACCAGCTCAAGCTTCACCCAATGTCGGTTTGCAAATATATCAAAATGTGTTCCCTCAACATGATATCGGGAAGAATCAAGCCAACGCCAATCAGCCCCAAAATCATGGCAAAGGCAAGCAAGAAGATCACACAGCGGCCTACATCAACTATGAAAAGTATGTCAGATGCATAACTCAAGTTGAGCCCATCCAAGATGAGCCCACCATCAATACCATCCACGTCAGAGGGCCGGATCGACAATGTGCTACAACTACCCGCAGTGGTAGGATAACTGTTGCCGGTGCTCCTCCGAGGTCAGCTGCTCCTCCAAAGCCAACGTCTACTGCATCCACAGCACAGTCTAACACCAGGCCAGCATCAAATGCATGCGCAACATAGCATAATGCACCAAGTGCACAATACAATATCATAGAGCATCTTGGGAACATGCCAGCCCAAATATCTATCTTGGATTTGCTCCGCACATCACCCATCCATCAGGAGATCCTGGAAAAAGCTCTAAAAGAAGGCCATGTCCCCACGGACATTAACACAACTCAGTTTGAAACTCTTGTAGGACACCTATCAGCAGCATGTGCCTTATCCTTCAAAGAATCTGATATACCAAATGTCGCTCCTAACCATACTCTCCCTCTTCGCATTGCTGTCATGGTTAGAGATTTCACCATCAAACGAGTTCTGGTGGATAATGGCTCAGCCCTCAACTTGTGCACATTAAAATTCATCAAGAAGATCAGGTTCACGGAGGCTGACATACAACATGAGATGATCACTATCAAAGCATATGACAACTTGGAGTGTACCTTTGAAGGTACTATCACCTTGCCTATCCAGCTAGGCCCAGCAACGCAAGATACTATCTACCACATTGTTGACCTTGACCTACCATTTAATATCCTCCTAGGCCGACCATGGATCCATTCCATTAAAGTTGTACCATCTACTTACCATCAGTGCATCAAGTTTCCACATCAAGGCACTGAGGTTACCATCCACGCCGATCCTAACCCCTTCGCATACTGCCATGTGATGGAAGCATCTTTGCCTCATTCTACTCATTGTCCTGGAACCAATATTGGTACTTCTATTGCTAGCTCATCCCGATCCCATCGTGATCCAGAGACCATCCTCTCTTCCACCTTATCATCCGTCAAAATCAACAACCAGGGTTGTGGTGAATACAGCCTCAGTGATGCATTTGCTGTAGGGGCTCTTCCACGTGATCCACATACTCAAGGGCACCCAAGTTGTCAAAACAAGCCTGTTGAGGAACATTATAAGCTCCAGCAAATTAGAAACATGACTTTTGAGTCTCATGGTACCATCAACAGCAAAGAAATGGATCTAGATATTAACAAATGGTTATACAAAGATCCCCCATCCTGTGACACGCAACTTCTTGAGTACTTCAAAAAGAAATACCCAATCCCCTACAAAAATGTCACAGAACACTATAACTATCAAGGTGGTGGTCTAGGACCACAAGAGGATGAAAATTTGTTTCCTATCATACCATCCCAGAATCCAGAACAACAAGGACTTGGCTTTAATACCTCTCGCCTGCTTGAACAAGAGCCCAATACCACAACTATGGGCACTAACATGACCAACGTGAACTTTTCGAATAGCCAGGATGACCTTGTGGAAATCGAAGACATCCCTGAAGAGAAAGACATCCGATCCTACGATGATATCTTTGCCGACGACACCCTCCTGGGGACTTCTGTTCTCCAACAACTATTCATCAACCTCATAGATCTTCCCCTCACAAACCCTGACCTCATAGATTGGGACCAACCAAGCATCGCACACATTGATGAGTTCCAAAGTGCACAAGCACTCCTAGAATTCATGGGGGCATCAGGTCTAGCAAGCAATCAGGATCCAACATCAACCTCTGTCTATCAGCTTCACCCAGAAGGATATTTTGGGGAAGAGGCAAGCTTTAGTCACAAAAATGAAATAGAAAAAGAACATCATGAGTCTTTATGTGAAAACCCCCTTGGGGCACATTCTGATTCCAAAATAGTAAAAACAAAGGGCGCATCTTCTAGTGAAAACTTGGCAATTCAAGCGCTAGAAGATGAAGCCTTGCCTCTTCCCCCTATCCAAGATTATAGACCAGAGAAATCTCCAATCATCATAGAAGAGACTAAGCCAATAAACTTGGGAACATAAGAATGTCCAAGGATCACCTACATTGCAGTCAACCTAACAGAAGGAGAAGAAATGGCTCTCAGCGCCTTGCTCAAGGAATCAGTTATCAACTTTGCATGGTCATACGCCCACATGCTTGGGCTTGATCCAAATATTATTGTTCATCATCTATCAGTAGATCCAAACGTCAAGCCAGTGAAGCAGAAGCTAAGGAAAATGCATCCAAAGGTAGCATTGCTCGTCAAAGTAGAGCTTGAGAAGCTCCTCCAAGCTAAGATCATCAGAGCAATAGATTATTCAGAGTGGATCTCTAATATGGTGCCAGTCACAAAGCCTTCTGGCAACATCAGAATCTGTACTGATTTCAGGGACTTGAACAAGGCATGCCCTAAGGATGACTTCCCATTGCCAAACATAGACATTCTTGTAGACCTCACAGCGGGTCACGAAATGCTATCACTCATGGATGGCTTTTCCGGCTACAACCAGATTCATATAGCAGAAGTAGATCAACATAAAATAGCATTCACAACCCCATGGGGTACCTTCTGCTACAACATGGTGCCATTTGGGCTAAAGAATGCAGGAGAAACATATCAGTGAGCAATGACAGCAATCTTCCATGACATGATCCAAAAGATCCTTGAGGACTATGTGGACGATATCCTTGCAAAATCCAAAATAAGGGATGAACACCTCAACATCCTAGAGCGTGTATTTGATCGTCTGAATCATTATGGCTTAAAGTTAAATCCTAAGAAATGTGTCTTTGGTGTTACATCTGGCAAGCTTCTAGGCTTCATTGTCTCTAGACGAGGCATAGAGATCGATCCTAAAAAGGTAAAAGCAATAACGGAGATGCCTCCACCAAGAAATCTCAAACAGCTCAGAAGCCTACAGGGCAAGCTTCAATCAGTTCGACGGTTCATCTCGCAAATAGCAGACAAGTGCCAACCCTTCTCACATCTCTTATGCAAAGACACCAACTTCAAGTGGGATCCCATATGTCAAAGAAGCTTTGATAAGCTCAAGGAGTATCTAGCTAATGCTCCAATCCTAGTACCACCAGTTCTAGGATGCCCACTCATCCTTTACATCTCAACAACAGCTACAGCACTAGGGGCACTCCTAGCACAACATGATGATGAAAACAGAGAATGAGCTGTCTACTACATCAGTCACACTCTTGTGGGCTATGAGCTTAACTATTCACCCATGGAGAAAGCATGCCTAGCAGTGGTCTTTGCCACTCAAAAACTTAGACATTACATGCTTAGCCACACAATCAAGCTCATATCAAAGGTGGACCCTCTTAAGTATCTGTTATCAAGGACAACCCTCATAGGCCGTATGGAAAAATGGGTCATGTTACTCAGCGAATTTGACATTCAGTATGTAGATCGCAAAGAAATCAAAGGGCAAGTCATTGCCGATCAACTAGCAGAAGCACCACTGGTGGATGCCTATCCACTAATCATGGAATTCCCCGATGAGCACTTATGCATGATTGAAGAGCAACCCATGTGGAAACTATACTTTGATGGTTCCAACACATCCCATAGCTCTGGGGCAGGAATCCTATTCGTCACACCTCAAGGTGACTATATTCCAAAATCATTCAAGTTGGGATTCCCCTGTACCAACAACATTGCAGAATATGAGGCACTCATCTTAGGTCTCAAAATAGCTATCTAATGGAACATCACAAAACTACAAGTCTTTGGAGATTCACAGCCCATTATCAAGCAAGTCCTTGATGAGTATCAGACAAAGGATGACAAATTGCTACCCTACAAGCAACTGGTGGATAAACTGAAAGAGCATTTCCTACATCTACAATTCAATCAGATCCCAAGGCTTCAAAACAAAGCAGCAGATGCAATGGCAACCATCGGATCCTTATTGGAAATCCCACGTGACACAACACAATATGAATTTCTAGTCGAGCAGCTACACTTGCCAGCTTATGAGAATGCCGATGCAAACATGGTGTGTGTCTTGGTTGGTCCCCAATCCCCATGGTACCACGACATCCATGCATATCTAAAAAATGGTATCATATCTCCCCATCTCACCAATAACCAATGCCAAAACCTTATTCGCAGAGCTTCCCACTACACTCTTGTAGCCAACACTCTATATCGTCGCGGGTATCACAATGTCCTATCTAGATGTTTAGACTCAAACGAGGCCGTCCTAGCCTTACAAGAAGTTCACGCTGGAATTTGCGGTGCCCACACGAGTGGCATGGTTCTAGCAAAGCAGCTGCTTAGAGTTGGATATTATTGGCCAACAATGGAACATGATGCATGTGAATTTGTCAAGAAATGTCTCCCATGTCAACAGCATGCCAATTTGATACATGCACCAGCACAGGATCTACAGCCTATTACACCACCGTGGCCTTTTTCATGTTGGGGCCTCGACCTCGTTGGCTTGATCACCCCCCTCTCTTTGGATGGACACAAGTATATCATAACAGCCACAGAGTACTTTACCAAATGGGTTGAAGCGATTCCGCTCACGCTAACTACTGGCATCCAAATATCCAAGTTCATCCTCTACCATATCATTTGCCACTTCGGCATACCATCTACCATCTTCACAGACCATGGCACACCTTTTGAAAACTAGCATGTGGATGATCTATGTGCCAGGCTCCACATCCATCACCGTTTCTCCAGTCCATATTTCCCTCAAGGAAATGGCCAAGCTGAAGCAACTAACAAAACACTTTTGAAACTTCTCAAGAAGATTGTCAATGATTCTGGTCGTGACTAGCACCTCCAAATCAATCCTACCCTCTGGGCCTATCGCACTTCTTATCGCACTCCCACAGGCACCACCCCATACTCCCTTGTATATGGTGTTGAAGCCGTTCTACCAATCGAGGTTGAGCTCCCATCCTTGCGCGTCTCCATGAAGAACTATATAACTGATGAAGACTATCGTGTGGCCCGGCTCACACAGCTAGATCTGCTAGATGAAAAGAGACAGCAAGCCTACGATCACCTGGTTGCATACCAGAATCGACTCAAAAGGAGTTATAACAAAAAGGTCCATCCTAGACAATTCCAGGTCGGTGACATGGTCCTTAAAGAAAATCAGAAGGTCCTAGCAAATAGAGAAAAGAAAGGCAAGTTTGAGCCTACTTGGTTAAGCCCCTATGTTGTCACCGCATCCTTTGGCTCCAGCGCCTATCAGCTATCTACACCAGAAGGAGACCCCTTGAATGATCCTATCAACATCATCCATCTGAAGAGGTTCTATGCCTAAACCTGATCCTGCATAATACCAGAAAATCCAAAAACATTCAAAAAAAGCAAAAAAAGCAAAAAAGTAAAAGAAAGAAAAGAGAAAGAGAAGATAATCGTCCAACGGTGAAAACTTGGCAATTCAAGCACCTTGGACAAGTATGTTGGTGAAAACCTGGCAAACAAGTGCCAACATAGTAAACTGAGCTATTTATCTATTCAGTTGTCCTTTCACCTACTGTCCTCTTCCTCCATCCATAATCTCCATAATAGATCTCCCAGCAGTTCCATCTCCCCTATCTTCCAAGCATTCAGCTTCCATCTTCCTCCAACCCATCTGTAATCCATATCCTATTCCAAAGCTTTGTACCATATCTTGTACCATATCCTTATCCCTTTCCTGTACAGTGCGTCCTCCCTGTATTTATCCTTCTTGTCTCCATCCTAGTGAGAGTCTTGCCGAGTGTGATCTTCCTATCCCCAATCCTGAGCTTCTGTACATATCCCTTGTGCATATCATTCCTCCTTGTTGTACATAACCTTTGTCCATCCTGCAACAGCATTTGATCAAATATCTTGTCCCATTCCCAGCCTCAGAAAACTTTTAGTCCCACTCGGGCCTTGTGCTTCAGCAACATCAATTGTCGACTTATCCTTGCTCATCCTGATTATTCCTTGAACTTCAGCTTTTGCCAGCGAACAACTACACTTATTCTCTCACCAACCCATGGGTCCTTGAGGATATATCGTTCCTCCTGTCTGACCTAATCTTCCATCCTGGTCCTTGAGGATATATCATTCCTCCTGTCCGACCAATCTTCCCACCATCAATCAAACCTAATCTCTCTTCTTGGCAAAGGATGTCTTTTTGGAGTTATCATTTTGATCTTGGATTTTTTTGTCCTTTGGGTCTTGTTAATCTTTTTGGCTTCTCTTTATCCCACCAGGGTCACCACGATTCATTATATCACGGTGTGCTGCGTGTGCGGATAATTTGGGGCAAGGTCTTTTGATCTTTCGCTTCTGCCTGTGAGTCAGTTGTGTGTTTGTGGTTCCTTCAGCATCGGTTCTGCCATGTCGCCTCTGCGCTTCATGTGTGATGTTGGGGCAACCCTATGTGTTTGTTTAGTGTCAGTCCTCGTCAATCCTCTGCGACGTTCTTGACAGGCCTCGTGATCCCAGTATCCTTGGCAGGTCTCTAACATAGCTATATTAAATCTAGGTTGTGCACTCACGTTTGCACTTGGAGCTATCTGGTCCCTTGCATTTATCATATAGATTAATCTTGCATCTTTGCATATAGCTGCATCTTGCATCTTGCATTTCCATCTCATCTTGCATATCATCCATATTTATTCTTAGAAGTGAGGTTATTTATCTCCCCTTTCTTCCTAGGCCCTTCCTTCCTCGTCCCATCGGGCACACTCTATCCCAGAGCGTAGTCCCTCTTTCTCCTTGTCCCACTGGGCGCATCTTCCATGATTTTGTCCCACCGGGGCATGTATCTCTCTTTCTCCTAGTCCACCCGGGCGTCATACCCTCTTCTTCTGATTCTAGCCTTGGCATCTTGTTTTCTTGTCTTTGACGCCATGCCACTTGCGGCATCGCATCAAAGAGGGGCAAAATGTAGACACCGAAAAATCCTTCAAAAAATAAATTATTTTTATTTTCTGAAAATCCTTGATGACATCATCATTTATTAATTAATTAATTATTTAATTAATTTATTTATTTTATGGCATTAAATCCCTCTCTCTTAATTAAAAATCTTTAATTAAGGAATCTAGCCTAAAAATGTCATTTGGACATTATCCCTAATTTATTAATTATTTAATTAATAAATTGACCAAAAAACTTCAAAAATAAATTAATTTATTTTTAATTTATTTTTTATCCCAAAGTTGGCCAAAATTCTAAAGAGCACTAAACTCTTCTAGAAAGTCCTAAACCTTCCTCTAAATGGGTCAAAACCCTAATCTAGTCCCTTCAAACCCTAAGCCTAGATATTTAATATTTATTAAATTTACCTTTAATAAATATCTAAATCTCACCAAAAGCCACTTGCCCATCCCTTTCTCCTAATCCTAATCCTAATCCCCTTTCTAATCTTGTCACATTCCATTAGCAAAAGGTTTACCAAAACTTATGCTAACCTCCTCTTAGTCATCCTCCTTAGTCAACAAGGATTGCCACCTCTTGGCCACCTCTTGCAAATGCATTTAAGGATGCATTTAAGCCTTCCTTATCTTTCTTACATGCATTCATTATGCATTTAAGACTTTCTTATCCCTTCCTTGCCACCTCTTGGCCTTGGGCACATTTACCAAATTGTGCACATGCCCTCAAACTTTCAACTCAATCCTCCCTTGACACTTGTCCTTGACTCAACCCTAACCTTAGCCCTAACTCTGACTCATCCTTTTAACCAAGTCCTTCCCTTTTCCTATAAATACCCTCACTTCCTAAGGCAAATTATCTCTCAACTCTCAAACTCAATAGCAAAGTTATAATGCCATTTTTATTTTAGCATAAGCATAAACTCATCATTTTCAGATCATTTTCAAGCTTAAATCACATCTAAATTAGCTTAATTGGATTAACATAGATTCATTTCTTGTTTAATCAGTCTTAGTTCATCTTTTAGCTTTGCATATTTGTGTGTTCTTGAGGCCTTTGAGGCAAAATAGGTTCTTCATACCTATTTTGTGTCATTTTGGGTCTTCTTGATCCTCAAATCATCTTAATTTGCATGCTCCAAGTACTTGAGTTTGCACACCCACATCCATCTATATCCAAGCATATCAAACGGTGCATGGGCGCATCCGTTTTAGGCTTAAACTAAGGTGGCTTTGATTTTAGTTTGTTTACCATTAAATTTGATTTGATTATATGCTATGACGTTTGTTTGTCTTTGGCCTTCAAAATAGGTTTAGGTGCACACTCAAATCCTAGTCTACACCAACTATTCATAGCAATCTTCCAATGCATGCAAATCATATCCATATCCTCTAGCTATCCCACATGCAACATCAAGCCAACCCATCCAATCACAATCCCTAGTCTTGTTGCAAGACTTGATCTCAATCCAATCATCATCATTGGGATGTGTCCTCCCCATATCCTTGTGTCATTTTAGGGAACATCATCCATCATCACCCTATCCACCATTAGTCCATCTTGGCTTTCTAGCCCAACTGGGGCATCATCTTAGATATCTTTGCAGCATCAACTTCATCCCTAGGTCCCTTGTACATCCTATAATTTGGTATTTTTTCTCTAGCATCAGTCATGTCTCCACATAAGCTCATTTGTACATATGTAGCTTTAGGTCTCATCCTCTGTGTCACTTAGCCCCTATGTTGTCATGACCTATCCAGCCAAGCACTTCAACAATCATCCCTTGGTCCTTTTGAGGTTCGAATATCTTACCTATCTCTTGTCATAGGAATCCTAGTTCAACAATATATCATTGATCTTCATAGGATGTTTCCTTCCTCATATCAAACCAATCCAATCCACTCAATCCTCATCATCCATAATCCTACCTATGGAAAAAGGTTTGTGAGATACTTGTTATTTCATTTGTTCCTTTGGATCTTTTGTTTATCTTTAGGGCCCCCTTTGTACTATATCATTGCATCCCATTGTACATATCCTTGTCAGTCCTATAGAAACATTTGATCATTTGAGCTTGCCACAACTAGCCTTGCACTTCAGCAACATCTTTTGTTGACTATCCTTGATCACATGATTATCCTCAATACATCATTTGCTAACAACATAGTATTATCTTCATCATATGGGTCCTTGTTGGATGTATCCTTCCCTTTTGTACAACCTAATCTCCCATCATCAATCAAATGGGTCCTTGCAGGATGTATCCTTCCTCATGTTTGACCTAATCTCTCATCATCAATCAAATGGGTCCATGTAGGATGTATCATTCCTCACGTTCTGATGTAATCTCCGCCCATAATCCATCAATCTATCTCCTTGGAAAAGGATGTCTTTTGGAGTTATCATTCTGATCTTGGATTTTGTCCTTTGGATCTTGTTTATATTTTATGAATTCTCATTTTTACTCTCCTCAAATTTGACATGATCCTTTATATTATGATGTGTTGTGAATGAGGAAAATCTGGGGTGAATTTTTTTGATCATCTTTCTACGTGTGCATCAGTCATCGTTTGTGGTTTCCTCAACATCATTTCCACCATGCCTCCTCTGGGTTTCATGTGTGATGCTAGGGAAACCCTTTGCATTCTTGTTTTTTGTTTTAGTCCTATGGAACACTGGTGACAAGGCCTTGAGTTCCCAGTAACCTTGGCAGGTCTCTAATGTTTCTATATCAAACTAGGTTGTGCTCTCAAAAACATCCAACACAATGAGCTCCCCATCCTTGCATATAGATTAATTGTGCATCCTTCATATAGCTTCATATTGCATCTTGGATTCATGCATATTTTCTCCTGGAAGGTCTTCTCTTTATTCCCCCTTCCTGTCTTTCCTCAGCCTTTTCCTTCTCGCTTGCATCCTTTTTGAGAAATTTCCCCAAAGTTTCCTCTTTGTGTTATTTTATCAAGGGGGCACAATCCCTTACCATCTAATTCTAACATGGGGCATCTTATTTTCTTGTGTTTGATGCCACACCACTTGCAACATCACATCAAAGAGGGGAAAAATGTAGACACCTAAAAATCCACTTACTAATTAAAAATATTTTAGCTAATAAAAGACATCATCATTAATTAATTAATTTTTATTGTCATTATCCCCTCTCCTATTTTAATTAAAGACATTTAATTAAACAACCTTACCCAAAAATATTTAAATCAAATTTGAACATTATTCCCTCCAATTTATTAAATTTATTTAATAAATAAAGTCTCAACCCAAACCCTCCTTAAATAAATAAATTATTTATTTAAAACCCTAAAACCCTAGATATCTTCTAGAAAACCCTAAACCTATCCTCACTTTCCTAAACACTCCCTAAACTTGGTTAAAGGGTGATTCCTAATGTTGGAAACTACAATTGAAACAATTGTTGTATTGTCATTGATGTCAAACCTTAACTGGTAAGACATTTGCTATCTAGGAGAGTACCATAACTATTGATTGATGAAGAGGATTAGGGAAAGAAGATAATAAGAGAACCTAAGGAAAGGTTGAGTTATTTGATACTTCAATGGGTACTCGATTAGTTGGCACATTGATAAGATAATGTATTGTTTATCTAAGTAAGAAGAAAGACTAAAGACGTAGGCTTAACCGAGAAAATGTGTAGAAATCTAGTTTAAGCTGAGTGATGTTAGTGTCAACCAAGTGCCATTATATGCCAAGTAAATTTAGTGTTGATTGAAAATCAGTTTATGCCGAGTGACAGGAAATTACCTTCCAAAGATAGTGTTAGCCGAGGAAGACATTTTGTAGAGATGACTGAGATATACAGTGATGATTGAGGTGATGAACACGGTATTGACCAAGTGTCAGTAATTTACATTTGGAGAAAGAATTGAGATTCCCAACCGACTTAGTTGAATTCTTGGGATATGTAAATTGTGTTAACTTTATTAATTTATTGTATGGAGTATTTAATGCATGGTAAATCATTTTATTATGGATTCAAAGAGAAGTTTGAAGATGTATCTAGAAGGAAGGATGAAGAACATAAATGATGGAAGGATTCAACGAATATGACCTAAACCTAAGATCTATGGAGGAGATTAAGTAGAAAAAGATGGATCTACCTAATTGAAGAGGTATAAAGGAAAACCTAATTCTGAGGTTATAGCATGGGCTGAAGTTTTTGATGTTATTGATTGATAAGTCTAAGCAAAAGGATGAAGGTGAAATTGTGAAGGAGATGAACAAAGTTGTGATTGCTTGAAGTGAATTCCAAGTAGATTAGTGATGGAGATGGAAATGAAGCTCAGTCAATAAATCAACATATATGTGCGAAGTGGATCTGTATTTGCAAATTGAGTTGTATGTTTTTTAGATTAGAAATTACTGTTACTTTCTAACCATTGTATCAGTCTAAATCCTTTAATCAAGGTTGACCTAACAGTCATTGTATAAATCCTTTAATCAAGGTGGCATTCTAATGGAATGTACTTAAATCCTTTAACTAGGTCACTTTTGATGGAGTATTTAAATCCTTTAAGAGGGCCACACCTAGCAGTGTGTTTGTAAACCTTTAATAGGGTTGGCTTTTCATAGAGCTCACTTCAGAAGAGTGAAATATCAGTAGCATGTTACAAAGTGGTTTTTTCCAAGATGGGTTTCCACTATAAATCCTAGTGTTATACTTGTGTGGATGTTTTTATGTGAATGTTGTTATATTATGCAAGTTAATTACTTTTGGACAGTGGACTGCATGTTATATGTTTTTGATATATAATTTAGAGACCAAGTTATGTTGGAGATTAGATCTGAGATTGTTGAAGTGCTAGAAAGTTCAATTGGTACATCTGGACCTGAGAACAATTGATTCACCCCCCCTCTCTATTGTTCTAAATAATTCTAACACCTAACCCTCTTAGCCTAAACCCTCATCCTTTGAGTTTGGGTCAACACCCTCATTAATGAGCCTTACATTCTCATTAATGAACCCTTAAACCTTCATTAATGGCTCTTATAGCCTCTTAATGAAGACCTATGTCTCTTCTTCCACCCTTGTCCCCTAGCACACTTCCCTAGTGTTGCTCACACATGTGTGAGAAGCCCTTCATCCTTATCTATTTGGCCCTAAGGCTTAACCCTTGGTCCTAAACCCTAACTACCCTTCCTAACCCAAGCCTCTCCTCAAAATATATAAATAGCCCCCCTTCCAAGATAAATTTACTGATTCACATCTCATTTCTCATATCATTGTTATCATGTGCATTTTCATCTAGAATCATAATAGCATTTACTAGTATTATTAGATTTCCTTTATTTTCATATTTTCCAACTCACATCCTAGCTTAGATAAATTTGATTAATATAGTTTATTTCAAGAAATACTAATCATTTTTCATCCATATCACATCTATTTTGAAGTTAAAATCAACCTTTCATAGCATTCATAAGCTCAAATCTACATTTGATTCAATTGCACCCTCGAAACCCTAGGAGCAAAATAGGTTCCCTGTACCTGGTTTTGTACTATAATGGGGTCTCAATGGATTGAAAATGATCCCAATCCTTCCTAAATAGAATTGAGGACATGCTCATTGTGTTTCAAGAGCACAGTCACATCCCTCTTAAAAGAGAAAATCAAATGGTGATAGGGTGCTCCCGTTTTAGCTCAATTAGAGGTGGTCTATGAATAGATTTTATATATGTTGATGCATTCTTAGTTTAGACTAATGTTTGAATGTTTCAGCATTCTCTCAACATGTTAGGTTCACATCACTCACACTAGTAATGTAGTATGAGGATGCATTTTTCTTAATTTATCTTTTACTATCTTTATTCCTGGAGCTACATTCAAATGACACATAATCAAATCACGATCTAATCTAGACATGTCTGCATATGACCATGAAAACATAATTGATCTTTTATTCAAGAATTATGTTAATTCTTGTTTCTCATCCTTTGAAAGTGATTCTCCTAGATGTATTATTTGTGGTGTCTCATGTGTGCCAATATTGACTACTTCAGTTGGTTCTATCAATATAGATGATCTTTCCTAAAAATGTTTGGGGAGAGTGTTAAGATTTCCATCTTTAGGTGCCTCTAAAAGGCTTTCACCATTAGATGCATCCTTTGTTTTTACCTTTTTATGATATAATTCTTCCATAACATGGTTTTCACCATTAGATCTTTATTTTATTTTGATTTTATGACTGGAAGGCTTGACACCCCCTCGAGTAGAAGCCATGTTGGTGAATTTATTGGTGGAAGTTGCCTTAGGTTCTATAACATTTAGATATATTGAAATGGCATGGTCATTTGTAAAAGTCTATCTTAATTGGTCCTTTTTTATCTCAATCACTAAGTTTGGGATGAAGTAAAGGAAAAGGGTCATCAGTTTGACTTGCTTCAACTATAGTAAGGGTATTGATAGACAATTGGTCAAAATTCTCTATAAGGGGATCAAGATCAATGATAGAACTCTCCTCATGATTTTTGTTATGGTTTGATATTTGATTACCCTTGTTAGAAATATATTCAATATGTTGAGGATTACATTCAAGTGACCTAGACATAGAGCTTTGTCCCTCAATCCAATATGGTATGTAAGGTTCACCTTGCCACCATTGATTTAAAGTTTGTGCCACTTTTAAGGTAGGTGTGTACACTTGTATTTTATCAATATCTTTATCAAGGCAAATTTCATCTTTGTCTTCATCTTATAGAGAATCCCATTCCCAATCATCAGAGTCTTCATTCCTATATGAATTTAACTTGATAATTTGCTTATGAATATGAGGAAAAATATTTTTAGTATATCCTAGTTCAAGGTATCCTGCTCCATTTTTCTTTTGAGATAATTGCTTTTATTTGTGAGAAATTTTACCTTGATACCCTAATCATGTTTTGTCTTTAGTACTCCTAAATGGGAATACTATGGGTTCTATAATGCCTTTCCTTTCTTTTCCTAGAGGACCTGTTCCAACATAACCCATTTTCTACATAAGGTGAAATCCTTTTCCACATCTCTTAGTGGGTAATGCGATAACTCGTACTTGTTGAGAAACATCTTCCTCTTTTTAATATTTGTAAAACCATTGTAGTATATCTTTATCTTCATCTTGTTCTTCTTTAGTTTTTCCTTTTATAAATGTTCCATCAAACATGGTGACTAGTGTAGACCTCTGATGTGTGGGATTTGATGGCCTTCCATGTGACTTTGGTGAAGTATGCAAATTTTTCATTAATAATGAATATTCACCCATTCTTGTATCTTTTAAACTGAGCCGTTTCATCATTTTTGTTAATGTAGCCACATGTTCTTGATTTGAGGAACTATGAGTATAGTCTATTGTATTATTTATTGTGGTAATGTCCCTAGTTTCATCACTATTTGCTTCTCTATTGTGAGGTACAAGAATTTCATAGGTTAGTTTCACATTATTGAAATATTGAAACATATTAGAGTCACCTGGTATGTTGATTTCTTGTCCTTCAAAGGGGAAATTTAAACATAGATGATAAGTAGATTCCACTGCTTGCATCTTATGAATCCACGGTCTACCTAGAAGGATGTTATAAGATAAATTCAAGTCCAAGACTTGACATACCACCTTTCTTTCAATGGATCCCACTCTGATTGGTAACACTAATAATCCTTTGAAAGAAATTTTGATATAGGGAACCAAGACACTCCTATGAGTCATGGGTGATAGGAAAGGGTAGATAGGAGTTAGGATCCTTTTGGGGTCCTTCGATGTAATAAAAGACCAAGTGTGAGGTCAACTGGCACTTAGGTGATCTTATAAGCCAAGTTGCTCAATTGCACCAAAAGGTCTAAAATGTTTAGATTCAATGATTTTTGATAGATTTGGGTATTTTAGGCTTAGAATGGATGGGTTAGATCCATCTAGACCTTGGTAGGGTCTAGTTAGAGCCTAGGAGCAAAAATTGCAAAATTTGCAATGCAACTTTCAAAAGTTACTTGACAACTTTCAAAATTTGCTCAAAAGTTGTAATTCAGTTGAGAAAACCTAATAAGGTGGTTCTAACCATTGGAATGGATTTAAAATCCATTTGGAATGATTCACTAGGAGGTTAGATCAGATTTTAATCGAGGGCTTGATATTTGGAATGAAAAAACCTTGAATTTCTAGAAATTTGTGCGTTACCAGTGGATTGTATCACCCCGTATGGTCTGATAATGATTGATTAATCATTTTGGGTGTAAGAATTTTTTTTTAAGGTTTGAATTATTTTGGTTTGAATTCATTTGGATACACCAACCGAAAGTTGTGTGCAATTTGGCTAGGGTGATCCAGAACATCCCTGATTTCTAGGGACTTGGAGAAATGGAGCCCTAACTTGCTATTCCACTAGTGGATCCTCATGAAACTAAGGGGAATGAAAGTTAGGAGAATGGTATCAAGGAATCCAGAGGCTAGAGGTGTGGAGAGAAGGTTTGGTAATTTTACAAGCCAGCCCTAGGCCAAACATCTCTATGTGTTTGGCTAGGAAAGAAGTGGCTAAGTGGAGATAGTCAATGCAAGGGACCCATAGGACCATGTGAATAGTTTAATTTGGTCGAATAAGGTGTGATAAGGATTTCCATAAGGTTTTGGGGTCTTGATAACCCATTCTATCCATTCTTCATTAGGGCCCTAGTCTAACCTGATCAATTAGGTCTGTGGGCTTAGTGAGGATTTGGGGGTGCTGGATCAGGATCAACCTAAATGCTTTTGGAATCTTTAAGGGGAACCAAAAGGGTGTTTGGATATATGTTTATTTTTCCAAGTTTCTAAGGAGTTTTGGGAACTAGAGGCAAAATTAGGGTTTGAAAGGCTACAAGGATTGTAGGCCTAAAGTGAGAAATTGGTGTTATGGGTCAGTAGGATTCTTTTGGGGTGTGGATTCTAACTTGGTTGGGTCTTAGAAATCATTCTCCACTCATTTTTGAAGGTAGTTTGAAGCCATAAGGGTAAGTTCCTTATAGGGATCATCAGGAGTGTGTACCCGAGTGTGGGTAAAGGATCTCAAATTGGTCCTAGAATCCATTATTGTGTGGATTAAGGTATTGAACACCTTTTTTTGGGTGGTTGGCTACATAGCTCTGCATCATGTGGTATTAGATCCACCAAGGTATTGATTAAATAGCATATAGAAGATAAGATGTCTTAAAATGAGGAAGAGATGGATATCCCTCTAAGGATAACTAATGTTTAGTTGGCCAAATTGGTCAAGGAACAAATGGTAGAGAGCAGGGTTGTGAGAGAAGAGAATAGAATGATGAATATAGAGTTGGATAAATTGAAAGGGAAAGTGGTCAGGGGAGCACAAGAAGACTTTGATGAGGAAGAGGAAGATGGAGAGGAAGAACCCTTGCAAAATAGACAAGCCTTGCTAGCAGACCAAAGAATCATGCTAGAAGCCCTTGAAAGGGTAGGGAGAAGAGACACCTAAATTTATCTCCCTATGTTTTATGGAAAACTAAATCCAGAAGAATGCATGGATTGGATTGAGCCCTAGACAATCAATTTGAATGTGATAGTGTACCTGAATTCCATAAGATGAGGATTGCTAAAGCCAAGATGAAGGGCTCTGCCCTTAGTTGGTGGAACTTCCTTCAGACTGAGAGGTTGGATGAAGGTAAGGAGACAATAAACACATGGAAGAGGATGAAGGAAGAGATCAAGAAGAAATTCATACCAGAGGACTATGAAGTCCTAATGCACCAAAAGTTACAAAGCCTAAGGAAAAAGGACTTAGATGTGGGTTCATACACCAATGAGTTTCACAAACTCACTCTAAGGGCTAAGGTGACTAAGAGTGAAAAGAAAAAAATGGAAAGGTTTTTGAATGGACTCAAGTAAACAATCCAAGATGAACTCACTTTGTTCAATCCAAAATTAGTGCACTCTTGTTTCCAAATGGCACAAAATATTGAGGAAAGACAAAGGAGGTAGGGTGACTCCCAAAAAAAGGAAAGAGGAGATAACAATAGAGGCAGAGGAAGGTTCAATGGAAGAGGATCTTTCAATAGACCCCAAGGGGAGTCTAGTAATCAAGAAAATTAGGAAATTGAAGCTAGTCCTAGAGGAAGCTTTAGAGGAAGAAGAAGTAATAGTAGAGGGAGAGCAGGAGGAAGAACTCCAGGAGTATTCATTGGAAGGTGTTTCAATTGTAATCAAGTTGGACACCAAGCTTCAAGGTGCCTTGACAAGATTGGGAATAATCATCAAGGAGGGGACAAGAGAGTCCACCTAGCCCAAGAGGAGGATTCACAAAGTGTAAAAGGAGCCAAAGGGAATGTAGATATAGAGTAGGGAGAGTTCCTCATGTTCAACAGGACTTTGTTGAAGAATCCTCCAGCCAAGGAGCCAGCACAAAGGAAGACTCTATTCAGGACTACATGCAAGGTGAAAAGTAAAGTTTGCAAAGTAATAGTAGATTTAGGTTCAACTGATAATCTAGCTTCCATTTCTATGGTAGATAAGCTTGGATTGAAAAAGATACCTCATCCTAACCCATACAAAGTATCATGGTTGAACAAGGAACAAAAAGCTTTGGTGAATGAATAGGTACATGTGGAGTTCAGGATAGGAGACTATCATGATAACATCCTATGTGATGTGATTGATATGGATGCGTACCATATTTTATTAGGGAGGCCTTGGCAATATGATGTGGATGCACATCATGATGGGAAGACAAATGTTTATGAGATCTCCAAAGGTGGAAGGAAGTTCACCATGAGACCCCTGCTAGATGATGGAAAGGAGACCCCTCAAGCCAGTAGTATGTTCTTTTTAGGGTAGAAGGAGTTCATGAGCATAATAAAAAAGGACACTCCATGCTATGCTATTATGGTAAGGCCTAAGGAAGAAAGAAAGGAGTGTGGGATAGAGAAGGAAGAATCATGGAGGAAAGTGGGACCCAAGGAGGTGCAGGAATTTCTAGGGAGGTATAAGGGTGTGATTATAGATGGAATAATAGAGACACTACCCACTGTTAGAGATGTAAGTCACTATATTGATTTCATACCTGGTTCCACACTCCCAAATAAAACAACATACTAGATCACACCTAGTCAGAATGAAGAGTTGGCCAGGCAGATTGAAGAGCTCTAGAGTAAGGGGTTCATAATGAGAAGCATAAGTCCTTGTGTAGTTCCAACCTTGTTAGCCCCAAAGAAGGAGGGTAAATGGAGGTTATTTACTAACTCTTGGGCTATAAATAAGATCACTATAAGGTACCAGTTCCCATGCCAAGAATGGAGGATTTGATGGATTGCCTAGGAGGGGCAAAATACTATTCTAAGATGGATTTGAAAGTGGTTACCACCAAATCAGGGTGAGGGAAGGAGATGAGTGGAAGAAACCATTCAAGACCAATGAAGGGCTATTTGAGTGGATGGTGATGCCCTTTTTTCTTTCTAATGCACCAAGCACATTCATGAGGCTCATGAATGAAGTTCTTAAGCCATTCATTAACCACTTTGTGGTTGTCTACTTAGATGAAATTCTCATCTATAGTAAGAGAAAAGGATAACACTTGGAGCATGTGGAACATGTTTTGAAGAGGTTTCTAGAGGAGAAGTTGAGGATCAACTTGGATAAATGTGTCTTCTTGTAGGAGTAGTTGATTTTCCTAGGCTTTGTTATCTCCAAAGGAAACCTCAAGATGGACCCATCAAAGGTGGATGCCATACTAGATTGGCCCACTCCAAGGATAGCAAGTGAGGTCAAAAGTTTCCATGCCCTAGCATGTTTCTATAGGAAATTAATTAGAGGCTTCAGTAATGTGAGTGCTCCCATGATAGACACCATTAAGGGAGGCAAGAAATGTCATTTTGTGTGGACTCAAGAAGCTGACAAGGCTTTTGATTTTTTGAAGAGGAAGGTGGAAGAGAAGCCTATCCTAGTGCTACTAGACTTTGGTAAAGTCTTCACCATTGAGTGTGATGCTAGCAATAGGGACATAAGAGGATTTCTAAGCCAAGAAGGCAAGCTTGTGGCCTTCTTTAGTGAGAAAATAAATGAGGCAAAGCAAAGGTACTCCACCTATGACTTGGAGATGTATGCAATGGTTTAGTCCCTAAGGAAGTGGAGGAACTATTTGTTGCCAAAATAATTTGTTGTTTATACTAATAACCATGCCTTGAGTTTCTTGAATAGGTAGGAGAAGTTGAATCATAGGCATGTGAAGTGGATGGAATATCTCCAATCCTACACATTTACAATCAAGTATAAGAAAGGGGTAGCAAACAAGGTTGTTGATGCCCTTAGTAGGAGGAATCTGACAATCCAAGAGATGAGGTTAGAAAATGTGGGATTCCATTCCATCAAAGATATGTATGAAGAAGATGAGGACTTCAAGGAAGCATATAGGGTTTGCAAGGACATGACAGGGTAGTATCATAGCACTTACTTTGATTATATGCTATAGGAGGGACTACTTTTCAAAGGTAGTCACTGTCTATCCCTAGGGGATCACTTAGAGAGAATATTGTGAAAGAGAAGCATTGAGGAGGTCTGGTAGGCCATTTTGGATTAGATAAGACACTAGAGTTGGTGAGGAGATTCTACCATTTGCCTAAGATGCCATCTGATGTCAAGAGATTTGTGGAGGCTTGTATGGTGTGCCAAAGAGAAATAGGAAGATCTTCAAATGCAGGTCACTACACTCCATTGCCCATTCCCAATAGGCCTTGGGATGCTGTCAGTTTAGATTTTGTGTTTGGCCTTCTTAAGACCAAACAAGGTTATGATAGTGTGTGTGTGGTGGTGGATGAGTTCTCTAAGATGGCTCACTTCTTTCCTTGCAAGACTAGCCATGATGCCTCACATATTGAAGGGTTGTTCTTCAAGGAGGTCATAAGACTACATGGATTTCCCCTATCCATAGTCTCAGATAGGGATCCCAAGTTCCTTAGTCATTTTTGGAGGACCTTGTGGAAAAATCTTGGGATAGACTTGGCCTTCTCATCTGCCTACCATCCCCAATTAGATGGTCAGACCGAAGTAGTCAATAGGTCTCTTGGAAACCTATTAAGGTGCCTAACCAAGGAGCATGGATCAACTTGGGATTCAGTCATTTCTCAAGCAAAGTTTTCCTATAATGAATCCATGAATAGAAGCATAGGACATAGTCCTTTCCAAATTGTGTATGGCACCCATCCAAGGGGTGTGATGGAGTTAAGAGAAGTTAATTCCATGGAGAGGAATAGTGCTCAAGCTAGTGACTTTGCAGAGGTAATGAGAGACATCCACAAAGAGGTAAGGAGTAGGATGGAGAAGGTGATAGAGAAGTATAAAGAGGTTGCAAATAGTAGGAGAGATCTCCAATTTTTAGTAGGAGATATGGTGATGGTTCACCTAAAGAAGGAAAGGTTACCCAAGGGTAAACATATCAAGTTGATGATGAGGAAGATAGGTCCTTTTAAAATTTTACAAAAGTGTGGTCAGAATGCTTACAAGGTTGATTTTCCATCAGACATTGGGCTCTCAAAAACCTTTAACATCTCTGATTTGTATGCTTATAAGGGACCTAAAGTGATGAATCCAAGTGAAAAGGCATTGCCTAAGGATGATCATGAGACCATCAAAGCCCTTCCTAAAACCCAAGAACCTAAGATTGAAAGTGTTCTAGACAAGAGGGAAGGTAATAAGATCTGGAGATAGGTCTACTTGGAATATCTCATCAAATGGAGAGACAAGCCAATGGAAGATGCTAGTTGGCTGACTGAAGCAACAACTCAAAAGTTGGGATACCAGGCATCCACTCTACCACCTCAAGAGACTTGAGTTTTATTTCCCTAGGGAGTATGGTGCAGGGCACCAAGACACTCCTATGAGGCATGGGTGATAGGAAAGGGTAGATAGGAGTCAGGATCCTTTTGGGGTCCTTGGATGTAATAAAAGACCAAGTGTGAGGTCAATTGGCAATTAGGTGATCCCTAACTTGGAGAAATGGAGCCCTAACTTGCTATTCCACTAGTAGATCCTCATGAAACTGAGGGGAATGAAATTTAGGAGCATGTTCTCAAGGAATCTATAGGCTAGAGGTGTGGAGAGAAGGTTTGGTAATTTTACAAGCCAGCCCTAGGCCAAACATCTCTATGTGTTTGGCTAGGAAAGAAGTGGCTAAGTGGAGATAGTCAATGCAAGGGACCCATAGGCCCCTATGAATAGTTGAATTTGGTCAAATAAAGTGTGATAAGGATTTCCATAAGGTTTTGGGGTCTTGAGAACCCATTCTCTCCATTCTTCATTAGGGCCCTAGTTTAACCTAATCAATTAGGCTTGTGGACTTAGTGAGGGTTTGGGGGTGCTGGATCAGGATCAGCCTGAATGATTTTGGAATCTTTAAGGGGACCAAAAAGAGTGTTTTGATCTATGTTTATTTTCCTAGGTTGTTGAGGAGTTTTGGAAACTAGAGGCCAAAATCAGGGTTTGAAAGGCTACAAGGACTGTAGGCCTAAAGTGAGAAATTGGTGTTGTGGGTCAGTAGGATTCTTTTTGGGTGTGGATCCTGACTTGGTTGGGTCTTTTAAATCAGTCTCCACTAATTTTTGAAGGTATTTTGAAGCCATAAGGGTAAGTTCCTTATAGGGATCATTAGGAGTGTGTACCCCAGGTGTGGGTAAAGGATCTCAAATTGGTCCTAGAATCCATTATTGTGTGGATTAAGGTATTGAAGACCTTTGTTTTGGTGGTTGGATGCATAGATTTGCATCATCTTTCTTCATCATCATAAGAATTTATGGTGATTTTTTTCTTAAGGTCAACTGCATCTTCAGAGTACCCTATAACACAAATCATTTTTAATGTACAAATGTTTTGTCCCCTCCATATATCACCACTTGTCTTACTCGGTGTTTATGGATTAAGAATTCAATATGGAGAGGATTATTATGGGGATGATTCATCAATTTTTCATCATCTTCTGAAAATGATAGATAATGAGGTGAAGTTAAATTTCCCACCATGGTTTGGGATTGAGCAACATAAAGACTCTTTGGTACATTTGTTTCTAGGAGAGATTGTTCTAGAATGTTTTTATGTGTTGGTGATAGTTTCAAAAGTTCCAAAATAGATATTTGTGTCGGGGTTTTATGTAATTGTTCAACAATATTGTATTGTATAGAATTTGATGTCATTTTGGAAGTTGTTCCCTTCACCAAAATTTTATTTTGATTCCTATTAACTGCCAAGGTAGATTCTTTTTCCTTTTTCTCTCCGATTATAATCACATTAGCTCCATCATCAAAACCTTAAAGAGTGTTGATGGTATTATCATATGTATGAGTTAAATTTTCTTTGTTTGCTTGATTTATTTTAGAGGATTCTCCTTTTTCATGAGTCATAAGGGGAATTTTGAAAGCTGCATGCTCTTCATTAGTTTTGTGTCCATCCACTTCAATAGTGTCATTATCAATTAAGTTTTGGATGGTGTGTTTCAATCTCATGCAATAATTAGTTTTGTGACATCTACTCCTATGATAGTCATTGTAATGGGAGTCATTCCACCAGGATGGTTTGACTCTTGGTTCAAAGTATTTGGTATTTGGAAATGTGATGATTTTGCTTGTTAAAATTATCTTCAATGCCAATTCAAGGGGCTCCCCTAATGGTGTAAGTTTTCTCCTAGGAGGCTAAGTAAAATCCTTGGGCTTATATTGATTTCTTTGATTGGTATTTTCCAGTTGATCATTGTTTTTGGATTGAGTATTGGATAAATTGAATGCTGGTTGTTTTGGTTTCACATTGTTGTTGTCTACAACTCCATCATTCGTAACATGTTTATTGTGAGTCCAAAACTTTTGTTTCTCATTGTTGTTATTGTTGTTTTTGTTTTGATTTGAAGAAGAGCCTTTTGTATCCTTATTGAATTTTAACTCACCGTTCTTAACTAAGGAATCTTCAATCATGATACCATTTTATATAAATTTATCAAAGGACATAGGACATTTTAATTAAATTCTAAAGTTCATTTGTCGAGTCAAGTTGTTTATAAAGATAGCCATCTTCTCTTTCTCTAGGATACTATGGGGGTATTTTGAAAATAGTCGCCTCCATCAATGTAGAAATGCTAAAAAGTCTTCACCCTCTTTTTTCTTGGCATTGCAAATATCTAGCATGGTTATCTCATGTTTAATGTTGTAGGAGTATTGACTAACAAATTTTGATATTATTTCTTTGAAGGTTTTAATACCATGAGATAATTTTGAGAACCATTCCATTGTCTGACACCCTAAACTTATTGGGAACAATCACATCAAGTACGCTTGTTCATGGCTAAATTCCATACTAAGGGTACAAAATTCTCTAACATGATCTTTGGAGTTTTTAATACCCATGTATTTATCATATTTTGGGATCTCGATAGTTAATGGAAAGGGGATCATTTTTATGATTTTTTTGAATGGGTATGGACAAATAGCTTCCAAAGTGTATTGTTTGGTGGAAGTTCCTCTTTTCATATCATCAAGTTTCTTTTGAAGGGATTGAATATGTCTGTTCATGGCCCCTATGGGATTTATCTCATCTCCATCTTTCTTTAGTGTTTTTGTGTCATAGTCATGAGGTAGTTTGACTCCTTGTTGTGTGAGGTTCAAAAAGTATCTTTCTCTATCCATGTCAAGAACTCTCTCCATGAGCTTTTGGAATTTAGGATTTTTTTGTGCTTCTCACACCTCTTCTTCGGTTAGTTAACCTCCATAATCTTTATTATACTCATGTGTGTTGTTGTTGTTATTGTTTTGAGTTGCCTCATGCCAATCATTCTCTTCTCTTTCCCCATTTTTTTTATCTTATTTATTCATTTCTTTATTATGATATTCTTCTTGAGTTCTATCCATTTGAGTTTGAGTTTGAACTTTCCTATGAGAAAATACCACATCTAGTGTAATTTCTCCACTAGGACTTTGAATTTTTTTGAATTTATATGATCGTGTCTTGATAGGCATGAAATGAACCTTGGTAGATTTTAATTTTTCCAAAGTGTGCACCTATTTCAAATGTGATGATCAGATTTGACTAAGCTTGAAAATGGGTATCCAAAAGTGTTTTCAAATGTTTTCCAAAATGTGTGCACATGCTCACTGTTTGATGGCGTTGATTCAGAGGAGCTAAACAATTTGTATGAAGTGTTGTTATTTGATCATGAGGTGCTATTTAAATATCAACATGCATTGATCAGTGAGCAGGAGGTGTTTTTTGGTGAGAAAAAGACACTGATAAGTGAGCAGGAAGAGGTAATCTGCAGATTTTAAAGTTTTAAAGTTGAATTTTTCTCTTGTTTCGATAAATTTTATATGTTTCTCTTTAAGAAAAGTAGCATAGACTTGTGCAATTGTCCCTAGACACCTAAAAACACACAAAACCACTCAAAGAATGCTAGAATTTCTCAATTTTGGTAACCGGTTTTGAAGTAACAAAAAAAATCTATTTGTAAGAATGTGTTTCCAACATTATATACTAAATGATCTTTTCTTTTTCGTCAATCACAACACACATTGTAAATTTTTTATTTTTTTTAGTATGCTATAACAATGAGTGTATGTTCTGGATCATTTCCATAGCTTCTTTACAAAAAGACAATTCCAAGAAATCTACCTAAGGTCAATTGGTTTTTAAGATGGCTCTAATTAGGTAGGTTTACTGATTTAACCAGGTGCTAGTATGGATTCCGTTCAAAATAAATCAAGTTTTTCCTCCAATGTAGAGTCCTCCCACCACCGGTATGTTGGATTTTTGTGCAATCCCATAGGAATACTAGAGGAGGTACCATTCTTGATTTTATCTTGTCATTCACCCCATTAAGGATGAATGCATTTTATTTTATAGTGGGTTGGATTATCATAGAAAATGCAATTGTATCCCACTTTGGGCTGTCCCTCTCACCGTCCTTGTTAAAGAATGTTCTTGGGAGATGAGCCCAATAAAGATATAGCATGTTCGTAGGAAAGAAATGAAATAAAATAAATAAGTAGGTCTAGGAGTTTTATTCACCATAAAGGTGAAGAACATATCCCTACTACTTTTTTTACTTCCAAACGTAATTAACAATGTTCTTTCCCAAGCCTTTTTAATCTAATAGAATTCAAGCATGTTTAGAATTTTCACTCACTATAAAATTGAAGATCATAGGCCTAATTCTTTTCCTTCACAAACAATGAGGCTTATTTTATGTGTGTGTTCATTCCTTATCTTATTTTCCACTCAAGTTGGACACTTTTAGGACTTTGATTCACTATAAAAGTGAAGAGCATATCCCTGATGTCTTCCTTAAGATTCAAATTTGCTTCTAATTAAGCTAGATTTTGAAATTAAAATACCATAAGTTAAGAAAGTACATAAGGTTTTAGGAATACCTTATTCAAATTTATAAAAGGCTATGTGCATTTTTTATTTTATTATTTTGCATTTTACTCACCTAGTGACTATATTCTAGCTCCCAAGCATCCTCTCCAAACAAGTTAGTAGATCACAATATCATGAAACAAAAAATGTTGATGATAGAAGATTAGTAACAAAGAGATTTGTGTCTAATATGGTTCAATTCTGAATATTGGAGTTGAACTAAGAAGAGGAATATTGATATGGATATTATATTTTAATTGATAAGATTGCAATATGGAAATATACCTCGTGATACTTTCCCTTTCCTCTTCCACACGAATTCCTTCTATAGCCTTCTCTTGTTATCTTCAATGCTTTTTGTAGTTTGTATCTAGGAATATGGTGCACTACTTTCTTGAACTTTGGAACACTAGTCATATAATCATAATAGAATCTAAGAATCTCAAGGCACTAAAATAGAAATAGGAGCATAAAGTTTTGGTAGAGGAGCTGACAAAATGACTAGAAGAGCTCTTAGGTGTACTAAAGGTGCTAATGTTAAAACAACAGGTGCTGACAGAATAACAAAAAGAGATAAAGTTTAAACATTAGGCACTATAGTTCAAGAAAGAAGCACTAAACAACATGCAACATTTGCTAAAACTCTGAGAGTGCCAATAAAACAAATATATCTTAAACTTGGATGCTTTTAGAATGTCAAGAGATGTTGAGATAGAGACAAAATTCGCTAGGAAAGTATTCAAAGGCACTGATGTGATGGTTTGAAGTGCAAAATAGTGAGCTTTGAGCAGTAGAGAATCTCATTTTTGTATCTTCTTGCCAAATCTACAAGAAAACTTGATTAAAAAAGGGGTAAGGCCCTATGGTGGGTGCCAAAAATGTAAGTCAGTTTAAATGAAAAAATTAAATATCAAACTAAGAAAACATCATGAAACATTATTTTAAATGAATCTATTCTAACTTAATAACAAATAAGAAACTTCATCTGAGAGCGTCTCATGTTTCCCTATCTCTAAGGATTCCAACTTTTTTATCTTTATCAGTGGCTCTCAGATAGCACAAATCAATCAAGATGTGAATGACAACTTTAAGAATGAGGAAAGATCTAACAATCTACAAAATATGCTAAATAAGATTCAATGATGAAAAAGATGGAGGACTCCAAAGAAAATGGAACCCAAAATATGAAATATGCTATGAAGTGATTATGAAAATGATCTACAATAGTAAAACTGGTAAAGTGGTAACTTTTCTTCTCAAAATGCTTTGTATTTATAGATTTTCTTATGATATGTGAGGTGTTCTTTTTTGATCCACATAGGAAACATGTGTTGAAAGGCTTTGGCCAAGTGTGTGCAAGGTTTGGAATAAGTGTTGCAATCATAGATGACTAGATTTGGCTTTGTTGGAGGCAATGAGAGATAAGAGGAAATGGTTAATATGTGAGAGAAATAAAGGGAGAATGCTCCTCCTACAATGAAAAGAAGGAGAAGCATGAGGGAAGACTCTTTCTCACAAAAGAATCCTTTGCACAAGTGTTTGCATGACTCATTTTGACCAAAAGAGGTGACCAAACCAAATCCTTAATTATAGCTCACATGTTTGAAAGAAAATAGCTATTTAATAATTAATATAAATTAATTATTTTAGCCAAGGGTCAGGTGTCATGTGATGAGGTGGATGGAGTGGAATGACATGGATTTAATTTAGGAGATGAGATGATTTAATTTAAATGAATTAATTGGATATATAGAATTAATTAAGAGAGATGAACTATATAGATAAATAATTAAATTAAACTATATAGTAGATGAAATTTATTGATTAAATGTGGAATTTTATGTCTTGGTTTTTAATGTGTCAAATTCATATGTATACAATCACTAATGCCAAAGGGGGAGAATGTTACACCTAATTAGATTAAGTGTTGTCATTAGTGCCACACATATAGTTGGTAAAGGATAGTATACAGACAATTCAGTCAAAGTATTAAGTATAGTAACTGATGCTAGGAATGAGAACACTGAGAGGGGGGGAAGGGTGAATCAGTGTTCACTGTATTTTAACTTTTCACTTTAATCTTTATACTAAACTTTAAATGCTTAAGTACTAAATTAAACATTCACATAAACATGAAACATGAAATCAACACATGACACCAATATGGTTACAGGGAAACCCAAATAGGTAAAAACCCTGGTGGGAATTGACACCCACTAATATTCTGCACTAGTGTTTTGTGATCCTTGCTAGAAGATCCTTTACCCTGTTAGGAGTAGCTTTACAATGCTTTAAGTATAGTAGACCTTGTTAGGAGTCTTTTACAATGATCCCTATTAAGGGAGTGGACTCACTATCCTAGAGCTCATTGTTCAAATGGTGAAGGCTAAAACCTTCTAATTTTAGATACACACTATATTTGCAGGTGAACTGTCACTATGACACTACTTATCAGATCAGTTCCTTTGATGTGCTGATGATTTGACCTATTTCAAAGATCTAATACATCTTATGCTTCCTTCGCATACTTTTTCTCTACTTATCACAACTCTATTTCAACTTTCATACCGAATACAATGGGCACATCTTATATTTATATGCTCATACAAACAAAATAATTAGGTTAGCCCTATAAATAATTACAAACAATGCTTACAAATGAATTGGCTTAAGTGTGCTTACAATTATACATATAAACATGTTGGCAACCTAAATACAATGGGTGCATGCCGTTTACAAAATTATATTATAGTCGCAAACCAAAATGCTAACTGTCAACTCCATGCTCTATTCTCTTCTAGCACACACTGGCTGTGCAACTTCAACTGACTGTAACTTTCACATCTTTGCATATCTACTTATGCTCTCATAGAATAAGCATAAGTATAGTCTAAAAAACTTAATTTCTAGGGTGCATACCATAATTCATCTGTACAAATGTGTGATGATGCTCTAAGCTACAAGAACTCTGTACACTATCCAGTCTTCAACACTTAGCTGATTTCTGATCTTCTCATTAGGTGCGCTGACTCAAAAATTCTATATGACTTTGTTGCCATAATTAAAACACTATATCAAGTCATATACTTCAATATAGAAAACTTTACAACAATCTCCCCCTTTTTCATTGATGGCAACAAAGGAGTATGGCCAATTCTCTAACTGTCCCTTAATACAAAAACTTTTTTTCTTCTATACATTTTTTATACATAAACTTATATCTCCCTATACATATCATACTCCATATTCTATAAAAAACTCCCCCTTTGACATTAATGACAAAGGTGCATCAAAAAACTGTATCTACACATACTCATAGAGGGAAAACATCCAGATATGCAATCTTGAGGTTCTGGATCTCCTTCTTCGAAAATGTTATCAGAGAGTTAACTATTTGGAGATGGGCGCATAAAGCATATTGTAGCTTCTCCATCTTCTCCAAATATATGCTTGGACCTTGATCATAGGTTATCATGGTGGCATCAATCTCCTTTAAGTTCTGATTGAGAATGTCTAGTGAGGGTGCAAGAGCATTCCTCAACTGAGTTTGTCTAGACCTTATCTTTTCCATCTCTTTCTCTACCTTTTCAATCTTGTCCAATTGACCTTGGTAGATATTGTTGCACATGTTCACATCAGTGGATTTATCTTTCACTAAGCTCTTCACTTGCTCAATCATAGCTTTTGCCTCTTTTATTTTGAAATGAGCATTAGTAAGCTTATGTTGTTCCATGCATTCTGCAATGATTTTCCTTCCTTCATCTGCAAATTCTTTCAAGGATGCTTGACTAGTCTTAAGTGAATTCAAGTCCAGTGCAAAATTGCTCATCAGTTCATTTAATCTCTTCTCTAAGTACTTCTTTTCTACCACTATGGACACAGATTCTTCTAGGCTAGAAAAATTGCTTTTAAACTGTGAGATGACTATACTCACATCATCAACCGAGTGTACTTTTAACACTTTCTTATCTACAAGCAACAAACTATTCATAATGTTCACTAATTCCACAAGGAGAGATTTTCTCATGACTCGCTTCTCCTTTGCCTTCTCCATTGCTAGGATGCTGAAATTAATAAGGTCTTCTTCTTTCTAGGAGTCCAAACTACTTGTGTCAGGTGTCAAACTTGACAACAATGCTGAGGAGGGAGTGATGGGAGTGCTATCCATCACCTCTTGTTTCACCTTGACCAATTTATCTGATGTTTCATCCTTATGTTTATTTTCTTCTTCTTCTTCTTTCTTTTCTTCCTCTACTTCTTCTTTCTTTTCTTCTTCTTTCTCATCGGATATGTCTTCAATGTGTATTTCTTCTTGATGAGTGGGAAGTGAGCTACTGCATAAGATTTCAGCTTCTTGTGTGCTCACAAAAGCTTCCTCAAACTTATCCAATTTTGTGTCAGTGGCTGCCATGGCTATCTCTACATTGTCAATGACAATGGTGTTGTCCTTGAGTGAATTTGGAATGGGCGTAGACTTATTTGCCTCTAATTGAGTTCCATATATGGGCGCTGAGTCCTATGGACCTGTCACTGGTATATTGGAGGTCTCTACTACTTTTTCTTTCTTACTAGGGGCATGAGTGATGGGCACAGAAGGAGGTCTCATGTGTTGTTCTAAGAATAGTTTCTCAAAGACCTTCTCTATTTCCTTTGTTATCAGCTCATAGTCTTTGTTCATAATATGTAGAGTCCTTATCTTTGTGCTTAAGTGTGGCTTCACTAAATTTAATATCAGTGACTTTTCATCATTAGAACATACTAGCATAATATCTTCTAATATCTTTTCTCTGATCCTTAGATCCTCTTCATTTGCTTGTCTCTTTTGGAATTCTAAAATATCCCATCTTTTATCTAGAATAGAGATCTTCAATTCAAGGACTATCTTCTTGAACTTGATCATATGTTTGATAATCATACTATGTAATTCTGATTTGTCAATTTCACTGTATGTTCCATAATACTTCTCTACTTGATCAATTCTACCCTCATCAACAATTCTTGTATTCAAAACTTTAATGCTTGGTCTGAATCCTACCTTGGGAGGTGCTTGAATGTTTTTCTTGCTCCTTGTTGCTCACAAGCATGGATGACTAGTGCTAGCTTCTTTCTTCCTCTTGACTATTGGCTTATACTCCAAAGGAGTGGTAAGGTCAATAGTATCTTTGGGTGTAGAAGGAGTATTATCTTCTTTACCCTTCTGACTATCATCTAATTCAGTTTTCATCTTCTTCAACTTAGGATCTTCTTATTCTTCCTCTACTACAACACTTTTCAATTCTAAGGCAATCTTTTCATCCCTTGCTTTATCAAGGTCTACTTGAGACACACCATGTATTCTCAAGATCTCAGATGTGACCTTAGCAACCTTTCTTTTAGTTGTTGTGCTGTTAAATTTTGCATCAACTTCTCTAGTCTTTTCTTCATATGTTCCCCATCTAGGTTCATTAGGATCTTTGGGGGCTGATAATAGTACCTGTGCATAAGCTTCAAGGACTTGTTCCTCTACCTCATACCCAGGTGGATGAATCCACTTAGTTCTTGGCTCAACAACTTCCATACATGTAGTGTCTATCTCCACCATAAAGCATATTGAATCCTTATACTTTTCCATAATGTTCTAAGGAATCCTATACCTCATCTGCATCTTAGCTCTAAAGGTCTTCAATTCCAATGTTACATAGTCTCTTAATGTGCTCTCTGTGGATGCCTTGTTGGATATCTGTGGCATGGTTGGAATGGTCTTGTCCAAATACAAATCT
This sequence comes from Chamaecyparis obtusa, assembly GCA_027943335.1. Lineage (NCBI taxonomy): Eukaryota > Viridiplantae > Streptophyta > Pinopsida > Cupressales > Cupressaceae > Chamaecyparis > Chamaecyparis obtusa. Next base: position 1,535,914 of record BSBK01003479.1, read on the forward strand.
AAAACTCTTCCAACTATATGAAGGTACATATAGATGATTAGGGACCCAAACTTGAAAATCTTTGTCTTGTCATGTTTGATAGCCTTGATGTTATCAATCAACTATGCGTGCAAGATCTCACACAAGTTGAACTCTCCATCTTCCTTCACAAGTCTGATGGTTGCTAGAATAGTGCCCGTGGACACACTATTCACCCTACTGGTGTGATAAAACCTATATTCTAGTATCATTGACATCAATTTGATGTCTACTTTCTCAATAGGCTCAATTGTCATGCTATGCCTATCGCTCCTTGACTTACAAGTTTTCTCAACCATCTTTCTGACATCCTTTCCCATAGGAAGGATGATGCCTATTCTAGAAAGGCCTATCATCTCATGTATCAAGTCACCTGTGATTCTTACCAGCACATCACCAATCCAAAATAGATCATCATGAATTATACTTAATAAGATCTTAATCCATTCTGTCTCATAGAATTCATATGCCATGGCATACTCAACAATAGGGTCATCATTCCATTTAGCATATTCATTCATGAAGGTTTTTTCAGGTTTCAGCATGGTATCCATGTGTGCCCTTAACCTATCCAATCTAACTAGTTCCTTCTTACAATAAATGTAAGCCCTAATGTCTTCCACATGCATGACGCCCATAGGCGTGTAGGAAAAAGCTCCCTCTAAATCATCTAGGGTTGATTTAAATGGGTGCCTCTTGAAAACATATCTCTTCTTCTTAGAAACATTATAAACTTTAGGAGTGGCCATGACTTACTTGATAATCACTTTCCAACTGATCTCTGAGATAATTTTATGACTTCTGAATCGGTGCAACGAGCTAGGGTTTCTACAACCAACCAAATGCACTGCAAATACTGATAGTTCAATCTCCAAGTGTTCACAACAATTTCTGAGGCTCAATCTGCACTTCAATTTCTCTAAATTTGAATGCAATGAGTAATGAAACAACTATATATGTACTTAAAGTGAGAATTCCACCATTAATGCAAGTTGCGTAAACTAGGTTGTCACTTCAAAATTTACAACTCAACTTCTATTAATAATCAGCATATGCACTCTTGCACGAAGGTTCTTATACACTCCAAAAGCTTAAGTCCAAAGGTGCATACTTTGAGGATGAGTATACCAGCCATGCAGGGGTCTAAAACTAAATTAGCTCCCCCTATGACCCTGAGGGCTATTCATCCAAATGTAGAGGGTGTGTCCACTGAGGATGCATCCAATACATTCTCATCAGTTCTGTCCTTCTTTTTCTTTGACCAAATCAAGCTTGCATCCTCTGAGGCTTCCACAAAATTGACTTCTCCTTCGGGATCCAATACTGGTTCTTCGGCCTTTTTAGGGCTTTCCTGACCTTGCATCCTTGATCTACAAAACCTTGAGATATTTCTAGCCTTGTTACAAGAGTGAAAAATGACTGGAGGTCTAATATTCCTCGACACATTGACATGAGTCACCATTTTACATGTTCTAGCTGAGTGACCATTATAGTTACATATATGACATGTAACATTCTAAGAATTTCTTACATTGGTCTGATTCTGATTTCTTTGATCATGTTGAATCATATTCTTCTTGCTAGTCTTGCAATTCATAGCTTTATGACCAAATCTATTGCATGAATGACAGTAACCATTAAAAGGTCTTACCTCAGTATAGTTCCTTGCAATGTGTCCATGCTTGTTACATGAAAAATAGGTGCATTCTATAGGCTTGTGCTCATTCTTGGGAGGACCACCATTGTCTTTGGTTTGATCTTCAGTCTTCTCAGTATCAGTAGAGTCTTTTTGTGTCTCCTTTCTTGCTCGCATATTGTCAATCTGATTTTGTGCTTCATTATATCCAATACAGCTAGTGTCTCCTTTGACTCTTCTTGCATACAACTAAGATTCTATCAAATTAGAATTGGTGTGCAATTTGTCAATGTGATTCTTTACTTCTTTTAATTCAGACTCCAATCTTTCTTTGCAATTTCTTAGATCCAAGATTTCCAAATTGGCTTCCCTCAATTCCTCATTGAGTTGAAGGTTCTCCTTGACCTATTCATTATAGACATCTTGATTGTTCATCAGTTTGTCATCAAATTCTTCAAGATGACTTAATAAGGATGCATTTTCTTCATTCAACTTCTTAACTTTTTCTTCAAGATCACTGTTAGAGTGTCCTTTCAAATCCTTTCTTAGTCTTTTGATAACTAATTGAGCATCACTGACTTTTTCTTTTAGTTCTTCAATTTCTCTTTCTGAACTATCCAGGTCTTCAAGAGTGGCTTCAAGATTCTTCTTTAGATGTTTCATTTCTTCTTTGTCCATGTTCTCCTCTACTGGTTAAAATTCTTTGTTGAGGTCCAGAACTCTGATACCAATTGTTAGGAATGGGAACACTGAGAGGGGGGGGGGGTGAATCAATGCTCACTATATTTTAACTTTTCACTTTAATCTTTATATTGAACTTTAAATGCTTAAGTACTGAATTAAACATTCACATAAACATGAAACATGAAATCAACACATGACACCGATATGGTTATGGGGAAACCCAAATAGGTAAAAACCTCAGTGGGAATTGACACCCACTAATATTTTGCACTAGTGTTTTGTGATCCTTGTTAGAAGATCCTTTACCCTGTTAGGAGTAGCTTTACAATGCTTTACATACAATAGACCTTGTTAGGATTCTTTTACAATGATCCCTATTAGGGAAGTGGACTCACTATCCTAGAGCTCACTGCTCAAATGGTGAAGGCTACAACCTTTTGATTTCAAATACAGACTATATCTGTAGGTGAACTGTCACTGTGACACTGCTTGTCAGATCAGTTCCTTTGATGTGCTGATGCTTTGACCTCTTGCAAAGCTCTAATACATCTTATGCTTCCTTCGCATACTTCTTCTCTAATTATCACAACTCTATTTCAACTTCCATACTGAATACAATGGGTGCATCTTATATTTATAAACTCATACAAACAAAACAATTAGGTTAGCCCTATAACTAATTACAAACAACACTTCCAAATGAATTGGCTTAAGCGTGCTTACAATTATACATATAAACATGTCGGCAACCTAAATACAATGGGTGCATGCCCTTTACAAAATTATATTATAGTCACAAACCAAAATGCTAACTGTTGGCTCCATGCTCTGTTCTCTACTGGCACACACTGGCTGTGCAACTTCAACTGACTATAACTTTCACATCTTTGCATATCTACTTATGCACTCATAGAATAAGCATAAGTATAGTCTAAAAAAATTAACTTCTAGGGCACATACCATAATTCATCCATACACACGTGCGCTGATGCTCTGAGCTGCAAGAACTCTGTACACTGTCCAGTCTTCAACACTTAGCTAATTTCTAATCTTCTCATTAGGTGCGCTGACTCCAAACTATTATATGACTTTGTTGCCATAATGAAAACACTATATCAAGTTATATACTTCAGTATAGAAAAATTTCCAACAACCAAGTAGAGCATAAGGAGAAAGACATGCTAACTGAGGATAGACTTGATCGAGCATCAACACCGAGCCAAATGATTACCGAGGACACCAAGTATAGTTATAACCAAGTATACCTATTTATCGAACATCAGTATTTTACCAAGGCAGAGATATAATATTTACCGAGCAATGCAGGATTGACATAAAAGTTTGTAATGATACTAAATACAAGGAAAATGGTTTTTACCAAGCTAGAAAATGGTTTACATAAATCGAGGTAAAGATTTATTTGAGATATCATATTGATTCATGATGATCCCTATTCAATTTTGAATTAGGTTATTCATATGCATCATTGATCAAATGTTTTCTAGAAGCTTCCACAACCCTAATTAGGTCTAAATTGTTATGATTTAAGAATTTCCAAGATGTTAGATTATATGAATGGTTATAAGAAGTAGCCGCCTACAAGATACAATCTTAAGATCAGACCAAGGTTACGAAGCAAAGTTTTGATATAGTATTTATGATTATATCAAAAGTAGACTAGAGGCTACCAAGCAATATTTGAAGGAGATATCTATCACAACAAGGTGATTTTAGATAAGGGATAAGTAAATTGAATATTACACAAATTAAGTTGCAACATCTAGATCATTTGTACTATTACTTTCTAACAATTGTAGCAAAAAAATCTCTTAACATAGTAGAATTAACCATCTCATTGTAAATTTCTTAACCGATGCACACTTAATGAGTGTTGCTAAAATCCTCTAACAAGGTAGATCTTGACAGGTCTTAAATGTTACTCCTAATAGGGTAAGATCATCAAAAGTGATCAAAATTTATATGCCCTAACATGAAATTTTATTACTACAATTAGTGAAGCTATGTGGGTTTCATGCCCACTGCAGTTTTTACCTTCTAACAAGGGTTTTTGCAATACCAAAATCTTTGTGTCAAGTGTATGAAGTTTCATGAATTCTTATTTGGTAGTTTAGAAGTATTTTACATTTTAGTTATGTTCATGAATGAATGGTAACTATGAATATGATAGTTGGTTAATGAAGGGTATTATCTTGTGGATTGAGAATAAAAGTTTTTAGGGTTACTGATTCACCCCTCCCCTCTCAGTAACTCACCGTTCCATAATCCCAACATAAGCATGGAAATTTTGACCAACAACAATTTCTTTTGAGATACAATAGGCAGCATGGAAAAACATTTACAATTTAAACTTGAATAGTCTTTGAAGTTAACTTGCATAAGAAATACCTTTATTATGGAGGTGAAAAAATAGATATTTGATTACTTCTAATTGTTTCTAACAATGAGCATCATTTCTCATCTGTGAGCATTTATAAACAACCCATAGCATGATTCTTGAGAAAATGTCTCAACCTTGCCATTTCTATAATTTGAATTAAATTATTAATTGAATTTTTTTAATTCTCATTAGTTGTCATGGAAGTTTCTAAATGCAATGTGACAATGTGTAAAATGTTTTTCAATTGTCAAAATAGTAAAAGCATGAGAAAGGGAAAGATAAATGTAAGTTTGGTAGGCATCATGAGACTTGATGCCAGTGCACATACCAAAGAAAATATTTAAGTATGGTGAATATCTTATGGTTGGTATTCTTGAATGTACCATACTTTTGATGATATCGTAAGGTAACATCTAAATGATTAGTCACACCAATTTGTAGAATATCATATTGAGATGATATCTCTTTCCATTTCTCAAGAGCACAGTGTGTTGATCTTATAAACAATCCTCCCTAGGTAAGAGGGAGTGTTAATGTTGTAGCTTCACTCAGATTGATTTGATCAAGAGATAAACTATTATGATTACTAGTTAATCATTATTATCTCTGATTAATAATCATTAGATAATTCATATGTACATACATATATATAATAATTAATGTTTACATATATCCGCCATACCAATTGTAGTATGTATCATACTCCTTTGAATATTGGAAAAATGCTTTAAGATTCTTATAGTTAAAAATATTTAAAAATATCTTCGAAATATATATATATATATATATATATATATATATATATATATATATATATATATATATATATATATATATATATATATATATATATATATATATATATATATATATATATATAATGATAATGTTTACATTATCAAATAATTATTAATCTATGAGTATTTAGTAAACAATATCCAAATCTGATCAGACCAATAATATGTGTGTAAATAATTGTTATATACATCATTGAATGCATATACTGATCAATATATCATGTAGATTGTGTTCATTATTCACATCAATTAATATTGTTATTGACAATTAATAATATCCATATTAAATATATCACATGTTTGATAAAACAATGATTATAATCCAGATTGTATTAATGTCAAACGATATCCTTAGTATTGTTATGAATAGATTCAAATAATTATCAAGCATGCCCATATAGGGTCATGTCCCTACATGGCTTAGGCCACGCAGAGACATATCCCTATACGGATATGACCTCTTGTTCTCATATTTATAATAAGACATCATTGCATATTGAAACACACAGAAACATACACTAGTGCTATTACAATTGCAACAATCTCTCACACATATTCTTACAGATATATTAAAAGTAAATTTAAAGAAACACTTACAGGTTTGGAATCCATATACTGACCTACAAGAATGATATTAGACAAGTTCATCAACAAGGAGATTCAAATTAAAAGTATATACATCACAATAAAGAGAGATACATAAAACAAAAGGTATTAAATCCGATCCTATTTCCTTAACATGGTATCAGAGCCTAGTTGGAAATAATACCTAGAGAATATACAACCTCAGAAAATCTAAAAAAATCATCAAAGAGAATTTGAAATTAATTAGTAATCATGGTGAATAGAATTATATTTGAAGATAGACTTGAGGGTGCTGCAAATTTTGTCTCATGGAAGGTTAGATTAATGTTGACACTTAGAGAGCTATAATTAGACTCATTTATTGAAAATAATGTACCTATACTGGATGATGAGACTAAGAAAAATCAATGGAAAAAGAATAAAAATAAAGCCATGAAGATCCTAGTGGAATCAATAAAAGATCATATACTTCCCATTATATCAAAATTGGACATTTCTCATGCCATGTTTACCCTCTTAGAAAACATGTATGAGATAAACAATACTAGTCGAGCCCTTGCACTAAAATCAAAATTGCATCATATAAAAATGAATAGGGGTGAAACCATTACATCTTAATTTATAAGAATAACTAAATTGAGGGACCAATTATCTACAATTGGTCAGATAATTGACAACAAATTAATTAACAATGTTGGCTCTAAATGGACTTCCCACATCTTGGTAACCATTCATACAAGGCATAAGTGCCTGATCCAAACTTCCAAAGTTTGATCGATTAAAAAATGATTGTATTCAAGAAGATTCAAGATTCATCACCAAAAAAATCATAATAAATAAATCTAGTGAAGAGATTCAAGTATTAAACATAAAATCACACAAGAAAGGGAAGAAATGAAACTTCAAATGAAAGAGAGGAAAATAAAACAATAAACACTCATTCAAAAGAAAGTAGGATGTGTCTAAGGTACAGTCCTATAGATGTGACAAGTATGGACATCTTGTGGTAAAATGCCTGGAAAGAGGGTAAGTGCACCAAGATGGTGCACAAAAAAGTGGCCACCTCCTAAAAAAACCAAAACTTTTCATAACCCGGTTAGGTCATTCAAAATTTGAAAAAACTAGGCTTGGAAACCCGAGCCTTTTCCAAGCCACAAAAAATAATTATAAAACTTAAGTTCTTCAAAAAACATACAGGTTTCATAAAGCAAAAAATGCTTTACAAAACCTTTACACATTTTTTAAAGAAAAAAATCTTTAAAAACCCGTATGCATTTTGACTGTCATAATTTTTTTTTAAAAACCCACGTTTGACTATTTTTCTTCACACCAAAACCAAGTTTGAAGGAGAGAGGAGGAAGAGAAAACACCAAAACCCAAGTAGGTTGTTGTTGATATTGGATTTTTTTACCATATTGATCATTTTTCAAGAATTTCACGTTGTCGAACAGGGAATAATTTTTTTTAATTGTTTTTGTTTTTATTTTGATTGAGTAGGGTTTGTTGAATTGATGTAAGTTTTTTTAAATTATTTTGATGTTATATTTGAAAAGTAATCTCAACTATGAAAAAGACAGAAAAGACCTCTTCGAACACATGAAAATCTTCATAATGTTGGAAATGAGCAACAATAGAACCCTCAAAATATATCCCCAGAACAAGAAAACCCTTAGGAAAACCCAAATCCACCACCAAACCCAAACCCACCACCAAACCCGAATCCAAACCCTCTGCATCCTCCAATAGGTCACGTTGATGCCATACAAGAGGACCTTATAAATTTCCTTCAACAAAACAATGTCTAATATCCATATTGGTTAATAGGTTGAGGTCCTCTAGTTTTGAGCACGACTAATCCCTCTCCAATTCCTTAGAAAGAATGATCAATAGTGTGAATGAGGTGTCTATGGAGGTTACAACATGCGGTTCATGGAGGGATAGATGTCGTGAATTTTATGCCGATGGATTGTCATATGTGATTGTCAATTTTCATGTTGTTATTAAAAATCTGAAGAAAATTGCCTTAATTTCAAGAAATAGGGTTTATTAATTGGAAGGGTTTCAAAACTTGTTTTGTTTAGTCCAAAAAACCTTCCCCTTTTTCTTCGTTACTTTTTAAATCACTTAAGTTGTGGTTCTAAACATGTGTTTTAAGTCATCAGATGGGGCCAAAAAAATTTAAGCCATAATGCCTAGCATGTCCCTTTTTAATTTTTCCTAAGTCTAAAGTCTCCCACAAATAATTTTTTCCTAAGTCTCCATGTATAGGTTAAAGATGTGTGAGATCTAATTTAATGTAATGGTGGGTGCATTGCCTAGATGAAAATATGTGCGATGATTATTCATCATGGGATCACACCTAAATGACACCTGAAAACTAGTGGGGCCTAATAGAAGGAAAAGAGAACAATAAAGCATCGTGCATATCTTTTTTTATCCGATGGGAGGTGTAATGCCTTGGATTAAAGATGATCCCTTTTTATTCTTTGAGGGATTGCACTTTGTTGATGTGTGTCCATTCGGAGATCATGGGACCATCTTTGAAAACATTACAAAGGAAATAATGACATGTTAGATCTAAGTTGATTTAACGGTCAGCGTGATCTCATGAACAAAAGATACAAAAAAATTAGTCATAGTTGGATCATGCTTGGTTGACATGTAGTAGTCAGTCAACCCAGGTCAAAGATAATATAAGGAATAAATATCTATTAGATCAAGGCTGATCTGATGGTAAGCACTTTGCCAGGTTGGAAAGATGCTCAAGGATTAATGATTAAGGCATCTTGCCTTGATGCGGTGTGTCCCAATGAGATCACCCAGCTGATTTTGAAGAAAGTTAAAGATGATTCATATCTAACTTGATCTGACAGTAGGCACTTTTCCTTGATGAAGAGTTACAAGTAGTTTAATGTTTAAGGCATCATGCCTAATTGACAAGTGTCCATTATGGCGTCACATCTCAGAATACAAGGTAGTTAAAGTGAGGTAAGATCTTTATGATCAGATGATGGGCATTTTCCCATGAAAAAAAGATGCATAAAGGATAGTCATTGTGGGATCACACCTATGCGACTCATGTCCAGTCCGATTGAAAGGTATGCTAGGTAATGATGAGATGTTGTTTCCTGATTGGATGTTTTTGCAAGTAACTAAAATGACATAGAATTCAGCAGTTTGTTGACTCATCTTTGAGAACCACATGATGTGTTGCGATGGATCAAATCAACGGTTTAGTTTTAAACTTCATGTTATGCTATGAAATATTTTGTTTTTTCCTATTGAGTTGCAGATTTGAAAGCCACTAAAGTAATTATAGAGCATGCGTCCATCATATCAAGGAGTTATTGAAAATTTTCTCTTAAACATATTCCAATAAGGCACTCATTTCGAATTTCAAAAGCTACAAGATTTTTAGAGTGACAGAGCAGAGAAAATTTGCAGAGCTTCCTGTGCTTTCTGGAAAAATTTCAATAGGTGAGATAATTTCTTGACTGGTTGATTCATGAGTGTTGCGTGATTGATAGTGTGACATTGTTAGGGTTTTATAGAGATAAATAATTTGTTTTAAATATAGTAGCTTTGAGTAAACCCTACATTCTTAAGATGGCACCATGAAGAGAATTCAAGGGTGAAATTGATTATCAAGAGATGGTTGTTTGTGATGATTTTTTAGAGCAACTGGACCGTTCTACAAATGATTCATCTAAGATAAAGGATATTGTACCCAAAAACCCTCATCTAAAAATTGCTGATGGTTTGTATGATAAGGGTAATTGGATGAGGGATGCAAATATTGGTGTGTCTGGCTTGGTATTATTTAGGGTAGGATTTGGACAAAGATATGTGTTAGCTCCTAGTAATAATGCCTGTCAATTTGATGTAGGGAAGCTGGTGGTCCCTAATGTTTTTATGTACATTGACATCCTACTCCAGGTAGCTAAGAATTATGACCTTGTTGCAAGAGTAGTCAGGGATGTAAATAGAAACCCTTTGATTAGTATCACTGGTGATGAGATAAGAGAGGTGTTCTAGTTAAGTGAGCCTTTTGATGACCTAGAGAAGATTTATTTGTACGTGCTCATGAAAGTTTATAAGGCACAAAGGGACTACCTTAGAAGTGGACCTTTGAGGTAATTCTTTGACAGGGTTGGAGGGTTAACTATGGTAGGACCAAATACACTAGAGTCCATCAAGCTAGATTATTTCAATTTGAAAGAAAAGGGTATGTATTGATCTCTATGTCAATTTTTTGGAGAAGATTTAGAAACAAAGATGCCCATCCATTACATGTTTATGATGGTTCATATCCTACACCCATATCTTGTAGTAACATTTGACTTTTCCCCTTTCCTTTCTAATTTAATTCATGATGGTCTCATTGGTATTCAAAAATCCAAGGTAGATAGACCTTTTGGATGGTATTCCTTATTGATGGGCATGTTCCTTTTCAAGGGTTCTGATTATTTTGCAAAGGACATGGATTTAATGAAAGAAAAGGATGGTGAAGAGATGCCAGTCCAATTATGGAATTTAAATATGTCATGGGATATAAATGAGGCCATTTTTTTTTACTTTTGATAGAAGCTTTGCATCTAGACTTAGGGCCCTATTGTTTTTAAAAAAATCCAAGGATTCCAAAAGCATTGTTGGCATTGTTGAGGCCAAAAAAAATTGAAAATGATATCAAGATAATGCATAATTGGGGAGATGTTATATTATACCCTATTTCAATTGTGTTCAAAGTATATGGCCTTAGAGGCACCCCTTTCATTTTGCCATGCCAAGTTCCTTTGAAGGTTGGTATAGCAGAGGTCCTGAGATAGATTGGGGGTTTACATGATATGGCACTAACAAGGAAGGGCAGGGGTTCTATTTTTTCCACCATCACTATAGCACATTAGTCTGTGATAACAAAGGGTGGATGGATGCACATGAACAAGGTTTTAGAACTTTACCACTTGGCTACATTAGTTGCAAGGTCTACTGATCCAGAGGGATTTTATATTGATATGTTTAAGAAGAGGACTGAGTGTGCTACCATGGACCATATTTTCCACTTTCCCGAGGACATAACTAGAAATGAATTTGATCTATAAGAGTAGGAATTTAAGAAGGAAAAGTGGCTAGTATACAAGAAAAATTTGGACTTTGTACAACATTTTGTTAAGGGCTATGATCCTTTGAGGTATTTTAAGCCCTTTGAAAATAAATTTGAGGCTCTTATGAGTCATTTTGAGGGTATACTACAGGCCTTGAACTAGAAGAAGGATGTGCTTGTGCAACTAGAGCTAGAGAAGGCCAAATTTGTCCTAAGAAAGCTTTCATTTTCAAGATTTGTTCCTCCTAGTGATTATGTTGTATAAAGGAAGTCAAGATATAATATGGTAGTTCCTAGGGGTGACACACATCAAAGAGGCCAGAGAACTAAAAGTGTGCCTTCATCTTCCATGGGAGTTGAAATGAAAATACATACAGAGGAGCCTTCTACCTCACCAAGAAAGAGACCAATTGATCTGGATCATGAGTCTCCACCTCCTCCACAAAATAGAGATTAGAAGAAAGACCACAATAGAGTGAGGGTATCTATTCTCCCACCCAATCTCCTTTGAATATTGTGGATCAACAAGAGGTAGTAGAAAATTTGTAGAGGATGGGGATCCTAGGTTAGATTTGTGTGACCTATGAGGAAGTCTAGGAGGGAATGCTTGAGGAGCCCAAAGGGGTAGAGATGGATATGACTGTTGGTGAATTTGCAGGCAAGGAGCTAGACAATGTTACCAAGAAGGCTTGTGATAAATTTTTGGTTGATGATAGTTTTGTTAAGGCTAGAGCCTTTGTGCAATTTTTATTGAGGACACACATCAGCTAGTTTAAAGAAACTTGTGAGAAAAGACATGAGGAGCATCCTAAAAAGGATCCAAGTGTCATTGAGGTTGAAGTGAAACAAGAAATTTTGACAAGGTTTCAATAAATCACTCCAGAGCAAGGAAGAGACTTAGTTAGAATGCAAGGGTTCTCATTCTTCCAAAATGAGATATTGCAGATGCCATAGTCTTTGATGTAGTAAGAAAGCAAACCAAACCAATGCATACAACAAATGAGGCAATTGAAGAAGAATTCAAAGGTGTTGTCTTCACTGAGGATCATGCAACATTGGTAATGTGGTCTCTAATGAGAGAAAAAAATAAAAGGAAAAATGAAGTATCAAAGATTGATTACCCTGGAAGCCTGATGATAAGAAGGGTTGGTGAGACCTTAGGGGTTGAATCATATGGAATGGCCTTAGAATCAACCAAGTTCAACTTGAAGGTGGCATAAAAATAAGCCAAATAAAAGGAGGAGCTCACAATTAAATTGGAGACTGTCCTCAAAGCTTATGGTGATTTGAAGAAGGAAACAAGTGAAAAAGATAAGATCATAGCAGATCTTAGGAGACAAATGACAGGATAGAAATAGATTGAAGGGCCTTCTCAAAATATAATTGCTTTTTCTCCTACTGGTCCCTCATCCTCAAGTACAATCATTGAATTACCATCTTCCCCCTTACCTTCTATCTCTCAAATGGAAGAGGATCTAAATTGGGAGAGAGTGAAATTAGAGGGAGAGAGAAAAATATTGGAAGAGGATAGAGATGAATTAAAAAAGAAGATGGAGGAATTTAGAAGAGGTAAATTGAAGATAGTAAATAATTATGAAGATAAAATCATCGATACAATTTTGCAATTTGTTGAGAGTATAGAGCCAAAATCAATTTATTCAAGCAGCAAGAAATTAGTAGGTATTCTTAATTCTTTTGAGATAGATAAGGCTACATTGAAGCCAATTTTGGATACATGGATAATAAGGAAGGTAAATTTGAAATTATTTTATTCACTATAAAAAATTGATGAGAATGTTGATGCCAAAATCAAGTCTACTCACAAGCTAGCCAAGGGCTTGATAGACTTTGCAGAAAAAAGAGACAACATTGGGAGAAAGGTTATGGTTCTAAAAGGGGAGTACTCTAAGGTATGTTTTGAAATGTTTCCTGGTATGTTTGGAAATAATGGAAAATTAAAGGACATGAGGAAATGGATTGGGAAAGTGGATAGTGAATTATCCATAAGAATAAATAACATCATTAACCTTGAGAGTACAATTTTGTTTATTCAATAGAGTCAATTGAGGGTGCTAGGTCTCATTTTGGTTTTTTGAGGAAAGAAGTTGTGAAGCTAAAAACAAGGTGGGCTGAGCTGGAAAAATAGAAGGTGGAGATTTTTGCCTTTCCATGGCCCACTAATGAGTTCTTTGAAGCATGGAAAGGAAAGTACCTTTCATTGACATCAAATGAACAAGAAGACCCTGTTACAGTTGCAACAAGTGGAAATTCCCTAGTACCTTAAAGTAGTTAAGGGTTTAAAAATAGATTATGTGCATGAGAAAAAAAAAGATGAAGACAAAGGTGTCACTTGTCAAAAGAAGAAGCATTTTTGAAGTTGTTGCAAAAGCTTTGCAGACCAATTAGGAAATATATTTTGAAGGCTTGTAACAAGTTAGTTACTTGACTTGGTGTTTCTGTCTCTTCTAATATGTCATCATAATTTTGTCTTTGCCTAAATGAACCTAAGATTGTAGAAATCCTTAAATCTATAAAGGATTCCCAAGATCATCTAGAAGGGCTAAAAACTAAGATAAATTTTTGCATACAAGTTTTCAATCAAGGGTATAATAGATTGTATTAGGTTGTATTATTATAGAAATAGAAAGTTTCATGGTTTTTGACCATTATTGTAGTGGTGTATATTTTGAGGCATGGTGTATACAAGAAACATGATTCAATACATATGAATACAAAAAATATAAGATTCAAGTCTCTATTTCTTTGAATTATGTATTTTCTGATTCATTGCATAGAATTTATTTGTGTATGTTTCTTTTCCTCATCTTTGATCTAAGATCTTGAATTAAATAGCTCTGGATAAAACATAGATTTATTTTTGTTTGCACACAAATTTCTATAAGCAGTATGAATCTAGTTTTAAATAGATCAATATTGTCATAAGGTGATAATATTTGGGGGTCCTAAATCATTGACATTAGTTGGTTTCTGTGTTTTTCTTTGTAATAGAGATATTTCCCAATGGATAAGGCATTGGCTAGAAATAAGTGTGTTCTACAATTATATGTTCTTAGTAGGGTTTGGCTATATTGTTAATATTTGATATAAATATTTTAAAATCTTTCAAGTACTATGATCTACAAGTTGTATTTCTTAATGATAATGGAGAATAAATAAATGACAAGTTGTCATTTAGCATTTTCTTATCATTCATCTATTGTCAAAATCCAAAAATTATTATGAAGTGTTATATGTGGATCTAGATTAGGTGTACCCACCTTGGTTTTGTAGAGCCAAAAGTGCAGAGGGAAGTCTTGTCCCTATAGTTGGTCCAATCGCCTTAAATTTTCCATATTTGGAATTGAACATTCCTAACAACCTATCTATAGGTGTATTGGTTTCTTTCATAAGCATAAAGTCCATTTTGAAGAACCAACAATATGATCAAGTGAAAAAAAGAGGATACTTAAAGAAGACATATGTGCTCTTTTCATTGATCCTATTAGTAGTAAATCCCTAGAAGTAACTACAAACCATTTTCCCATACATTGTTGTGTTCATAATAGTACGAGAGATTCATTTTGAGATAGGTGGTATATGGTCTTTGACCAAGGACCCTGTAATAATTGGGAGCTGCCTTTATATTTTTTGAGAAATCTATATTGTGAGTTTATCCTCAATGAGAAGCCAAATTAATTTGAAATCTGACAGTCCCAAGGTAGAGGGATAGGCTCTGCACAGGATAGATTTTGGGCCCATAGTGTGGTAGAGTCATAGTATAGGAGGCGTCTAGCTAAAAAACCCATAGTTCATGTTGCGGTCCCGGTAGTAGTGAAGGATTCTATGTATTTACAGACCCTTCAGAAATCTACATCATTAAATGATTTCATTATTGAGTATGGCACACATTTAGTCAATGCAGAAGGTGTATCAACACCTATACCACCTCCATCATCATCAAATTCTCCATTTGGCTCAGCCTAGCCCATTGAGCATATGTACACCAGCTGTCAAGGTATATGTGTTGGGGTAGATACTGATGCAAATGAGGATGGTTCAACATCCCATTCATATACACATTGTGGGAGTAGATGCTAGGCATTCACTATTGAGGATGTGGCCCTCACAAATGACCTATTGATGATGGTATTTTCTACAAGATAGACACATGTATTTTTATTTGTGTTTTGACATGTTATTAATTTTAACCACCTAAATCTTATATAAGTAAATAAATTTTAATTTAGAGAAAAAATTAAATTGATATGAATAATATGCATTGCAAAGTGTAATAGGTGGTACTATGAGCACACCACAAAGTTCTCGTTTAGCTAGACATCCACAAGTAGCTTCGACACTTGAGGTATAGTTTTTAAATATTCATAAAAATAGAATAATTTCTTGGTGTCAACATATACTTTATTAATATGTATATTTATTTGATGTTTTATAGGGCTTTTCGGGGGTTCAAATGTCCAAATTTGATGATGTGACACTTTATGTGACTGACTTTGGCCTAAAGGGCTTTGCGGTATCATATTTTTCACACCTCTTATTTATAATTTTAATTGAACCCATGTGTTATCATATTCATTTTCTTTATGTTAATTTTTTTTTCTGTTAGGTTACTCCACCTAGCTCCAAGACACCGTGACAAAAAATGAAATCCTCGAGGACACCCAAAGTGCAAAGGTAATTTAGTACAATTTAAGTTTATTTGTTGAAATGTATTATGATTAAACATGTAACTGTATACTAATGAATACACGTGTCTTATTTGTTCTATATATAGAATAGTTGGGTTTTATAGAATTAATGAATGCATCAGATGTTGCTGATGTTCAAGAGTGGGAAGAGGTAACATTTTTATTTTCACTTTCGATTGCATTCTTGTTTGTTCAAAATCTCTTAGAAATTCTTCCTCTATGACTATGATATATGTTATTATTTTCATACAATAAATGGTCATAGCAACCTCATCAGTGACAATCCCTCCTACCTGTACAAGAGAGCTATTTGAGGATTTGATATATATATATATATATATATATATATATATATATATATATATATATATATATATATATATATATATATATATATATATATATATATATATATATATATATATATATATATATATATATATATATATATATATATATATATATATATATATATATATATATATATATGTATATGTATATGTATATATGTTAAACATATGGATTTAGATATGAGTACATGCATGTTTACTTTTGTAGTGTTTTTCATCATCTTTGGGTTATGTTCATTGTCTTTTACCTATTATAGATCCCTTCATGACTTCCTACAGATTCTTTACCATTCTATTTTTTTAGGAGTCCTCACCCATGAAGGATCCCATCAACATTACTACACAACCCAAGTGTAGAGGACAGAGATGAGGTAATCAAAAATTCAATTTCCAATAAATTATAACCTGGTATTTAGTTATTTTGATAGTATTTGGAGATAAGATATCTGATTTAGCATTTGAATTATTGTTGTGTAGACACCCAGTGAGCCACATACTGCTTTAAAGAGGTTCAATTTTGATGATCCAACATAGTCATAGATATTGATAGAGATAAATAGATCTAGTTGTGGTCATTGAATGACCAATTTTTGTATATATTCAACATTTGTATTGTATATATTGACCTTGACATGTCACATTCCACATTTTTGTAACTATTATTGATTTGGCATCTATGCCATTTTTTACATGTGCATGATTATTGTTCATTTTGATATATATGAAACTTGATATTTGATCCAATTTGTTCATTGTGTGCATATCATTGTACTTCAAAACTTAATTTTTTACAACTAATCAAACATGTTTACATTCATTATTTAATATAATATAATTGAAACATGTTTATCAAATTCATTGTGGCATGGATAATGTATTCAAAGTCATATGTGACTTAATTTGATGTAATAAAGCATGGAAAGCCAAAAAATGTAATGATTTTGTCTATTGTGTCAAATTCTCCTTATTGAACAAATAAGGGTCATAGGAAGATGTATATTAGTTGGTGTTTTATTTGGTTTCTATTTCTTGTGGATTGTGTTTTGGAACAAGTTGGTGAAAAGTGTGAAATAGCTGATTTTACCAATGTTTCTTAGTGACCCTTAGGGACACTCTGGTCTGGTGTGCTTGTGAACATTCGAGGGAATCCATGGATGAGATAGGGTTGTCACTAGTGTTTACCCAACCAAATAGAGCTAATAGAGAATATGATTTGATCACATGATGAACGGATTGAAAGATACCCAATGTTGCTCATTTCAACTAAGCGACATTGCAAATTTTGACATAAACCCAGATAGGGATGCCAAATTAAAATGGAAGGGAATATCCCAAAACTGATATGGTTAATTGTAGGCCTCCATAAAACATTCCTGTAGAATCTCACAATTCATTGATACCTCGCACGAGCTCTAAGATATGCGCCAAGAAAGATCGTTGCCCAATGTTGCTTAGTGACCCTTAGGGACACTCTGGTACGGTGTGCTCGCAAACATTTGAGGGACTCTATGGGAGAAATGTGGTCGTCAGTACTATTTACTCATTTAACCAAAGCTAATAGAGAAGATGATTCAATCTCATGGTGAATGGATTGAAAGATAGCCAATGTTGCTCATTTTAATTGAGCAACATTGCATCTTTTGACATAAACTGAGATAGGGATGCCAAATTAAAATGAAGGGGAATCTCCCAAAACTCAGATGGGTAATTGTAGGCCTCCATAAAAAGGTCTTGTAGCACCTAACAATTTTTTGATACCTCACACAAGCTCTGAGATATGCCCCAAGAAATATCACTGCCCAATGTTTCTTAGCGACCTATAGGGACACTCTAGTTCGGTGTGCTTGCGAACATTCAAGGGAATTTGTGGGAGAAATGGGGTTATCATTAGCATTTACCTGGCCAATCTAAGCTAATAGAGAAGAATATTTGATCTCATGGTGAACATATTGAAAGATAGCCAATGTTTCTCATTTCAATTAAGCAATATTGCATCTTTTGACATAAACTGAGATAGGGATGCCAAATTAAAATGAAGGGGAATCTCCCAAAATTGAGATGGGTAATTTTAGGTTTCCACAACATGGTCTTGTAGCACCTAATGATTTTTTGATACCTCACATGAGATCTGAGATATGACCCAAGAAATATTGCTTCCCAATGTTTCTTAGTGACCCTTAGGGACACTCTGGTCTGGTGTACTCGCGAATGTTTAAGGGACTTCATACATGAAATAGGGTTGTCACTAGCATTTACCTAAAAAAATAGAGCTAATGGAGTAGATGATTCAATCTCATGATGAATGTATTGAAAGATAGACAATGTTTCTCATTTCAATTGAGCAATATTGCATCTTTTGACATAGACCAAGATAGGGATGCCAAATTAAAATGAAGGGGAATCTCCCAAATTGAGATAGTTAATTGTAGGACTCCATTACATGGTCTTGTAGCACCTAAAAATTCATTGATACCTCACACGAGCTCTACGATATGCCCCAAGAAAGATTTCTTCCCAATGTTGCTTAGTGACCCTTAGGGACACTCTGGTCTGGTATGCTCGTGAATGTTTGAGGGACTATGTGGGAAAAATGGGGTTTTCACTAGCATTTACCTAGACACCAAAGCTAATGGAGTAGATGATTCGATCTCATAGTGAATGGATTGAAAGGTAGCCAATGTTTCTCATTTCAATTGAGCAACATTACCTAACGATTCATCAATACCTTGCACGAGCTCTAAGATATGCCCCAAAGAAGATCGATACCCAATGTTGCTTAGTGACCCTTAGGGACACTCTGGTTCGATGTGCTCACAAATGTTCGAGGGACTCTATGGAAAAAATGGTATTGCCACTAGCGGTTACCTGAACAAATGGAGTTAATGGAGCATACGACTCAATCCTATGGTGAATGGTTTGAAAGAGTCAATTTCTAAATAGATTTCACACTTATTTATTATTGAATGTACAAAATAAAAGATAAAGTTCAAAAGTAAATGCCAAATTCTTCTGAGGTATGGATTGAGATGATTGAATACATGTATTTCAATAATATATTTTCAAATCAGGCCCATTGTACCTTTTATATACAAAATTTGGCATCTAACATGCACATGAAAACTCATTGCCCTTTTTTTACATAAAAATTGGTATCTAATATGCACATAACAACTCATTGCACCTTCTATATACAAAATTTGGCATCTAACAATCACATGAAAACTCATTGCCCTTTTTTACATAAAAATGGCATCTAATATGCACATGGCATCTCATTTCACCTTTTATATATAAAATTTGGCATCTAACATGCACAGGACAACTCATTGACCTTTTTTCACATAAAAATTAGAATCTAATATGCACATTAAAACCCTTTTTTATACAAAATTTGGCATCTATTTATGCACATTACATATCATTGTCATTTTTAAGTACAAAACTTAGCCTCTAAATATGAACATAGAGAACCTCAAAGATATACACTAAATTGTCAAAATCATTCTACCATATGGTAGAATCATTCTTCTAGATTTCCCTTAAATTAATCAAGAGAACCTTCTGGATCAACTCTAACCCTTATTGTGTCAAGTATTACCTCATGGTTAGATTCATGAACTTTCCACAAATTATTGTTAAGAGGTCTTCCATGATACTTAATCAATTGAATATTTGTTGGAGCAATAAGGTTAGAGTAATGAAGAATATGTCTAGGTGTCCCAAAGTCCTCAAATAACTAGGCATTAGAATTCTTGATAGGATACCTACATTTTATAGAGTTTAATACCCAAATCAATGCAAAGTGTAATAAAAAGAGTTTAATAGGTATGCATATAATTGGACACAACACAGGCACCTTTTAAGACATGTCCCTATGACAACAACGGATCCTATTGGGTACTGAATACCCTCTCCATCAATGACTGTAGTTGTCAATTTCTTTTTGGTCTGAATACAATGACACAAAAATTAATTTGTTCCTTTTTCACTGTTCTCATCTACAATTAATTCATATACATGACCTTCATTTAATAGAAGGATTAGTGAATAGCAAAATCAACATTTAAAGAACTAGTAAATTGAGTTTAAAATTGATTTAACATACAAAATGAAAAGAAATTACTTGGTTCAACTAGGTCTGATACATGGTAAAAATCAATTGATGTTTGAATGCATGTCGCTTGATCTTGTAAGTGTAAAATAATCTAGATATTTTTCAATTTTATATTCATGTATCAACCAAAAATATCTAGAAACCGTAGACTTACATGCATTACCTGGTTCCATCGTAGAGTTACACCATTGCACAATTGTTTCTGCATCTATTAACACTGCACCACCTTCGTACTTCAATTCCTCTCTGGTAAGATCTCTTTTCACACATGCTCTTGCACCATCATGCTCTCCCTTTCCATTCCCTACCTCAGTGAAATTCTAAAAATGTTCTACACAACTTGTCACATGTATCCTACTCAACAAGTAAAACATCCTAGCATTCTTGAATTGTGCGGTGCAATTGTTTGACCATATTAAGTGTTGGTTGTATATTATACCTCTTTCCCTTGCACAAAATTTGAGGAATGATTATGATCATCATTGATATAGAAGTGATACTCTCTTAAAACCATTTGGTCCTCCTTTGTGTTATCGCATGCATGCATGAATGCTATGTACAAAAATATTAACTTGTCTAGAGTGGTAATACATAGGTTGCACTTAATTTTGAGGTTTCAGTGTATAATTCTTAGAAAATTCAATGATAGACACAATAGTAACAAGGGGGAAAGTGTCCTTACACTTACAACTTGAATCTCTCATCTAACCACCTAGCTCTATATGTGTGACCTATGTACTCATAAACTAATTTCTCTTGAAACATCTTCATAAAATCAGCTACACATACACCCCTTTTCACTAACTCACACCTCTTTAATTCTTTTCCATCTTTAACAACATATGTGACTGACTTGTATTTTACAATAGAAAGTAGTGTCCTACCAATTTCATGTGTGCTATCTAGATGTAGGCATCTAGACAACTGTTTCAAACCACCGCATGTAGGACAAAATCCTTTCAAACACACCATATTATAGTAAATGCACCGGTCATCCGTCTACATAGTACACTTAAAATAAATTCTCTCTGTGACTTAGGAGGTGCTTGTAGACCACATTCTTACAAAACATCCTTAGTGTGCAAAGTACAACATATATACCGATAAATATCATAATGCATGGAAAATTCAACATGGACCTTACAACAACATGTAGCACGTGAATGCTTAATCTTAACATAAAATGGTTTTTTCATCTCAAAAAATCTTTGGATAATTTTAATCTGGGGAAAGCTTTGAAGAAACCTTTCATAAAATTGTGTTTGAGTCATGCCTAAATAGTGTTTTGGATGTGGCTCATGATTTCTAATTCCAATTTGCCTTCTAACAGCTTCTCTTTGGTTGGCTGAAACCCTTGTGTTGTCATACCACAATTTCTCAATTAAAATTCTTAGTGCATCAACAACAACCTTTTCCTTGCATGGGAGTCTACCCAAGAATGCCCAAAGAGAATTATTGTTAGGATCCCCAATTTTATCTCGCCTCTCTAAGGCATTGCATAATGTTGTTCTACTTATCCTTAATGACTTGCTTGTTTTGTTTATTAAACGATATTTTTTTAGTTTCCTTTCCCATTATGGTTGATGTGAGGACACATCAAGTAACATTAGCATCTTTTGTATGTGATTTTGTAACAATGGCTTGGTATGCATCAAATAGATTTATCACAATAGTTCTTTCACTACTATTTTTGGTTGTTCTTAACCCCAAAATTCTCATTGTCCCTCTAAATTTTAGATTTTTAATCATTTCAACAACTAATTGGCATATTACACTTTGGTTTAAATTTTCAAAAAAGTTATTCCAAATTATTTTAACCATTCTTCTATAAGTTTTTTCATAAATCTTATTATGCATTGGCCTCACAATATTTTCATCAATGTCAATTAGAGACTTTGGTTTTTTATGAATTATTCTAGGAGGTGTTATGATAGGTGCATGCTCTTGGTTTTCATTAGGTGCATTAATCTCATCAAATGGAAGTGGTGTATATTCTTCAAATTCACTAGGTGCATTCATCACATTGATTAAAATGGAGTATGGTCATTGCATTCACTAGGTGCATTCGTCACGTGCATTTAAATTGGTAGTGCATGTTGATCATTTTGATTTGGTGCATTACGTACATTTATCATGTGAATTTGGATTGTTGCATGTTCATCACTATCATTAGGTGCATTAGATGATGTACCTCCATGTAATATCCTCATGCACTTCCTTTTTCTTATCTTTTCTACCTCTCATTGTTCATTTGTTCCTCTCTTGTTCTTTCCCATTACATTAATATTAATTGTCCTACACATAACATCATGATGAAAATACACAATCAAATAGAAAGAAAATAACAAATGACATCATGTTATTATAATCTAAAGTAAAAAACCAAAAAATAAAACAAATCAATCATTTCAAATAAAAATTGACAAAAAGAAATACAAACCTGATTGGACTGATGCCAAACAGTACAATGGGACCTTTAAACAGCTTGTAGTGCTTGATTCTAGGCTATTAGGAATATATTATATAGATTTTCGCATAACCTATATGGGTTATGGAAATATAAAACCAATGTTAACATTTTTGTCATAACCCATACTGGTTATGAAAAATTAGAATTTCAACTCAACTTTTCTATAACCCGTACATGTTGTGTAAAATAGGAACCCAGAAAGGAAGGGAGGGGAGAGAGAGAGAGAGAGAGAGAGAGAGAGGAAATAAGTGCTCACATGCGCACACACACACACACACACATATATATATAAGGAGGAGAGGGTGAGAGATATGAGGTAGAGAGAGCATGAGAGAGAGAAGAGGGTGAGAGACTCAAAAGAGAGAGAAGTGGGAGGGGGAGAGAAATGAGATAGAGCTCAAAGAGGATAATTAGGTCTTTGAATAGATAGTGACTATGACGGGGGAAGGAAGATGAGAGAGAGAGAGAGAGAGAGAGGAAACAAGGAGAGACATGCATGTATACAAACATTACAAACATATATACATATATCTAGATAAATATATGTATATGTATAACTATAGATATGCATAGATACATACATAAACACATATTATATATGTATTTCTATACATATGTGTAGTAAATGCTAAGTTTAAAAGTGAATAGGGTGAAAATGGAATCACTCTATTAGATAGGGTTTGAATTCGAGTATGATGATATAGGGGAAATATGAGATCTACTTCTAAATCCAAATTCCCAAAGGAGAGATCCAAATTGATCAACCAAAAGGTCAATACACACAAGAATCAATCTATGAAGAATGTGAATGAAGGAGAAAACCTTATATTTTTCTATGAAGAGTATATCCTTGAAATCTGAAATAAATGAAAGGCAAATACTAACCTCAAAATAGGGTAGATCTAGAAAAAGTGGATTTCTGATGTCTGTGTATAGTTTCAAGCAATTTTGCAACCTGTTTTGAACTGGAAATGCCGAGATGGAGAAAACCCCAAAAAATTTTGTCTTTCTGGCAGCAGGTAGTCTTTGACCCTGATAAAAGGTCAAAGACTACTTTGAGATTTTGAAGGTCATCTTTGACTTTGTTCACGGATCTCAGAAGTTCACCAAAAAGGGTATCCAGATCCAAGATCTGATTCACCATCCTGCACCTGTACTTGCAAGAAAAAAGAGGGTTTTTGTTGTTTGCATGGGGGGTTTGCCTTGGTCAAACTCTAATTTAGGAATTAACCTTGAAATTGACTTGAAATTGTAATGTGCATAAACAAAGTAAATGGAACTATTCACTTTGCTTATGTTGAAGTCCTTGTAGAGGATTCAAATCCTTGAATCCACAAGTAGGGATGCTCCAATGAATGTAGAATGAATGTAGAATGTCTCAAATCAATGGTATTTGATCTTCAACACCATTCTTGAATTGATCTTTTCATAAGGAAGAAGCTTGGATGAATGTGGAAGGATGGATCTTCAAGGGGGCTCCAAAGAGATTGACTTCTTCAATAGCTAACAATGGATCTCCTTGATGGATGCTTGAATGCTTGAATGCTAGGCTCAAAGATGAATGAATGCTTGCTTTCTTTCTTTCTCCTTCTTGCTTTCTTGCACTTGAGAGCTATATCATGAAATTTCTTGAGATGAGATGTGAAAATGAGAGAGGAAGGCTTCCTTTTATAGTGATCTAGGGCACAAACCTCTAGAGAAGGCCAACATTGGGGAATTAAATCCCAATTAACCTTAACCCCTAGAAATGGACCCAAATTAAATGTAATTAAGGATTTTCCATTTTGAAACCCGAAATGGCCGACCCGAAAGCGTGAAAAGAAATATTTCCAAAACCTGACATTCAGAAATCATGGGACCTTGAAATTTGAACCCTGGGTCAAGGATGAGGTAGACTCCACCCTAGGTCAGGGTTGAGGTCATCCCTGACCTAGGTTAGGGTCTAGGTCATCTTTGACCCTTAAGGTTATTTGACCTTGATTTCAAAAACCTCAGGACCTCAATCCATAATGCTAGGAAATGTAGAAATAAAGTGGAAAATAGGTGGAGAGAGAAGCAGAACGGGGGGAGAAAGCTAGATCAAGGCAAAGACTAACTCAAGGTGCTTGACATGACCCTAGACCACTCACTCGGAGGGCTAAACACTCTTAACATGGAAGTGCTTCCATTTTAAGATGATACATTAAGCCCCCACTTTAGCAAGAGTATGGACTTGATGTAAACTCTTGGTAAAGTAGATAAAAAATGAAAAGATAATCTTATCGTAATCAAAGGGACAAAAGAAACCTCAAGCCCCCAGGGACTC
Source organism: Chamaecyparis obtusa (assembly GCA_027943335.1). Classification (NCBI taxonomy): domain Eukaryota; kingdom Viridiplantae; phylum Streptophyta; class Pinopsida; order Cupressales; family Cupressaceae; genus Chamaecyparis; species Chamaecyparis obtusa. The sequence goes on from BSBK01003479.1 coordinate 1,561,078, forward strand.
GAGTCTTCATCAACTCCAAGATCAAAATAAGAGAGACATCTCTAGAGAGAGAGAAAGAGAGAGTGTGGTTATCTTGCCCAATGAGAACTTATGTCCCATTATGAACCACACAAGGAAATGACGCAACTGGAAAGATGGAATTGAACCACCTAGTGAATGTGGCTACTCACTATTCAACCCATCAAGGATTCACCCTTAAGAATATTCTATTCCATAAGAATAAAAGCAAAAGAAAAAGAGATCTAGTCTTTAAGGACACATTCGACCTTAAGGGATCAAAAATATTTGAAACTGGAGGGATCAAGAGATCCTGAAATGTAAATCCATGCTTTAAGGATTAGTCACTAATCCAAAAAGGGAGAAAAGGTATCTTGAAAAGTAATATATGTGTTTTGAAAACTATGTGTGTGTAATAAGTGAGCAGAGCATATGCCCCCACATTAAAGTCATTGCTAACACTTTAACAGGAGCAATGGCTTTAACGAAAACATAAATAACTCCACTGATTATGTTTCCACTACGAGATGCCCCCAGATGAAGACAACTCAAGGGGAAAATATCACAGAAACATAGAGAGAACATAGAAGGGATCTACTAGTCGTGGGGTCAGTATGATCATAAGATAATATATATATATATATATATATATATATATATATATATATATATATATATATATATATATATATATATATATATATATATATATATATATATATATATGATATTATTGCAAATGAATTAACATCATTCCCCAAAGAAAGTAGAACTCCAATCACAAAGGATGAAAGATCACATAAGATATATGAAGAAGAATCATTTTGGACCATGACATGGAGACCAAAAAGAATCAGTGCTACCATGTCTCAAATCCTAAGCAGATTACACAAGGAAACATTTACGAACAATAGCATAGGTACAACATCACATGAAACAACATATAGAAGAAAAGAGATACATATAGAGGAAATATATGACAGGTTTGATTCCTTTATCACCTTGCACCAATTGAGTAACAAGGGTCATATAAAAGAATCTAACAACATTTAGCAAACACATCATGGGAGAAAGTACAATACAACAGGAAAACACACAAGAAAGCTACCACGAAGGACAAGCCAATCAAGCATGTTGCCTACTCTCCCCATCTCATTCTATATCATTTAGGGAAGGTGGGTAACTCACAAGAGGGACTATATCTAACACAGTAGGAATGATAGCCAGTTCCAAACAAGGATCCTCTTGAGAATCACAGTGTTCGATACTAGGTGTAAGTATTAATTGTGATGAAAGAATATTCGGTAAATCAATGTCAATGTCAATAGTCTCATATTCATCATTAACATCATCAAGATCATCAAGAGTATCTTCTTCATCTAGATTAATCAAAATAGGATCTAAGATACGAATAGAATCATCATAATCATGCATCTGAATATCATTATTAGTAACAACATCATGCATAGGTTTGTCCGAAGAAGGAAAGGACTTTTGAGGAGCGAAATTATGAGCTTTAGATGAGCATGACGCTTCTTACAGAATTCATTAGTAGATTGATTATGTTTTGCTTTACTTGAAATAGGTTGAGAACTAGGAGGAACTACCATGAGATCCTTCACAGGGTCTTTAGGAAGATCAATAGGATTATCAACAATAGTGGGAACTTGATTAATAGAACTAGAAGCCATAGTTAAAGGAGGTATAGAAGGTGTAGGCAAAAGACCATGATTAAGATCCATAGGAGGTATGCTTAATTCAAGAATCTTATGATGTTTATAGGTTTGATATAAATGGAAAATATTATCAAGTCGCGGAGGACATGAATTAGGTAATGAAGGCCAAAAGAAATCAAGAGCAACATAATCTCTAGGCCTAGAAGGTTGATATAAACTATGATTAACTATTTTCACTTCTTCATCATGAATAAATTTAAGACATTTATGGATAGGTGAAGAAACAACATGCATGGCATTTAACCATGGAAAACCAAGCTTAACTTGAAACTGATCAGAAGTAGGAACCACAACAAAGGTAGTGTTCACAATTTTACCACAAAGTTCAACTGGCAAGTTAATAGAACCAAATGATGGATAAAGAAAACCATTACAATTTTGAATCCACACATCAGATATATCATAAGAATCATGTTGCAAGATTTTTATAAAAAGTTTTTCTTCAGTAATAACATTGACTAAGGATGTAGGATCAACAAGACAACCACGAGTAGGTTTTTGAGAAATCCTAGCATAAATATAAAGGGGACCATCAAGAGCTTTAATAGTCTCAGAATCATCAAAGGTAATCAAAAGTTCCCGAGGTCTTTTATTCTTAGGTTGTTGTCAAGGTTTAGGTTGAGTTTTCAATTTAGGCTTAGGTTTTGATTAAGGTTGAGATTGAACTTGAGGTTGAGTTTGAGGTTGAGGTGGAGATATAGATTGACCAACATGCTCCACTTGATTAACAATGTGATTGAGATCATCCATCTTTGAATCATACATAATTTACATAGAAGATGGCTGAGCAATGGTATTAGTATCATGCGCAGGTAAGGGATTTTTATAGATTTGAAGGTTTTGATTAGGAGGGGAAACAAATTTATACCCACTACTATCAAGATTATCAACAGATAAGGCATTAGAATCAATTAAATCTTGAACCTTATGTTTTAAAGAATAACACTTCTCAGTATCATGACCATTCTGACGATGATAATGACAAAAAGCTTTAGGATCAAAAATTTAGATGAAATCTTAGCAGGTAAAAGAGGTTGAATAGGAGGTAAAGTAATCATATTAGCAGTTAACAACCTATTCATAATAGCATGTAAAGATTTAGAAAGAGGAGTAAACGTATGATTTAATCGAAAAGTAGTGGATGCAAAAGTGGCATTATGAGATGCAACAACAACTTGATCAGCAATTGCATTCGCTTGTTTGTTTATCTTGACATAGTTGTTGAATTTTTGAAATTTGTTTGGATTAGGAGCAGCATCACTTTTATCAACTGGAATAGGAGCCATTGGAGTGGTGCTCTCAAATTGAATCACTTGTAATTGATAATGATGAAGCACTACACAAAGTTGTTGAAAAGAGGTAAATTCAGTAAGCAGAATCTTATCTCTAATATCCTTTTGAAAATTTAAAATAAACATATGTTGAATATCAATATTAGGAATAGGATAGGAAATCTGAGCATGCAAATGCTTAAATCTACCAATAAATTCAGTCAATTTTTCTTTAGCACTTTGTTTGAAATGCATCAAATCAGTCAAAGACACTTGTGGGCCAATGTTTTTTTGAAATTGTTGAATAAAAGCATTGGTAAGTTGTGGAAATGAATCAATAGAATAAGGAGGCAAGGAACAATACCATTTTAAAGCCTTGTCATGGAAAGTTCTAGCAAACAGTTTGGCTAAAATCCTATGGTCATGAGCATAATCACTACAAAGGATTTGAAATGTTTTAACATGATGAACATGATCTCTTTTTCCATTGTAATTCTCAAGATGAGGCATATCAACTTGTTAAGGAATAGGAGTACAAATGATATCTCGAGACAAAGGACTTCCCATGTGACATGTAGGGACACTAAACTTGTTTTGAGTTAAGGAAGCAAGTTGTTGTTGTAAGGAAGACATAGTTTGAGCCAAACTAATGATTGTTGAATCATTAGAGGAAATAGGAGGAATAGAAACATTAGAAACACTAGGTAAAGTGTAAGAAGCTACAGGAATAGATGACACAACTGGAGGAACACTAGGCACTACAGTTGGAAGCAGATTGGAATAAGTAAAAGGAACATTATGATAGGAAGGTTGTGATGTAGGAAGGGACACAGGAGGAACACTCATAGGAACAGAGGGAACCATCATAGTCACAAAAGAAGGAATATAGGTAGGAACACTAAGTAAAGCAATAGAAGAAGGTTCTACACTAGTGATAGGAGGAATCAACCCTAAATCTTGAGCTTCTTGAGCTAAAGGTTTAAAATTTGAATGCATGAGGTGAGTAATACCATGCAAGAGGTTAACACCTTGATTACTATCATGAAGAACTTTCTTAAGAGCCTCTATAGCTTGAATGGAATCTTGATTATGGTTTTCTTGAAGAAGCCAATTACAAATTTTATCAAGTTCAGTTGAAAGTTTTTGGACTTGTTCAGGAGGAACTCTTAAAGTGCCATCTTCATCATGAGATGAATGAGAAGAGTTTTTCTCCATCATAGGATTGGAATCATGAAGAATCAAATTATCATCCGGGATCCTAAGGAAAGGAGAGGAAGACACAGGATCAAAGGCACCCATAAGTCTACAACTTTGTCTAACCGGAATATTATAAGTAGGACTAGTATTAGTAAAGCTCATAAACCAATATAATGCAAATGAACTAAACTAAGAACACATAAAGCATGCATATTTTTGTTTTTTTGAAATCTAATTATCATGCAAGATTTAACACAAAGAGAAAATCTAACATCAACAAGATAAATATAAAAGGAAATCTAACACCACAAAACACAATAGGGCATCTAATTCTACAATAGAAAGGAGAGTAAGTACGTTGGGTTTGCCAAAATGAATAATGATGGTGAACACACAAGATGATACAATGGAAAATCTAAAACCATAAAAGAAAGAGAGTAAGCACGTCAGGTTCACCAAAATGAATAGTGAAGGTGAACACACAAGATGATACAACGGGAAATCTAACACCATAAAAGAAAGAGAGTAAGCACGTCGGGTTCACCAAAATGAATAGGGTGAAAATGGAATCACCCTATTGGATAGGGTTTGAATTGGAGTATGATGATATAGGGGAAATATGAGATCTACTTCTAAATCCAAATTCCCAAAGGAGAGATCCAAATTGATCAACCAAAAAGTCAATACACAAAAGAATCAATCTATGAAGAATATGAATGATGGAGAAAACCTTATATTTCGCTATGAAGAGTATATGCTTGAAATATGAAATAAATGAAAGGCAAATACTAACCTCAAAATAGGGTAGATCTGGAAAAAGTGGATTTTTGATGTCTGTGTACAGTTTCGGGCAATTTTGTAACTTGTTTCAAACTGGAAATGTCGAGATGGAGAAAACCCAGAAAAAATTTGTTTTTCTGGTAGTAGGTAGTCTTTGACCCTGATAAAAGGTCAAAGACTACTTTGAGATTTTGAAGGTCATCTTTGACTTTGTTTGTGGATCTTGGAAGTTTTTCGAAAGGGTATCTAGATCCAAGCTCTGATTCATCGTCTTGCACCTGTACCTACAAGAAAAAGAGGGTTTTTATTGTTTGGATGGGGGGTTTGCCTTGGTCAAACCCCAATTTAGGAATTAACTTTGAAATTGAATTGAAATTGTAATGTGCATAAACAAAGTTAATGGAACTATTCACCTTGCTTATGTTGAAGTCCTTGTAGATGATTCGAATCCTTGAATCCACAAGTAGGGATGCTCCAATGAATGTAGAATGTCTCAAATCAATGGTATTTGATCTTCAACACAAATATTGAATTGATCTTTGCATAAGGAAGAAGCTTGGATGAATGTGGAAGGATGGATCTTCAAGGGGGCTCCAAAGAGATTGAATCCTTCAATAGCTAACAATGGATCTCCTTGATGGATGCTTGAATTCTTGAATGCTTGAATGCTAGCTTGAAGATGAATTAATGCTTGTTTTCTTTCTTTCTCCTTCTTGTTTTCTTGTACTTGAGAGCTAGATCATGAAATTTCTTGAGACGAGATGTGAAAATGAGAGAGGAAGGCTTCCTTTTATAGTGATCTAGGGCATAAACCTTTAGAGAAGGCCGACATTGGGGAATTAAATCCCAATTAACCTTAACCCCTAGAAATGGACCCAAATTAAAAGTAATTAAAGATTTACCATCCTGAAACCTAAAATGGCCGACCCGAAAGTGGGAAAAAAAATATTTTTGAAACCCAACATCTGGAAATCATGGGACCTTGAAATTTGAACCCTGGGTCAAGGATGAAGTAGACTCCACCCTACATCATGGTCAAGGTCATCCATGACCTAGGTTAGAGTCTAAGTCATCTTTGACCCTCAAGGTCATCTTTGACCTTGAGGTCAAAAACCTCAGGACCTCAATCGAGAATGCTAGGAAATGCAGAAATAAAGTGGAAAACAGGTGGAGAGAGAAGCAAGATGGGGGGAGAAAGCTAGATCGAGGCAAAGACCAATTCAAGGTGCTTGACATGACCCCAAACCACTCACTCGAAGGGCCAAATGCTCTTAACATGGAAGTGCTTCGATTTTAAGACGATACAAAAAGCATACATTTTTATGTCTTCATAACCTCTGAGGGTTTTGTAAAACTAAAAATGATGGTTTTAGTTCTACATAACCCACATGGGTTATGTAGAAATTTGAATGGTACTTTTTCTTTTTCAAAACCAGAGAAGGTTATTTTGCACATCAAAACCTGTACAATTTTTGGCTTGGTAAGAGGGTTGGAAAATGATCCTAAGGCTTGCAAGCCCATTTTCCCTCTATTTTTGTCCCTTAACACATTTTTTCATCTTCCAACATGTTTTCTCAGCTTCTTCATCATCAAGTTTACAAATGATCAAGTGGGCATCTCTAAAATTACCACCATAATCTTACACGTCTTCTCATCTTTCTAACCATATAAGTTTTTCAATTTTTGGACAACATTAACATAGTGAAATTTAAATTTATTTACCAATGTATTGACAGGCCTCACAAACACATGTCTACCATTTTTTTAATAAATTTTGATCTACTTGACTAATTGCAAAACAAATTACATATTAATATTCTACACTTGAATCTATACACTTTTAAAAAATGAAAATTGCATTTTCAATTATTTTGATGCAAGTTATACCAAGCACACAAATATGTACCAAATCTTCAAGATGTGGTCACTTCAAAAAATCATAAAAAAAAGTACTCAATAGAAAATTATGAAAAAATACACAACTTCTAGATCTCACTCTTACCTTCTATCCTACCAAACGATTTTTCAAAATACTATGTTATGTTTTTTCTGAATAAATCAAGAACATTTTTTTGTGTGTGGAGGGTTTTACCTTCTTAATCTTATCCATTTTTAAAAAACTTTTGTTGTTTAGAAACTAGATTCAAAGTACTACAATTCTTATTCTTTACACATTTTTTAATATTGAGTGCAAGACCCTCCAATTTCTCTTTCAAGTTCAGGCTTACCCGATTTCAAAAAAAAGAAAAAAGAAAAAAAAAGTGGTCACTTATACCCCCCTTTTGCACACCATCTTGGTGCACTTACCCAAGAATCAAGTATCAAGTCTCAATAGCAGAAGTCAAGGATACATAAAGAATGGTATTCTATTCAACATTATCAAGTGAATTAATGACCAGTAGAAATACTTGGTTTATAGACAATGGAGCATCCCTTCATATTACTGGATTCAAAGAAAAACTAGATAGTCTTGATGAAAATTCAAATGTAGAAGTCACTATTGGGGATAACTCCACTCACCCTCTGAAAGGAATTGTGACCTGCATAATCCAATTAAAATACAGAGTTTCTCTACAACTAACTGCAGTGCTATTTATACCAAGAATCAAAAGAAAACTAGTATTCATCTCATCCCTAGAAGATAAAGGGTATCGTATCACATTCTTGGTTGGGAAAGTCCTTACCTGGCCTAAGAACTCTAACATAAAGAATGCATATACAATAGGAGTGTGTGATGGATGTTTGTATAAACTATGCAATGTTCAAAACCAAGACTTGACTCATGATGTTTTCTCTACAAATGAAATTTGGCATACAAGGCTAGGAAATCTTAACTTTTGTGCCCTACCTTCTATAGAGAAACTTGTTACAGGACTACCTAAACTAAAACTTGAACATGATAGAATATGTAAGCATTGTGCATTAGGTAAGAATTATAAAGGGGCCTTTCATTGTAGTTAAAACAAATCTAAAAATGTACTTGAACTTATTCACATTGATTTATGTGGACCAATGACATTGCCCTCCTTAGGAGGATTTTTGTACTTTGTTATTTTTGTTGATGACTACTCTAGGAAGACTTGGATTTATTTTCTAAACATTAAAGAATAAAATGAAATACTAGCAAAATTCAAAGAATTTAAAGCCTTAGTTAAAAATATGACCAGGAAAAGAAACAAAACTCTAAGGTCAGATAATGGGGGAGAGTAAATCTCTGAAAACTTTAAAGAATTTTATAATACTATTGGGATTAAGAGGGAGTACAATGTTCCATATAATCCTTAACAAAATGGGGTAGAAAAAAGGAAGAACAAGACCATAGTAGAAGCTTCTAAAGCTATGATGCATGATTAGAACCTTCATACGTCATTTTGGGCAAAAGCCTCTAACACTACACGTTACATACAAAATAGATATCCTCAATCTGGTCTTTACAACATAACTCCCGAAGAAGCTTTTTCTAGAAACAAGCCCAACTTAAGTCATTTGAGAATATTTAGTTTCCTAGTCTATATTCACATTCCTAAGGAGAAAAGATCAAAACTAGACCCATTAGGAAAGAAATGAATATTTGTTGGATATAGTGAATCATTCAAAGCTTACAAGATACATGTTTCTGTTTAGAAAATATTTGAACTAAGAAGAGATGTAACTTTTTAAGAGGACATAGCATTCAAACTGTCTAAAAATATTAGTGAGATAGATGATGAGTCACCTGAAGAAATGGAAGAGGATCCTGATACTGAACTTCAGAGGGAGACACTTGTAGAAAATTATGAACTTTTGAAATCTACTCTTGAACCTCTTGAACTTGATATTAATAGAAAAAGACCACTCTAGGAAAGGAAAGTTTTTGAAGAAGCAAAAAATTATGCTGCACCTAAGGAAACATTTAGAGAAATCAAGAAGCCAAAAGGTCAGTCCAATTATGTTGCTCTTATGAGTGATCTTATTAAGTCTGAGCCTTCAAATACTAAAGAAGCACTAAAATATCAAGTTTGGAAAGATGACATGATTGAAGAGTATCAACCCATTCTGAATAATGGTGTTTGGGACATTGTACCCAAGCCTAAAGGAAAATTAGTTGTCTTAGCCAGATGGCTATTTAAAATCAAACATGCAATAGTTAGAAGTATTGAAAAATACAAAGCTATATTTGTTTCCAGAGGCTTCTCCCAAAAGGAAGGAAATGAATACGAAGAAACATTTGCCCCAGTTTCTAGGTACACTTCAGTAAGGACCATAATTTTTATCACTACCTCAAAATGATGGAAAATACATTAGATGAATGTAAAGACTACATTTTTTAATGGTATTATAGAAGAGGAAGTATATCTAGAGAAACTTGGAGGATTTATTATTCATGATAGAACTTCTCGTGTCTATAGATTGAAGAAGGCTCTCTATGGCCTCAAAAAAGCCCCTAGAGCTTAGTATGAAATGATATAGAATTATCTCACCAAGTTGGGATTCTCCAAAAATGAAGCAGATCCTAACCTCTACTTCAAGGTAACAAATGGTGATATGTTAATCCTCATTCTTTATGTTGATGATTTACTAATAACAGGTGAAGATCATCTCATTATGAAATGAAAACAAGATCTTTCTTCTGAGTGATGTGAAGGACCTGGGCCTCCTGCATTACTTCTTGGTACTAGAAGTATGGAAAGAAGAGAATTGTATCATTATAAATCAAGGTAAATACAATATTGATATTCTAAACATATTTGGAACGATGGACTGCAAACCTATGTCTACACCCATGGAAACAAATCTACATAATTTAAAATATGAAGCCTTTGAGTTAGAATTAGCTGATCCTACTCTCTATCATCAGCTAATTGGATCCTTAATGTATTTAGTGAATACCAAGCCACACACTTGTTATGCTAAAAATGCTCCAAGCGAGTTCATGTGTGAACCCAAGAAAATATATCTTGTAGCAACAAAACATATCATGAGGTATCTACATGGAACTATTGGACTTGGATTAAGATATGATAATGTTGATATACATCTACATGGATATTTAGACTCAAATTGGGATGAAAATGTTGTTGATTGTAAAAGAACCTCAAGGTGTTGTTTCAGCTTAGGCTCTACCATGATATCATTGTTTAGTAGAAAGAAATCTTCAGTTGCTCAGAGCTCTATGAAATCTGAGTACATTGTAGCATCCATGGGAGCTTGAGAAGTAGTACATGGGTAAGGAAGTTACTGGTAGGATTTTTTGGACAATCCATGGACCCCACTATTATACACTATGATAATTAGAGTTGTATAAAAATTTTAGTAAATCTAGTATTTCATAAAATATCAAAACATATTGAGATCCCCTACCATTATATTAGGGATATGGTGGAAAGAAATGTCATACATCTGATATATATTAGCACAGATGAGAAAACCACTGACACTCTTACCAAGCCCCACTAAAATTAAAAGTGGATCACTTTAGAGGTAAACTTGGTATGATTAAAATGTAATTATATTTTTTGAGGTTGAGTCTTAGTTAAGTTTTATTAAAAAATATGTGTATATTCTTTTTATCATGTGAGTTACTACATGATTATGTAGAAACATCATGAAAGGTGATGATATTTCATTGATGTTTGATTATGGTTGCTTTTATAAGGTGACAATCTTAGCAATAGTTTAACCTACTATCATGATGGATATCCTTTGGCTGATGTCTATAAAGATATAGATAGTACATGTCTCTTATGTAACTTTTGAAGTTACATTACTGAGATATGGCATGGTGTATACTATGAGACGTAGTATTGGAGACACCATGTGCATATATTTTATTTGGTAGGCATCATGAGACTTGATGCCAGTGCACATACCAAAGAAAGTACAAGTATAATGAATATCTTATAGTTGATATTCTTGAATGTACCATACTTCTGATGATACCATAAGGTAACATCTAAATGATTAGTCACACTAATTTCCAAACTATCATATTGAGATGATATCTCTTTCCATTGCTTGAGATGTATTGCCCCACCAGGGAACCCAAGTGATATTAACCTAAAACATGTTACTAAGTTTATAAATTAATTTTTTTTCTTAAGATTTTACAAATAGCATTGAATAAAAAAGTAGAAGTAAACATAAATTCCATATAAACACATAAACATAATCTCAATTCCAGATTACAAATCTCAAGGGCCCCTTGATGTAGAAACTACATAAATACAATTTAATCTATTATATACAATGACCATTTAAATCATAGTACATCATAAATACATCTAAATAATAAAGTGTACATGATAATCCCTCATCCACTGCACAAGTTGCAGGGTATGCAATTACAATTGAATACAAAGTACAAATCAAGAAAGAATAGGAATGAATCTCCAAGGAAGATAAGATAAGAAGCAATTGCAACAAGGATCATCCAAAACTGGTATAGGAATGTCAAAGTCTCAAATGGTAAAAGAATCACTACCTCCCAACCTCATGGAAACCTATGGTTCCACTCCCACCATGCTGAGGAGATAACATCAAACCTGTCTCAGATAACTGTTATCATTTTAGTTGCACACTAAATTGGTAAATTGACAATTATTTTACATTGAAATATGGATTTAATGGTTACTGTTGTAAGTTGTAGAATTGTTTAAAATTGAGAAGATAAGAGTACATATGTAGCAATACAACTATAAGCATCTGAGAAATTGCATCAAGGTACACCTATTTGATACTACTATTCAGATTTTGAAGATAAAGTACATTGCTTCTTGCATTCATATTAACACTAATGTTGTTCTCTAAGTATTGATCAGATTTAAACTTCCAATTACATAAATGATCATTACATTGAACATTCAAAGTGAATGTAATAAACAAGTATTCCTTAATAGGTTACATCTTTCATATTGATAAAACTTAAGGAAGATGTACAATTTTGAAAGTAAGATAGGAGCATCAGAAGGTTTAGGGGTCCATGCATTGCCTTTAAGAGGTCTTCTACATGTTGAGTCTGATTGGTTGTATCTTCATGTCTTTAGATTTGTCTTTGTTTGTCATATATCTTGAGTTTTCTTCCAGTTTTGCCCTGCATCATAGAGAGAGAAAATGGTTAGATCCAAATTGGATCTAAGTAATACATGGATACCTAAAACAACATGCTTCACTCACACTTTTAGAGTTGTACTTCAATGAAAAAGATCAATGCAAAAGAAAGAGAGTCAAAGGTAGAATGCAAAAAGAAACATAGTACAAGAAGTTCACAAGAATACAAAGAAGAAGGAAGAAGATAGAAAAGGAGATCATTTTCTTTATACTAATACTATTTGCTTCATGTGTAAATTGAGGACTAAGTATTTTGTTGCAAGGACATACAATCATTACAAGTGTAAGACTTTCTGACTGAAATAAGAAGAAGGAAAAAACATGCAAAGAATGTATTTATTTGTTGTCATAAAGTGTGCATTTACAAAAAATAGCTACATCATGCCAAGATGAGGATACAAAGTGCTAATCAGTTATTGTTCATATGCTGAATATATGCCAAATATCAAGATTAAGGTCACATGAAATCTGATTATGGGTGCCACGAGCCAGTGCTCGAACCCCATAATTAGATTTCATTGCTGAAAGTGAAAATATGTGTTTAAAGTCTTTATTTTTTATATGCATATCTGAAATTTGATCTATAACAGAATATCAAGTGATATGCAATCATGCATTGTGATGCTAGCTACTAGGTACATCAAAGGAAATGTTGTAGGCATGAAATAATCATTATTCAATAGTGCCAGATGCTAACAAGGAATTAAGAAAAGGACAAATCAAGCCATCATGATTCAATATCAGTTAGCCGTGAGCTCCTGAATAGGCTTGGCATTCACATTCAGTTGGCCAAAGTGCCAGATTACAAACCGTGCCTCAACATGAAATTCATATTTTAATAAAAATAGTACTAGTCATAATCGAGCCTTCAACAAGTCATAGCTTGGACTCACTATTATAAAGTTTTGGTTCAAACATGTCATGTAGAGAAGTTTTAGCTTGGTTTTATTATTTTAGATTCAGTCACAATTTGCAGTAATAATTATGGTAATGAAGACTAGTGTGCACAAAGTAATTTGAATGTATAGCTAAAGACAATGCATAAATCAAGCATTAATGATGCATTACTGAGGTATTTCTAAGCATTCAGGAAATCAAATGTTAGCTCAAGCATCTAAGGCGTATGAGCTATGGCTATCTATAGTGAAAAAATAGTGATTCGATTTATTGTAAGAAAAAGGGGCCTAGATTTAATGCAAAGAAAGGAGAATCTACAAACAACATGCTAGGTATAAGAAAAGGTAAAATATGTTACACTTATCTCAGTTGTAGCCAAGTTTTAACTAGTCTGTGATTTCTAGCAATGTGCTAGTCATAGCTAGCATAAGGCCAAGCTCAAGCTCACTGGAGGTTGACCGCCAGCTAGAACCTGAACCAATACCAGTTAAGCCAACAAGGATGTAAGTAAATGAAGGCCGAGTTCATAACTTGAGTGATGCTTCTAGATCTCTAACTTCATTTTCTAACTTTGTATCAAGCTAAGTGATCACAACCGTGAACCCCAGTCTAACCTGTGTTTCAGCTATGGCTCAAGTTTTTGTAACTATCAAGCCGTAAATCACTGCCAATGATGGTTTTGAGGTCCCATTCCAAGCTCATGTTCAAATATTACTAAGTCTCTGAGTTCATTATGAGAATGAATAATATGCCAGAATGCAAAGAGCCCTATTATAGCCTGAGTGTCAAAGTAAAAGTTGAGTTCTCCAGATTAACATAGAATTAACATGCAGAAAATGTGAGTTTCAAGCTTGATTTCACCAAAGGAAGAACTCTAGATTTGCAAACAACCAGAGATAGGCATGGTGACAACACAAACCCTAAACATTTCTCTCTTCCAAATTCAAAAATACCAAATAAGAGAGCTAAAAGAGATGAAATAAAATGCCTATGCTAAGTTTTAATAAAATTTGGAGTCCACAATGCGAAAGTTAATGCCTTGTCAAACTGCAGTGCATGACACCTCATCACATAGCTTTGTAAAAACAAAGATATTTTAATAGGTCATGTTGACCATATTGTTAGGGTATCGAGTTAGGTTGCATGTTAGGCATGTAATTTAAGTTAGGGTTTTTGAGATTGGAGTTATATTTTTAAGGTTTTCCTTAATTATAACTTGGGCATTTTAAAATATTCTTTGATAAAAATTGAGATTTATATTTAAAGAGGAGATCTAAATTTAAGGCCTAGGTTATTTGTTTATCATGCATGCCTTAAATTTAGAGTTATCTATTTGTTTAGAGGCTCTTTAGAGAGGGGAAATGAATTTTTGAAATTGGCCTTAGAGGCTATATAACTAAACATATTATTCATTTGTAAGGGTTCAAAGTTTGAGGAAAAAGAGGTATTAGTGAGCATATTGTTCCTTTGCCCTTTTCCTTATATTTTGTAGCCATTTTTGCAAAGTTTGAAGATAATAAAGCTAGCCTTATTATTTGCATATTTTTCTGAGTTCTATCATCAATCCTTTCAAGTTTTTCTACATTTAAGCATTTGTCTCTTTCAAGCATAGATTAGTGAATTGTTCCAAATTCCTTTTCTAAATTGTAAAGAATTAACCTTTTGTAGAAGTTACCTATTTGCTGGTTAAATTCTTATCATTAGTGGTACCAAACCCTAATTGTGAGTTTTAAACCATCCTAGGTTTTGAGAAGTGAAAATAATTGCAGAATTTAGTAGTGTTTGTCTGATAGGTACAGGTTTACATTTCTGATAAATTTGAATCCATTTTTTGGTGTATCACTCATTAGTTAGCATTCATTTTTTAGTCATTTTTCTCCCTTTTCCCAAAAGCTTAAAAGACGGCATTAGGTGATATTCCAAATCTATAGGAACCAGCCTAGAATCTGGAGATTCATTCTCTTTCCCACAAAGAGTTTGTTTCCATGTTTCAGCAGGAAGGCTAAATTTTCAATCAAGCTAGAGGCGCATTCCTGATTGACAACAATTTTTGGCACGCTCAGTGGGACCTGAACTACTTCTCAGTTCCCTGAGTTACAAGTTTTTATTTATGTTTTGGTGTGAGCAATAGTTTTCAACCTTTTAGAAGGATTATTTTTTTAAAGCACCTGGCGGCTCTGCAGAGGAAAAATCTACTGGTTTAAAGAGATCAAGTGCTGGTATTTTTCAAATCATTTTTATATTCAAATTTCTAGTTTATTACATGAGTAGAGATGTTAAATTATTGTGTGCAGCAAGAATACTTGCCACCGTATTATGAAAGAAATGTCCATGAAATTTCTAATCATCCATATCATTATGAGGGTTCTACCAATTTTGTTCTGAATGATTTTGTAACAGCAGATTGTCAACATGTTCCCCCTATCTGTGAGCCTTTAATTCCTTTGGACATCTTGTATAAAATGGATATTAATGGAATTAGGGATCGGGTTATGGCTCTCGATCAAAGGCTTGTTGACCTTGATTTGAATTTGAAATATGATCCATCTCTACCCTCACATAAGGATGAGTTCAAATATCATAAGTTACAACTCCTTTTGGGGGGTTGGGCTTGCCAGATGCAAGAAGATAAAGAACAACAAGGATTTGATATGTAGATAGAAGATTCAGCCTACTGAATTTTTCAAATGATCATGCTGATATGGAAGATGAAGTATTATGAGGATACAACAAAAATAAAGCAGCATATGTGGACTCAAGCAAAAGAGCAGTTTTATGCCAAACAAAGACAATATGATCAAGCCCTTGCCGATAAGTTGGAAGCACATGAAAAAGTTCATGAGAAAGAGTTGGTGAGTCATAGAGAATTAATAGCTGTCATGTTTTCTATAGGTGTAAAATGTGAGGAAGATTTCCAAAGAAAATTAGTAGCTCATGATGAGTTTCATGAAAAACTAGAGCTACAGGAGCACAAAGAGAAAATAAGGCTCCTGATTAATATGACAATTAAGTATAGAGAGGCCAGTAGGATACATTATGAAGAAGCCCAAAAGTATAAAGAAGATATTGAGAAAAGGGTTGTATCTGAGCTTCATACCTTTGTTGATCAAAACAATGAAATGGTAGCAAATCCGTTTGATGAGCTATCTAATTTTTTTGAAGAGGACAGTATACTGGAAGTAGATGAAGAATTAAAGCCTATCCTCATTCAAGAGCATGAAGAAGATGCTGAAAATCAGAGGGTAGAAGCACTAGTCCCAGGACAACAAGAGGAGCCTCAGGACATTGATGTTTTGACCATGCATGATTGTGACAACAAGGTAAATATAAATCCTCTTCCATGCAAAGATGAAAATCAGGGTGATGAGTATACTTTTTGGGATGAGTTGGAAGTATTTATGATAGAATTAGATAACCGTCACTCGCCTCCTCACAAAGAGGAACATGTTCAACAAGTTGTTGAACACATAATGGTGACTGAATCTTAGCAAGACCATGTGAATGATCTTGATAAGATGTTGGTCCAAAAGGAGACAAGTGTTCGCAATATTGAAAGGAGGCTTCAGGAGTTTGGTTTGGTTCAAGTGGTACAAGGAAATTAGCATATCATTAATGATCAAGAGGTTTGCAATCAACAAAATCAGGTAGATGAACCAATAACTCTTTCTCCTAATTCTTTTGATTATGAAATATTTAATCAAAATGATATGGTGGTTGAAAAGATGGAACAAGTAATAGAAAGCTATAGTATTCCAAAAAAATTTGTTACAAGGGGCTGCCCAATCAGGCATATTTTCATAATGGAGCCTAAGTCTGAAATTTTAGATATTATAGAGAAGCACCAACACATTTATTCACCTTAAATCTGCATTGATTTTGACCAAATCCAAGAGATATGTGATCTAGTCTATTATTTTAAAGATATGCTTCAAGAGTTTTAGATTCTTCAAGTCAAATTGTATATCTTTTTAGTTTCACGTATGCATGCATCTCATCCATTATTGGTGAGAAAAGGAAGCTATTTCAATCAGTCTATTAATGGATGTATCTGAGGCTTGGATGATTGGTTAGCTTAGGGTAGGTTAGATGTTTTCATTTTTAGTTTGTTTTCTCCAAGTGTTGGGCACAATAGTTTCAGCTTTTAGTCAATAGTTTCAATTTCAGTTTCAGTTTCAATTTTCAGTTCGTAGTTTTTCGAAGGCTACAAGTTAGACAACTTCATGGTAGAACTGTTAAAAAATGTATATAGTAATCCTAAAGCCAAAACATTGGATATTCCAAGGTTTTGAACTAGGTGTAATGGCCACACTCCAAAAAAAGTCATCCATGACCTTTCCTAATAGCTTGCAGACTTCAGAAAGAAGGCAATTTTTTTAGGAGAAAGTATTTGATATAATTCAGAAAATGGACTCAAATTTGTTTTCTACTTCATGCTAGTTATTTGCAAATCAATAATTGTATCCCATCAGCATCATCATACAAATGTACACCTCAGAACGAGGTAAAGTCACTCATAGAACTGGTATAACACCAATATGATGATGTTGAAGGCAAACAAACACAAATTTCCTAACAGCTAGCATGAGGTATTATGTTTAAGTTTCAGTTTCAGTTTTGCACCTGAGTGGTGTGTTTAAATTTTCAGAGATTTTTCTAAGTTTTTCTAAGGTTTGAGAAGGTTTAGTTTTATTAAAATTCAAGACTCTGTGCCCAATGGACTGTAAAAGGTAGCTGGTCTATTTTGTTCAGCAGGCAAACACTACTAAGAGGTCACCATAAAATGTTATCATTTTAGTTGCACACTAAATTGGTAAATTGACAATTGTTTTACATTGAAATATGGATTTAATGGTTGCGGTTGTAAGTTGCAGAATTGTTTAAAATTGAGAAGATAAGATTACATATGTAGAAATACAACTATAAGCATCCAAGAAATTACATCAAGGTACACCTATTTGATACTACTATTCAGATTTTGAAGATAAAGTACATTGCTTTTTGCATTCATATTAACATTGATGTTGTTCTCTAAGTATTGATTAGATTTAAACTTTCGATTACATAAATGATTATTACATTGAACATTCAAAGTGAATGTAATAAAAAAGTATTCCTTAATAGGTTACATCTTTCATATTGAAAAAACTTAAGGAAGATGTACAATTCTGAAAGTAAGACAGGAGCATCAGAAGGTTTAGGGGTCCATGTATTGCCTTTAAGAGGTCTTCTACATGTTGAGGCTGATTGGTTGTATCTTCATGTCTTTAGCTTTGTCTTTGTTTGTCATACATCCTGAGTTTTCTTCTGGTTTTGCCCTGCATCATAGAGAGAGAAAATAGTTAGATCCAAATTGGATCTAAGCAATACATGGATACCTAAAACAACATGCTTCAATAACACTTTTAGAGTTGTACTTCAATGAAACAGATCAATGCAAGAGCAAGAGATTCAAAGGTAGAATGTAGAAAGAAACACAGTACAAGAAGTTCACAAGAATACAAAGAAGGAAGAAGACAGAAAAGGAGATCATTTTTTTTTAATACTAATAGTATTTTCTTCATGTGTAGATTGAGGACTAAGTATTTTATTTCAAGGACATACAATCATTATAGGTGTAAGACTTTCTGACTGAAATAAGAAGAAGGAAAAAATATGCAAAGAATGTATTTATTTGCTATCATAAAGTGTGCATTTACGAAAAATAGCTATATCATGCCAAGATGAGGATACATAGTGCTAATCAGTTATTGTTCATATGTTGAATATATGCCAAATATCAAGATTAAGGTCACATGAAATCTGATTATGGGTGTCACGAGCCCGTGCTCGAACCCCATAATCAAATTTCATTGCTGAAAGTGAAAATATGTGTTTAAAGTCTTGAATTTTTATATGCATATCTGAAATTTGATCTATAACAGAATATCAAGTGATATGAAATCATGCATTGTGATGCTAGCTACCAGGTACATCAAAGGATATGTTGCAGGCATGAAATAATCATTATTCAATAGTGCCAGATGCTGGTTTATTCAGTGCTGAAAATAGAGACTCGGGAAATATATTTCAAGGATATTTACAAATTATTGTTACAGTTGTGTCATCTCAAAGGACTTAAGGAAAGGACAAATCAAGCCATCATGACTCAATATCAGTCAGCTGTGAGCTCCTAAATAGGCTTGGCATTCACATTCAGTTGGCTAAAGTGCCAAATTACAAACCGTGCCTCAGCATGAAATTCATATTTCAATAAAAATAGTACCAGTCATAATCAAGCCTTCAACAAGTCATAGCTTGGACTCACTGTTATAAAGTTTTGGTTCAAACATGTCATGTAGAGAAGTTTCAGCTTGGTTTTATTATTTTAGGTTGAGTCACATTTTGCAGCAATAATTATGGTATTGAAGACTGGTGTGCACAAAGTAATTTGAATGTATAGCTAAAGACAATGCATAAATCAAGCATTAATGATTCATTACTGAGGTATTTATAAGCATTTGGGAAATCAAATGTCAGCTCAAGCATCTAAGTTGTATGAGTTGTGGCTAACTATCTACAGTGAAAAAATAGTGATTCGATTTATTGTAAGCAAAAGGGTCCTAGATTTAATGCAAAGAAATGAGAATCTACAAAAAGCATGCTAGGTATGAGAAAAGGTAAAATAGGTTACACTTATCTTAGTTGCAGCCAAGTTTTCAACAGTCCATGATTTCTAGCAATGTGCTAGTCACAGCCAGCATAAGGCCAAGCTCGAGCTCACTGGAGGTTGACTGCCAGCTAGAACCCAAACCAATACTAGTTAAGCCAAGAAGGACGTAAGTAAACGAAGGCCGAGTTCATAACTTGAGTGATGCTTCCAGATCTCTAACTTCATTCTCTAACTTTGTATTAGGCTGAGTGATCATAGCCATGGACCCTAGTCTAACTCGTGTTTCAGCTATGGCTCGAGTTTTTGCAACTATCAAGCCGTGAATCACTGCCAATGATGGTTTTGAGCTCCCAGTCCAAGCTCATGTTCAGATATTACTAAGTCTCTGAGTTCATTACCATAATGAATAATATGCCAGAACACAAAGAGCCCTATTACAGCCTGAGTGTCAAAGTAAAATCTGAGTTCTCCAGATTAACACAGAATTAACATGCAGAAAACGTGAGTTCCAAGCTCAAGTTTACCAAAGGAAGAACTCCAGATTTGCAAACAACCAGAGATAGGCATGGCAGCAACACAAACCCTAAACATTTCTCTCTTCCAAATTCAAAAATACCAAATAAGAGAGCTAAAAGAGATGAAATAAAATGCCTATGCTAAGTTTTAATAAAATTTGGAGTCCACAATGCGAAAGTTAATGCCTTGTTAAACTGCAGTGCACGACACCTCATCACATGCCTTTGTAAAAATAGAGATATTTTAATAGGTCATGTTGACCATATTGTTAGGGTATCGAGTTAGGTTGCATATTAGGCATGTAATTTAAGTTAGGGTTTTTGAGATTGGAGTTATATTTTTAAGGTTTTCCTTAATTATAACTTGGGCATTTTAAAATATTCTTTGATAAAAATTGAGATTTATATTTAAAGAGGAGATCTAAATTTAAGGCCTAGGTTATTTGTTTATCATGCATGCCTTAAATTTAGAGTTATCTATTTGTTTAGAGGCTCTTTAGAGAGGGGAACAAAATTTTTGAAATTGGCCTTAGAGGCTATATAACTGAACGTATTGTTCATTTGTAAGGGTTCAGAGTTTGAGGAAAAAGAATCATTAGTGAGCATATTGTTCCTTTGCCCTTTTCCTTATATTTTGTAGCCATTTTTGTAGAGTTTGAAGATAATAAAGTTGGCCTTATTATTCACATATTTTTTCTGATTTTTGTCATCAATCCTTTCAAGTTTTTCTACATTTAAGCATTTGTCTCTTTCAAGCATAGATTAGTAAATTGTTCCAAATTCCTTTTCTAAATTGTAAAGAATTAACCTTTTGTAGAAGTTACCTATTTGCTGGTTAAATTCTTATCATTAGTGGTACCAAAACCTAATTGTGAGTTTTAAACCATCCTAGGTTTTGAGAAGTGAAAATAATTACATAATTTAGTAGTGTTTATCTGATAGGTATAGGTTTACATTTCTGATAAATCTGAATCCATTTTTTGGTGTATCACCCATTAGGTAGCATTCATTTTTTATTCATTTTTCTCCCTTTTCCCATAAGCTTAAAAGATAGTATTAGGTGACATTCCAAATCTATAGGAACTGGCCTAGAATCTGGAGATTCATTCTCTTTCCCACAAAGAGTTCATTTCCATGTTTTAGCAGGAAGGCTATAATTTCAATCAAACTAGAGGCGCATTTCTGATTGACAACAATAACAATACCAAAATCAATCATCAGATAATACTAAGAAAGGGTTCTATAAGTTCCTATCTCAAGGGTACATCTCAAACTAAAAGGTACACATACTAATACAGAGGCAACCAACACATGTAGGAAACCTAAGATGAAATCAAGGAAGTGTCATCACATATGTCAACCCCTTCGAATGATCTCACTGGACTCCAACTCCCAAGTGTGATCATATGTGGAACTTGAAATCCTCTCATGTAGACAAGTATAATCGATCATGCTAGAACTCACCGCCACTACTAGATGGTCAAGCATCTTCTCCCACTCCCATCCTTTGCCTATACTAGCACTCAAAGCATGGGAAAGGAATCCATTATCTTATTAATTTATTTTAAATCCCATTTAATTTATATTATCACTTATTTAAGTAACCTACTAAGGATACCTAGGTAGCCACTTTTGGGCTCTGATGCCTCTAAAGAAAGCCATTTCCCCTTTAACACCTAGATAACACCTAGGCCCATAAATCTCAAAACATAACTGATAGGTTGTCATGAATCATAACATCAAAATCGGGTTCCAAAGTATAATAGGAACACCCAATAAATAACTTCCATCATAATAAAATCAACTTCCATGAGGTTGGGTCATAACAAAGATCAAATGCCACAAAATTATGCAAGGAAAACAAAACACATTAACCCTAACCCCGCTTTTGGTAACAATACTAACAAGATTACATAAAAGATTCCCTCTTAACCCAAAACACACAAGGAAAAATAAAACATGTAAAAGAATTTAATAATAAACTAATTTGTAAAGTTTTATTACATAAATTAATTCATTAAATAATCACTAAACAAATTATAATTACATTATTGAATTAAATTCTAACACCAAATAAATCAATTTAAAATGTTATGAAAATAAATTGATCCTAGGTTTAAAATTACTAAAACAAATATAATTCCATCATAAATCTATCTAAAAAAAATTAAATTTAATAACCCAATTTTATATAACAAAATTAAAACAAAAGTAAAAATTAATATTATTATTAAACATCATATGTTAATTATAATACAACTATCTGTATTTGTTTTGAAAGGCTCAAATCAATCAAACGTTAAGTTCTAATCTAACATGAAATCAATCCAAAACAAGAACATATAAGCTAAGCCACCTCAGATTGAGCTAAAACAGATGCACCCATGCACTGTTTGATTTGCTCATTTAAAGGAATGTGGGTATGCTCTCTATTCACATGGAGCATGTTCCTTATGCATTTTAGGACGGATTGAGATCCATGAAAACCTCATAAATGGCACAAAACAGGTATAGAACACCTAATTTGCCCCTAAGGCCTCAAGGATCCAAATGATGCTAAAATGAAAATTAAGCTACATGATGTTTATGCTAAGATTGATTTTAGACCAAATAGAGATGTGATATGATGCTATATGCTATGCAAAACAATGAAAGAAACTATGTTAATCCATTATTGCTAGGCTATGATGTGCTAAAAAGCTTGAAGAAAAATAATGAAATCTAACAATTAGTTGATTTTAAGCTATGATCTAACATGAAAATGGCATTATAAGATTACTATTACTTGAAAATAAAAGTGGATGGATTTGCTCATAGAAATGAGAGTATTTATAGGCTTTTGGAAAGGTTTGGGTTAAGAGGATAGGTTAGAGTTTGAGTCAAGGGGGATAAGGATGGAGACTTTCTAGAAGAGTCTAGGCTTTCTAGGGATAAATATGGAAAATAGGAAATAAATAAAGTTTTATTTATCTCAAAGGCTTTAATGAGTTTGAGGCTCATTAGGGTTAAGGTTTGACTAGGAGTCAAAGGAGACTTAGATTAGCTTAGGGAAAGTAGGTAATTTCCCCTAAATGGGTTTAGGGAAGGATTAGGAAAGTTCTAGAAGAGTCTAGAGTTTTCCTAGGGTAAATTAGGAATTGAGGATTAATATTTAATCTTAATTAAATATCTTGAGTTAGGTTTAGGGTTAGGAAATGAAGGGATTAGCCTTTAATCAAAATTAAAGAAGGATTAGAAGATTCTAGAAGAGGTTAGTGGTCTTTAGGAAATTGGCAAGGTTTTGGGAAAAAATAAATAAATTATTTATTTTTTGGATTTTTGGTTAATTTATTAATTAAATAATTAATAAATAAGAAGATAATGTTTAAATAAGATTTAAACATTTTTGGGAGGGATTCCTTAATTAAATATTTTTAATTAAGGTAGAGGGATTTAATGACATAAAAATTAATTAATTAAATAATTAATTAATTAATAAATGATGATGTCATCAGGAATTTTTCAAAAAATAAAAATAATTTATTTTCTAAAGGATTTTTAGGTGTCTACAGTATGTATGTATGTATGTGTGTGTGTGTGTGTATATGTATACACACACATACACACCCAAATCTCTCATTTTTCTTCACATATTTTTTAAACAATGAAGAATTCACACAATAGGCAATTATCAGGATAATATTTTAACAATTCTATCAACTCAAACCCTAAGGTTTTCTATCATAGACCTTTCAAACCATAAGGTTTTCTATCATAGATCTTTCAAACCCTAGTTGAATTTTAGAAGGAAAAATTTAATTATGAAATTCATTCAAGTACCAAATTTCCTAAAACTAATTCTAGAATTTTAATATAAAAAGAAAATCACAAAATAGCTATAACACCTAGATCTAATAGAAACAAAGAAAACAATCTTTCTGAAATACCAGACTTAAAACTATGATGGTTTTCAAACCCTACCTCAAACCACTAATCGAAGAAATATGACAAAGAATGGAAAACGTAGAAAAATCCAAGCTTTCACAAAAGAATCCTTCAATTCGATTCCTTCACCCAAATCTGCAAACCCATGTGTCGAAAACAATGACCAAACCTTTCCAATATAAGAATTTGAACTCAACCATGCAATTTTAGAACTCAACTCAACTCAACAACTTTGTTTTCATCAATTCTCTTTTTTTACATAATCTACTCAATTCTAATTTTTAACTCAAGTATTTTGCATTCCTTTTTTTGGTTAATTCACTTAACTCTCAATTACTTTATTCTTTTATTTATTTATTATAATTGATTTGTGCAACTAAAGTGCATTTTAATTGAATTAAAACAATATTATTTTAGTCTAATATTATTTATCCAATGATAATTTATTTTTAATTAATAAATTATCTTCTATTTGAATATTGAATTAAATAATTAATTAAATCTCTAAAGAAGCGTATTTAATTAATTTTCTTTAATTAAATACTTTCACATTTAATTATCTATATTTAGTGAGATCTAATTTCTTTAAACCACATAATTAATCTAAATAAATTATTTAATCATAACAAACATACCAACCAACCAAATACCAACTGAGCCTAATAAAAACCATTACCATGCTCAAGGGAAAGGCTATGAACTCAAATCACTTGGAAGAATTTGGGAAGGGTAAAATATCAAAAAGTTGTCCACTATTTCAAGATAATAAAATGGCTTATGTTGGGATTTGGATTTGAACATTATCTCCCCTCTCTTACAATAGAGACTTTATGATAGGGAATGCTCATCCTGACAATTCAGGGATGTCGATGCCCGATACCTACAAACCTACATTAAAGACAAGCATGCACTTGTATATATATATATATATATATATATATATATATATATATATATATATATATATATATATATATATATATATATAAAGCAATGGCAGGGATTGGGACATTGTTTGGATCCTGCAAGAAGGTAACTATGACTCTATCCCTCAAACATATCAAACACATCAAACGGGAAAACTAAAAGCATACATGATAGCCATACACATGCAATATGGGGTTCATAAAATCATAAACATAAACAACATTTTAAACATATAAATAGTCATCATCAAAGTAACTAACTTCATCTAACTGCAAATATATGATATCCATAATTATCCAACATCAAATCACCATGTAATGTTAAACATCCAAAACCACATAATCAAATTGAAATAATCAACACACACATAAAAGTGGTCTAAAAGAGTTTGGCAATATAAAACTGAAAAGTAAACTATGGGTGGGCACTACATCCACCCACCTAAAATTAGGCTTACTTCTAGAAGCCTACAAACAAATAGGGATATAAATCCCATAATCTCATTGCATCCTCCCAAGTCACTGACCACTAATCAATAGGGTCCCATTGGACCCTTACTTGCTCGATGGTGTGATCCTTGAGGGCTAGGTCTCATCATTGAAGTATGCGAACAGGCTCCAAAACTAGCTACTCGTCCTCTACTTGCAAAGAATTCTAGTCAAATACGTGTACAATATATGGTATATACTATCTAAGTACTAAAACATGTAAAACATCATGAACATGAGATAAGATGGGCGACAAAGAAAGACGGTAAGCAATTGGTCATATCCTCTTAGGAATCTTAAATGGGCCAATGAAACGAGGTTCCAACTTTGAACCCTTTCCATAATGGATTGGACTCTTTTGTGGACACACTCTTAGAAACACCTTAAAACCAATTGCAAATTGATTATCCACTCTATGAGCATGTGCATGCTTCTTTTGCCTATCTTGAGTTGTGGTCACATGCTCACTGATGCATTCTACCCACTTCTCCATATCTCGAAGAATCTCAGGACCTAATAGGATATGATCCTCTAGCCCATCCCAACTCAAAGATGTACAAAAAGGATGACCATACAAATTCTAAAAAGGTGACATACCAATCAAATTGTGATACCCATTATTGTAGGCAAACTCGACCAAATACAAATAGTCCTTCCATTGAGTCTGTCTATCCATGATATGCATCCTTAACATATCCTCAAGAACCTAATTAACTCGCTCTGTTTGACCATTTTCCTTAGGGTGATATGCCAAACTAAAATTTAGCTGCACTCCAAGATCATGTTGCAAGGAAGTCCAAAATGCAGAAGTGAATACTAGATCCCTATCTGATATAATCGAATACTAGATCCCTATCTGATATAATCCTATGGGGAATACCATGTAACCTCACAATATCCTGCATAAAGACTTTAGCTATTGATGTTG
The DNA here is from genome assembly GCA_027943335.1 of Chamaecyparis obtusa. Lineage (NCBI taxonomy): Eukaryota > Viridiplantae > Streptophyta > Pinopsida > Cupressales > Cupressaceae > Chamaecyparis > Chamaecyparis obtusa. The sequence goes on from BSBK01003479.1 coordinate 1,587,473, forward strand.
CTATATAGGATTCTCTCATAGGAGAAAAGTGTGCCACTTTGGTCAACCAGTCAATAGTAACCATGATGGTATCATGTATGCGGGGAGTCATAGGAAAAGCTACAATGAAATCCATTGAGACGATATCCCATTTCCATTATGGAACAAGATTAGGTAGTAAATGTCCTACTGGATGCTGGTGGTTTGCCTTAATTCTCTGACATTCTAGAAATCTAGCCACAAAATTAGCAATGTCACATTTCATACTAGACCAATAATATAGTTGTTGAAAGTCTCAATGCACCTTCTAAAAACCTGGATGTACTGAATAAGGTACACGATGAGCCTTAGATAAAATCAAGGTACATAGATCATCTGATGGAGGTACATATATCCTTCTCATATAACACAAAAGACTATCTAAATCTAAAACATAGCACGAAAACATGCCTTCCAAAGGTCTCCTTGACTCAATCTCATCTCTCACTTCCTTGTACCAAGTATATGAAGGAAGTGCCTAAAGTATATGACTCCGCAAATCCACACCAAGAGTCAAAGCCGATATTTCCAAATACATCAAAAATTATTGAAACACAGTAACTATGACACTTCCATAAAAAAATGCAATGATTCCATAAACATGAATAATACATGTACTACATATGACGAATAAATAATATGAAAATGAACATTCTATATATTTTTTATTTTTTTTAAGTATGTATCTCCATATACAAATATGGTGTAAATGTCAACTTGATCAAAGTTTTACAAAATGTGGCACATGCCATTCCAAAATCTCTACAAAATATGCATTTGTGTACAATGTGGCATATGCCATCTCAAAATGTCCCGTATGGCATCTCAAAATCTCTACAACTAGAAATGTATGTATGACATCCTAAGCTACTAGTGAATCATCAAAATGCATCCTCTTCAGAGTAGCATTTGGCTCTAATGGGTCCTCCACAAACAAAAAAATTGAAACCACAATTCAAATTTCTTAATTTATATTATTTGTACATATAGAAAATCAACATTAAAATTCATATTGAAGAATAATTTAATTGAAATTTAAAATTGAATTATGATGTACCTCAGCTCTACATTTCCTCATGTGCTCATGAGTCCTAAAATATGTCATTGGTAGTGAAGGTATGTTTCTAGCAATATTAATTATGACCTATATATGTTTTCAGCCATGAAATTGATACAAGTTATCCTATAAAAATTTTTAATAACTAAAAAATAGGTTTTAGGGACTCGAAACCTGATACATAACAGGTTTTGGAGGGGTTTGAAACCCAAACCAAAAGATATTCAAGACCACCCAATACAAGAATAAAGACATAAAAAAGATTGGTCAAAACAAAGAAAGGGGGAAAAAACCAACAAACTCCCACCACTAAGATCAAATGTTGCATGACAAAGGAAGACTTACACATGAAAATCCAACATGCAACTGAAAACTAGAGAGAGGGCTAGAAGGAAATCTAGCCCAACCCAACCAAAAAGAGAAAGGACCAGAGGTCCTTTCCACTCACCCAAGACAAACAAACATTAAGATTTTCTTTTGGCCCCTTTCTTATGGGACCAAAGGGTCATGTCGAAAGAGGGTGAGGACCTCTTAGAATTTTTACTTTTTACAGTTATCTAACCCTCTTCTACCTTAGCAGTCTCACTTTGCCAAGCCAACGAAGCCAACTCCGAAAACTGGTGAAAGCCCTTTTTTTTTTGTTGCTTCCCTAATTGACTAGGTTGATTAGGGAAGAATAGGAAAGTTTTTGAAGTGTTAGGGTTTTCTAGGGTAAGATCTGGAGGCTTATTTGTCCATCCACTCATTATAAAGTCCTAGAGGACACAAGGGTCAAATAGTGGAATGGACCCTCTAGATCTTTAGGAAGTTGATTTGGGAGTGTTCTGAGTCTTAAATTTTAGGTTAGAGTTTATTTGAGTTAGCCATGCAGTTTAAAATAGCCTAAAAACCATTTAGGTAAGAGCTTAGGAAAATTTCCTCATAGCAACTTTGCATTTTTGCAAAAGTTGAAAAAGTTGCTCGACAACTTTTCTCTCAATGAAGTTTTTGACCTAACCAATGGAATAGGTCAGTTAGAGTGGATGAACCAAGGAGGAGTAAGTTATTTAAGACCTTCCATGGGGAATTCATGAGGTTGGTTAATTTTTTATTTGTTTTCATACTTACTATGTGATTGTGACCAATAACAGTGATTGTGTCATCCATTTTTTGATTGAAGTACCTTGTAAATGGAATAGAGTTGTTGTTGTTATCAATATAATCAAATCTTTATGGTTTTTTAACAACTCTGTATGTAATTAGATTTAAAGAAATATTTCATTAGATAGGTCCTTTTTTAAATTTCTTGAAGTTGCTAGTTTCTTGGTCCATTCTGGACTGTGTATATAAAATGGCCTCTCAAGCTTCCTAGGACCATGAAAAACAAAATGTGCCCTGTTGGAATACAAGATGGGTATGTGTACATAAGTTTAATTTTTGGTTTGTTTGTATAAATTCAATGATTGAATTATGATCTCTTGCCCTAGGCAAGCTTGGCAATAGCCTGGCTAGGGAAAGAGAGGATTAAAGTTTTCATACTGCATGGTTGGATTGATTGATGTAATCTAGGAGTTGGAGCATTCAATTAAGACAACTCCCCAATAAATTGTGGATCCACATGACAAGTTCTCATCGGTCTATGAAGGTGAAGCCAGAGTAGTGACCCATTAGGCCTATTTTTAAGGACAGTGTCCTTAAGAGGAGGAAGGTATTGTACAGAGAATGTGAAGAACCCTAACCTTGAAAATAATTTGTAAAACCAAAAAGGGTGTCGGGATCCATGATTAGTTTTGGGGGTCCTTAAGCCAAAATTTGAAAGAATCCCTAAATTGTACCTACACAGGGCTACAAGGAAAACTAGGCCTAATTCCTATTTTGTAGGATCTCGATGGGAAAGAGATTGGATGGAGGTTCTAAATTTTCAAGATAGTCATCATTTGACCTAAGCATATTGAAGTTCAACCCTGCAATTCATGGTGAGAAGGTTGGCATAGGTAGCTAGAAAACCCTATGTAACTTTTAGTGAGCATTGACACACTTATTGATAGGAAGAGACTTGGTTGGAAGGGTAATGATCTAAGTGACTTACCCTTGGGAATTAGGGTTGGATAATCCCTAGAAAGGTCTATTGAAGAGGCCTAGAAATTGAGTCAAATAGACTCCTAGTTGAAGATCCAATACAAGTCCTATCAGATTGGTATCAGAGCCTAAAGATTGGGCTTGTGTAGTTTGAATTAAATATTCACCAGAATCAGTAAATTCAAGCAAGATGGTGACTAATGCTGAGTTGGAAAAGGATATTGAGGAACAAAGAGAGGAGAATAGACTCCTCAAGGAACAATTATCAAATATGGAAACCAAATTGGAAGAAGTGCAACTCTGGACAACTGCAGTGAGTGACTTGATGAGAGAAAGTGAAGAGAAGGGTAAATTAGTGGTAGAGGAAGATGTAGTGCCAGAACCTGACCCTGTGCTTCAATAAGAACCATTTTTGAAAGCCTTGAAAGCAATGAGTGGTAAAACATTAGAGGTTGTGCCTCTCCTTAGTGGAAAAATGGAACCAAAGGTTGTCATGGAATGGATAGAAGGGCTTGAAAATCACTTTGAATGTGATAGTGTCATAGAGGCCCAAAAAGTAAGAGTAGCCAAAACAAGATTGAGGGGAAGAACTCTGACTTGGTGGAAATTTTCCAAGATGAAAGATTCAAGGAAGGAAAGAACCCTATAAATATTTGGAAAGGTATGGTGGCCAAGATAAGGGAGACTTATCTACCAGATGATTATGAGGTGCAATTGTACAAGAAGAGACAAAGTTTAAGATAAAAAGATCTTGAGGTGAGTGCCTACACCGAAGAGTTCCATGAGATTTGTTTGAGGTCACATGTGATGGAGAAAGAGAGTTTGAAGGTAGCCAGGTACCTGAATGGATTGAAATGGAACATCCAAGAAGAAATTAGTCTCCTAAGTCCTAAGATAGTACATCAATGCTATCAGCTAGCCCTAAAGGTGGAAGAAAAACTTAAAAAGAAACATGACAATAGTATCAGGGGTAGAGGTAGAGGAAGAGATGGCAAAAATTAGAGAGGAGGCTTTGGAGGAAGGAAATTGGAAGCAAGAACTCAAGGAGAGTCCAAGCTTACAGAGAACCAAGGAGCGATAAATAGTAGTAGAGGCGGTTACAATAGAGAAAGAGGCCTTAATAGTAACTCAAGGGGAAGATCCAATAGCCAAGGGAGAGGATATTTTTTTTCATCCATGAAATCTTACAATTTCCATCAGTATGGCCATCCAACATATAGATGCTAGGAGAAGAGCACATCATCCCAAGGAGAAAAGAGGGTGAATTTTGTCCAAGAAGAGTCTTCAAGTAATAAGACAAAAGAGGTGTCATTAGACTCAAAAATGGGAGAGAGTTTGATGATTAGAAGAACACTCATTAAGGAGCTTGTCAAGGAAGAACCAAGCCAAAGAAGGTCCTTATTCAGGGTCAAGTGCAAGATTATAGGTAAGGTCTCCAAAGTTATCATAGATTCTAGTTCTACTGATAACATCATATCCATGGAGGCAATAGAAAAACTTAAGTTACAAAGGATCCCTCACAGTAACCCTTATAGAGTTACTTGGTTGAACAAAGACCGACATGTGTTGGTTAATGAGAAAGCTTGGGTGGAGTTCTCCATAGGGAGGTATAAGGAAAAGGTGTTGTGTGATGTCTTTTCCATGGATGCTTGTCATCTACTATTGGGAAGACCTTGGCAGTTTGATAGAGTTGACGTACATGATGGGGCCAAAAACTCATATTGTTTCAAGAAGGATGGAGTGACCTTTGAGATTCAGTCAATCTTGGAAGAAGGGGAAGTGAAGAAGGGGGGACCTAACAAACTCTTAGTAAGGGAGAAGGATTTTTTGAAGACACTAGAAGAAGCATATGGAGTAGGTTTTTCCTTAGTGTTGAAACCTAAGGATGAAAGAGTAATCAAGAAGGAGGACCTACCTGTAGAAGTGCAAGATTTGTTGCAGGAGTATAAGAACATTGTTAGTGATTTTCAACCAAATACCTTACCTCTTGAAATAGCCATTACCCATCAAATTGACTTCATACACAAAACCTCACTCCCTAATAAATCTTCCTATAAGATGACTCCACAAAAGAATGCTAAAATTACCAAACAAATTCAAGAGTTGCTTCACCAAGGTTTAACTAGAAAGAGCATAAGACCATGTGCTATTCCCACAGTCCTAGCCCCAAAGAAATGTAGTACTTGGAGACTTTGTACTGACTCTAGGGCCATAAATAGGATAACCATTAGGTATAGGTTTCCTATCCCTAGGATTGAAGACCATATGGACTGCTTGGAAGGATCTAAATACTTCTCAAAAAATAGACCTTAAAAGTGGATACCACTAGATAAGGATCAAAATAGGAGATGAGTGGAAGACAACCTTTAAGACCACTGAGGGACTCTATGAGTGGCTTGTTATGCCATTTGGCCTATCTAATGCTCCAAGCACCTTCATGAGGTTAATGAATGAAGTGTTGAAAGACTTAATAGGGAAGTGGGTTGTTGTGTACCTAGATGACATCTTAGTGTTAAGTAAGAAAAAGGAGGATCATATCAAGCACCTAAAAATGGTAATACAAAGGTTACACAAAGAAAACTTGACAATAAGCTTGGAGAAAAGTGAGTTTATAAAACAAGAGCTAGTATATCTTGGCTTTGTTATATCTGAAGATAATTTGAAGATGGACTCAAGCAAGGTGGAGGCAATCTTGAAATGGCCTACACCTAAGTTAGCTACTGAGGTTAGAAGCTTTCATGGCATAGCATAATTCTATAGGAAATTTATTAGACAGTTTAGTGAGATATGTCCACCAATTTTGGACACCATTAAGGGTGGTATGAAGACTAAATTTCAGTGGAGTGAACAAGCTGACAAGGGGTTTTAGACCTTAAAATAGAGGATAGCCACTCAACCAATACTAGTATTTCCTAGCTTTGACAAACTGTTCATAGTAGAATGTGATGCTAGGCATATTGCCATTGGAGCAGTCCTCAATTAGGAAGGAATACCAGTGGCCTTTCACAGTGAAAAACTTAGTGATGTAAAAAGAAGGTACTCTTCTTATGACCTAAAATTATATGCATTAGAACAAGCACTAAGGAAGTGGAGACATTATCTCCTCCCTAAAGAGTTTTTAGTCTATATAGACAACCAAGCTTTGAGTTTTCTTAACTCACTAGATAAGCTATCATAAACATATGAAGTGGGTGGAATACATCCAAGCCTACACTTTCACCATCAAACACAAGAAGGGACTTCAAAATAAGGTGGAAGATGAATTGAGTAGGAGATTTCTCACAGTTGAATAAATTTAGTTGAAAAGCATTGGCATAGAGAGCTTCAAGGAGTTGTACCCAGAGGATGAGGAATTTTCAGTAGCTTACAAGGTGTGTAAGGACTACCAAAATAATTTCCATAGTGAGTACTCTAACTATACTATTCAAGATGATCTTTTATTTAGAGGTGGACAACTTTGTGTGCCTAGGGGTTCAATGAGAGAGAACCTAGTGCAAGAGAAACATAATGGTGCATTAAGCGGTCATTTTGGTATACGCAAGACTTTGGAACTTGTTAAAAGATACTACTATTGGCCTAAGATGAATAGGGATATTCAAAAATATGTAGAAACTTGTATTATCTATCAAAAGGCTAAGGGAACCTCATCTAATGTAGGGTTGTATCAACCCCTCCCAATTCCAAATAGGCCTTGGGAATGCATTAGAACAGATTTTGTAGTTGGGCTCCCTAAGAAAAAGCAAGGGTTAGATAGTATCTTTGTGATAGTGGACAGGTTTAGTAAGATGACCCACTTTGTGCCATGAAAAACTACCCATGATGCATCCTACATAGAAAATCTCTTCTTTAGAGAGGCAGTAAGAATACATGGATTACCTCTTAGCATTGGATCTGACAGAGACTCTAAGTTTATGAGTCATTTTTGGAAGACCTTTCGGCATAAGCTTGGAACCAATCTTTCTTTCAACTCTACATATCATCCCCAAATGGATGGGCAAACTAAGGTAGTCAATAGGAGCTTGGGGAACCTTTTAATGTGTCTCACCAAGGGATATGGCTAAGCATGGGATGAACTAATAGCCCAAGTAGAGTTTTCTTATAATGATACAATCAATAGGTCCATAGGGAAGAACCCCTTAGAGATAGTTTATGGAATACATCCCAAGGGTATTTGTGAGCTTAGAGACCTTAGGAACAATATAGAGAAGAGTGGACATGCTGAGGATTTTTCCCATTCAATGAAGGAGGTTCACAATACAGTAAAGAAGGTCCTCATGAAAAGTACCACTCACACCACGCAAAAGATGGATGCCAACAAAAGAGAAGTTCATTTCCAGATTGGGGACCTAGTAATGGTACATCTAAACATAGAAAGAATGCAAAAAGGTGTTCCACACAAGTTGCAAATTAGGATAATAGGCCCTTGTGCCATTCTAGCTAAGTATGAGCCAAATTCTTACAAGGTTGAACTACTGACAGACATGGGACTTTCACCAGTCTTTAATGTTGCAAACTTGGTAGCATATAGGGGACCAAATCCTAGTGGAGATCACCACCAAATAGAGAAGGTGGAGGAAATCAAAGCACTGAAGTTGCTAGCTACACCAAAACCCCAACCAGAGAAGATATTAGAGTCAAGGGTTTCCAAGAAGACTAGAACCAAGGTATATATGGAGCACCTTGTTAAATGGAAAGGTAAAGAAGAATCTAAAGCAAATTGGGTCCTAGACACTGAATTCAACAAGTTAGGCATAGATCCTAACTTAGTTCTTTCTACTGAAGCATAACTTCTTTTTGTTAGGGGAGAATGGTGCAGGAGAACCAAGGGTGAAAGCCCATCTTTGTTTTTGTTTGTTGCTTCCCTAATTGACTAGGTTGATTAGGGAAGAACATGAAATTTTTTGAAGTGTTAGGGTTTTCTAGGGTAATATTTGGAGGCTTATTTGTCCATCCACTCATTGTAAAGTCCTAGAGGACACAAGGGTCAAATAGTGGAATGGACCCTCTAGATCTTTGGGAAGTTGATTTTGGAGTGTTTTGAGTCTTAAAGTTTAGGTTAGAGTTTAGTTGAGTTAGCCATGCAGTTTAAAATAGCCTAAAAACCATTTAGGTAAGAGCTTAGGAAAATTTCCTCATAGCAACTTTGCATTTTTGCAAAAGTTGCACGACAACTTTTAAAAGTTTCTCAACTTTTCTCTCAATGAAGTTTTTGACCTAACCAATGGAATAGATTAGTTAGATTCAATGAACCAAGGAGGAGGAAGTTATTTAAGACCTTCCATGGAGAATTCATGAGGTTGGTTAAGTTTTTATTTATTTTCATACTTATTGTGTGACTGTAACCAGTAACAGTGGTTGTGTCATCCATTTTTTGATTGAAGTACCTTGTAAATGGAATAGAGTTGTTGGTGTTTTCAATATAATCAAATATTTATGGTGTTTTAAAAACTATGTATGTAATTAGATTTAAAGAAATATTTCATTAGATAGGTTCTTTTTAAATTTCTTGAAGTTGCTAGTTTCCTGCTCCATTTTGGACGTTGTATATAAAATGACCTCTTGAGCTTCATAAGACCATGTAAACCAAAATGTGTCTTGTTGGATTGTAAGAGGGGCCTATGTACATAAGTTTATTTTTTATTTTTTTATAGAAATGCAAGGATTTAATTATGAGCTCTTTCCCTAGGCGAGCTTGGCAATAGCCCGACTAGGGAAATAGAGGATCAGAGTTTGCATACTGCATGGTTGGATTGATTGATGCAATCCAAGAGTTGGAGCACATTGATTCAATGAAGACACAACTCTTCAAGAAATGGTGGAGACACATGACAAGTTCTCATCAGTCTATGAAGGCAAAGCTAGAAAAGTGACCCATTAGGCCTATTTTTAAAGACCGTGTCCTTAAGAGGAGGAAGATATTGTATGGAGAATGTGAAGAACCCTAACCTTGAAAATAATTTGTAAAACCAAAAAGGGTGTCAGGATCCATGATTATTTTTGGGGGTCTTTAAGCCAAATTTTGAAAGAATCCCTAAATTGTACCTGGACAAGGCTACAAGGAAAACTAGGCCTAATTCCTAGTTTGTAGGAACTCGATGGGAAAGAGATTGGATGGAGGTTTTAAACTGTCAAGATATTCATCATTTTACCTAAGGACATTGAAGTTCAACCTTGCAAGTCATGGTGAGAAGGTTGGAATAGGTAGCTAGAAAACCCTATGTAACTTTTAGTGAGCATTGACACACTTATTGATCATAGGAAGATACTTGGTTGGAAAGGTAGTGATCTAAGTGAGTTTACCTTGGGAATTAGGGTTGGAGAATCCCTAGGAAGCTCTATTGAAGAGGCCTAGCAAGTGATCAAATAGACTCCTAGTTGAAGATCTAAGACGAGTCCTATAAAAAACCCAGCACTCATGAGGGGGACAACACATTGCGTAGAACCAGAGACATGGCCAACAACAAGACTAGCAACATCCAAAGAGACAAAAATAGAAGCATTCTCACCAAAGTGATCAAACAATGGAATATCAACAACAACCTCAATAAGTAGAGCCCTATCACAAAAAATGACAACACAAGGAGCATCAAGAGTAGCATGTGACACATTGGCCACAACACAACCAACATCAGTCATTTGACCAATAGGAGGAGAAGTAGGGCTATCCTATGCAACCACCTAGGAGAATATTTTCTGAGAAGAGTTCTTCTTAACTGTGTAATGTTGAGATGAAGCACCTTTCCACCACAAGGAAGACTTCTTCAACATCTCTAGTTCACAATGGGTTGCCACATGACCAGTCTTCAAGTATTTTATAAATCTAAAAGGAATCCTTTCATAGTCCAAGGGTTGAATCCAACTACCCTTAGGAGTATCAAGCTTAATCTCTGTAGGAATTCCCTTAGAAACATCAATATCCACCAAGATACGGGAAAAGGTAGAATGAAAAACATCGTAAGGTTCCACATCCACCATCAAAAAGCCCCCAAGAGCCTCAACCACTTCCTCTAAAAGAGAATCAACCCATAGATGAAGGGGGAGGTAGAGGAGTCTAACCCAAATAGGAATTTTTTTGAATGTTTCAAAAGAAGGGGAAAATTCAGCATGCCATGGCTTAACCATCAATATGAAACAATCATCCCATTTGAAAAAATGATCATACAAAATCTTGTTTCTATCTATAGCAAGGTCAAATTTATCAATAAAGAAACCCTTGGCCATAGGGAAAATATGGACAGTACCAGTGATGATAGGCTCCCAATATTTGGAAATCTAGTCATGTAGCTGCAGAAGACTAGGCCAAAAGCCCCTAAATTGACAAATCACACCATGGGTGGAAAGGATAGAAGCAACATAATCAATTTTAGCCACCATCTCTGCCTCTAGTGAAATGACAATAGACTTGGAGATAGGAAAAGGATGTCTCAACAAACTTCATCTTAAATCCTTTCCTATACTTGAGAGTGGAAGGAACACTCAGGACCACAAAGCCCTCACCCCCAACACTAGTAGGATGACCACCATCCGCAGAAGAGCCCTAACCAAGGAAGGGGCATTCACCATTAAAGGCACCAAGACATCCACTCCAATGCCCAAAAATTGAATAGCCCCATCACCAAAATAACCCTCAGCCGCAAGGGAGGAACGGGAAAATGTCGTAGAAGGCTTCCCAATAGCCTCAGAATGACCCCCAACACCAAATCCATCGACAAACAGGGACACACCAGGAACATTGGCAGCAACAACCTTTGGGGAAGCAACAACCTTAGGGTTGCTAGATCTTTTGATCTTTTGATCGGGTGTAGTAGGCACGAAAAAAAAGGTAGGTCTAGAGGCAGAAGGAAACCCCATTAGGAGAGAAGGCAAAATCACGTAACCCCCCAATGCACCAACCTCCACTAATGAACCACCATTTGAAAGGCATGGGCAGGAGGGAGAGTCATTAACATGCATGATAATTTAACCTATAAAGTTTTCATTCATAGAAAAATAAATTTAGAAATGTTTATTTGAATTAAAATAAAAACTTACCTCTAGTGAACCTTATTCTGCCAATGTCAATTGGGTCAACAAGGATATAAATCCTTGGCATTGTACCTCCCTCACACTAGGTGTTACCTATGAGAGTCAAATAAGATAAAATCTTAGTTTATATGTAATAATGACAATTTAAATGACAACCACATGTATACTTGATACAAAAATGTAAACAACCAAATATAGAAATATACATAATAAGAGGCTATCATGGCCAAATGAAATGCTTGAAAGGGCAGTCTTGAGAACATGTGTTGTGACATCATCAGATATCAACCCTTGTATAATAAACCATGTAAAATAAACATTAGTATACACAAGCAAAAAGTACATGCATAATCATTCTAAAAATCTTAATTACCTTCCCCTTGTCAATGTGTGTTGTTGCAACTCCCTCACATTTCCCCCGCTGACAATAGCTGAAAGCTGCAAGAGTAAAAAAAATTGAAAATATTAATTAGTGTATGATTTTTATTACATTATTTTTTTTATGAGAAAACATGTATACTAATAAAAAAAAAACCAATGAGTGTGAAATAATATACCATAGATTTGTTAAGGCCAAATGAAATGGCCAAGAGCAATGCACCCTCCACTTGTCTTAGCTCTTTCTCTGTTATCAACTAAACATAAATGGACCTTATATATAAACTTAAGTGTGCAGTCATTATAAACTATCTAGTAACAATAGTCATTTAAAGTTAAATACACTGTGACATTAAACTTTTAGTCTTACCCTAACATGAGGAATACATGCCTCTTGTGCCTCCGCATCTCTCGCATGAGATGCTCTAGCCCCTGTAGTGACATCTGGTGCATCACCCATCTTGAACGTGAATGCATCTAAATGATCACTCAAATACTCATCAAGGGGACCCAAACATAAATTCTTGCACATAATGCAAGTATGGGGCACACAAACATGTGCACTCCAAGAGGATGTCAAAGCACTAACATCATCAACATAGAGATGCAACAATGATGCAGTGTGCCTAATCAAATGGTCACTCAAGGTGTGAATGGCCCTAATGGTCTGCGAGCCAACCTCTTCAATAACATTTGGATGTTGCATTGGAGGAGGGGGACTAATGTTAGGAGGGGGCACATAAGGGTCAGGTTTTACTCACCGCGCCCCTAGTATATTTTGGGGAGCACCTCCACCTACACCCATGTTTGATCTCATGCTCCAATAGTTAACTTTCTTACCTAAAACAAATTTAGTATATAGTTGTTTAAGAAAATAAAAATGGACCTCCATATTTTTGTGGGGTGGTTTATGAAAAACCATCCACCAACAATCCCAATAGTTATCTCGTATATCATCATTCGTGCACCATTTGATGGACAACTTTGGCTTTTTGGGATCAACTTTTAGTCCAGTTTTGGGTCCACAAATAGGTTAGCAAGTTGTTCTTTTTTTATGTGAAGGGCCTGCACTCCATCATAATCCAACCCATCATCAAACGAGGCATGCATGGACTCTCTCCATTAGAGTGCAACATTATGTTGCATAGTAAGTGTCTCCATATTTTCAATATGGAGTTCAATGTGCTCAACATTGAGTGTAATGCATGGATATTACCGTGCAAATTTTGAATGCCCCTCAACTGATTGAAATTATCCCCTATGATATCCTCTGAAGGTCGAGGGTTCATAAGTAGAGGGTTTTCAACATGAGTGTTTTGAGGGGGTTGGTTTTCTGGATCAGTATTTTGTGGGGGTGGGTTTTCAAGTTGAGTGTTTTGAGGAGGTGGGTTTTTAGCCTTGGGATTGTCATTTGTATTTTCTATGCCTGATAGAATTATAATTTCATATAATTAAAATAAACTTCACAAAATATTTACAATTTCAATTAAAAAAACCCTATATTTAACCAAAAAATTAAAAAACTTACAAAAAAAGCTATAAAAAAAAACAACTTACCTCTGCTGAATTTGGGAAGAAAATCACAGTTGGTGGATCAGATACATGATTTTCAATCATATACATGATAATTGTTGCTATTTTTTGCAAATGTCGTGAGTCCAAATGACAATTGGTATTGGATACCCAATAACTTTTCTACTGTTGAAAAATATACAATTAAATGTATTGAGATTTCATATATGTCAATATTTTCCTTGACATACTATATTAAAATATAATATAATATATTATAATATTATATTATATAATAATATTTATATTATATTATAATATAAATATTTCTATAATATAATATAATATTATATATTACAATATTGTTGGCTTGAAATAAGACCATATATCGAGTATCTGATACTTATTAGAGACCCAACGTGGCTTGTGCATTGGTGTCTCCTTTGGCCAAGTGTATTGACACCCAGGCCTGCTAAAAAGTCAAAGATGCATTTTTCACATTTTTAGGCAGGTGAAAAAGACAAATTTTTACATTGCCATTTTTTGGCACACCATGATCCTACACATGTGCTAAACTGTTGACACACTTCTATGAGTCATTAAATCTAAGATTGCTCAAGAATGAGGTCTCAAATGGTGACTCATAGCTCTCTATTCATGGAGTGCAAGGGTTTATAATGAAGGCCCTCAATTTAGACCTAGTGTGTGCCTATGCAAGTACACTACAAAATGAGAGATTCAAAAAGGAAAAGCAAGAATGCTAGTCTCCATGATCATCAAGTATGTATGCAAATGAAAATGGAAGCTATTCTAAATGATAACAATGTATAAAAGCAAACTAATCTATGAAAGGAAATGTTTATGCAAGATTATTCTATGAAAGTAAATATGAATCTAATCTAATATGCAAGTGCAAGATTAATCTAAATGGATTGCCATGGAGGTATGAGAGAAGAAGACAAGAAAAGAGAAGTTGCAATGTTCAAGTTCAAGTGCTCAAATCTTCTTTCAAAATCGCTCTCCAAACCTGCATAACAATAATATAAAATTTGGATCTCTAAAATCTCCATGCCTAAATGAGAAAAAGAGGGCTCCTTATAAAAGATTTTAGAAATGAATAGATGGTCAAGATTAAGAGGCAAAAAGAAATGAGCAATGGTGAAAATTAAATCTTGGTTGATCCATGTGCTCAAGATTCTCAAGAGGCAAAATCAATGGACATGGTTAAGAGGCAAAAAGATGTGTGGAAGAGATTAAGAGGCAAAAGGAGATTCCACTCATTTTGGAAAGTGTGCATTTTTTTAATTTTATTTTTATTTTATTATTTTTAGCAAAGTGGTTTCCATTATTTAATTTTAAAAAAAAATTATTTAAAAGGGATTTATTCTTTTAATTAAATGTGGCTTAGGGTAAAGTGAATTTATTATTTAATTAAAAGATTTTTTATTTAATTAAAAGGGAGCATGTTCTCTTAATTAAATAAAACTTAGGACAAAATGATCAAACATTAGGAAATATTGAAATATTTGAATTAATTATGATTTGATCAAGGAAATTGATTTGAATTGAAAATATTGCAAAACATTAATTCAGGAAATTGATAAATTGATGAATGAGGGCCCAAAGTCTAGGTGACCATTTTAGGGTGCACACATTTGCCCATCTTTGACTAATGCGTGATCTTCATGGGAACACATGTAGTCAAAGAATGAAGTTGAAATGTGAGATCGATTTGGATCACAAAACAACCCAGATGTGTGATCAACGGACGGGAACACATTAGGACAAAGATAAGCTGATTGAAAAAGACAAGGCCAACACCCCTGTAAATAGGTAATTGTCAAGTCTCAAGAAAGGTTTAATTGATAGGATTGATAAAGCTGAATCAAGGATTGAAGTTTGATAGGTACTGCCCCCTCGTGATCGAAATCAAAATGAGATAGAGAAGAAACAACAAATTGATAAATTTGATCAAATCGAACTAAAGATAAGGTTCTTGATGTAAGATGAAAGATATAAGGATCACAGAACCAAGGTAGATCACAAAGAAAGAAAGATTATGCCCCAAGGTTGAATTAGAAGAAAAGAAGTGGGGTGAAAGCAAATGACAAATAGAAGTTTGGAAGAGGTGAAAAGAAATGAAGAGAAGAAAGAGAATTTGCCTCAAGAAAGAGAATGCCCCAAAATCAACCAACTGTTTAAGATAGGAAATTTTGATTGAGATCACAAAAGAAGATAAGGAAATGAAGATCAAAACGTGACCACAGTTGATTAAAAGTCCAAAAGAAAGATGAAGGAAAACCTTCTCAAACTCATAATGCAGCCTAAAAATGCAAATTAACATAAAGTCTAACAATGCAAGCTACATGAAAATGCAAAGGTGTGCTTGTAATAGAGCAACTGTAACATAGGATTTTGTGTTCATCATTCATTAGGGAATGTTAAGAAACTTATTTTCATCATTGGGCCATTATTAACGGACATTGAAAAATCACACAATCATCACTAGTCACAAACGCAACTATGAAGATATGAATGTAATTTATATCGGATTGGAATGTGGAAAGATTCTAACATAAGCATCAAAGACATAAGGGTCAAGATGACTTCGATGTTAGCTTACCCATTTTAATGTAGAAAAATCATGCTCGCATCAAGGCATAGATGTTGGGATGACCATAAGAATGGTTGTGCAAAAACAGTCAAGGATGATGCCTCAAATCTCCTAAGTGTTTCAAGGGAACAACAAGAGACACTCTAGAGTTTCAAGACCACACCCACAAGAAAAGAGCAAATAAAAACATTTCCCATGCCCCAAGTCCTCTAGTTATGCATCTTGGAAAGACTTATTAGACAAGGACACTCAACGAAAATCAATAACAGTTAGCACATAGAAAATATCATGACATAGCTCAAGCATTAAGTGTTGTATTTAAAAATTTAAGTGTGTTAACTGATACTGACTTCCGAGGATAAGGATCAAATGCTTGCAAGAAGGTAAGATCACATGACAAAACTAGGTAAGACCAAGCCAATAAGTGTTGAAAAACACTAGATGTTAGTTGGGGTTGTGTTGAAAAACACAATTGGGTTAGTGTTGAAAAACACCATTTGTGAGGTGTCCTAAAGACTAATGCATCCAAGAGACCAAAGCTAACATAGTTATGCCCCCTAGACAAAGACAAAGACCAATTCCAAACCAAGGCAACAAGGTCAAGACATGATGGAGAAAGGCTAAGTGTCGAGGACGCATGCTAAGAAACAAAGGAGCAAAGGCCTCAAGTAGTGCCTGTTTCTAGGTTTTTACCACCTAGATTTTATTGCAATTTTTTAAAATATTTTTTTAGGACTTTTTATAATTTTTTAATATTTTTTCTATCAAGGCGCCTATTTTCAGGTTTTCACCAAGGCACTTTTCTTATTTTTAAAAATTTTTTAGTTTTTTTGATTTTTTTTGGTATTTTTGGAATATATAATTTTTTTGAAGATACATCAAAGCGCCTATTGCTAGGTTTTCACTAAGATGATAATTTTTTCAAGACATTTTCTAATTTTTAAAATTTTTGACAATGTATCATTTTTTTAGATTTTTTCAGGATCAATAAGTATGTACAAAGGATGCCCCCAGACAAGATGGGCATCAAACTCCCAAGTAAGATCACATCGTGTAGTCCCAATGTCTAGCAAGGTGGAGAACAAGAGGGATTAACAAGTTGGTGGAAGAGATGAAAGACAAGAGAATGAAGGAGAATGAAGGGAAGAAATCTTCAAGGGCAAACTCCTCAAGAGTACCCAAGCTAGGGAAAAATTGTCATGTAAAGCACATTTGGACAAGCAATGAAAGGCCAACATAGGATAAGTCACAAAAGTGTAATGCAAAAGAAGGAAAGGATGTAGTCCAAAGGAGTAGACATGTCAAGAGGCTTCATAGCATCGTGTTTAACTCTTTTTTATTAGATCAAGACCAAAGGAAAAAAGGATAGCAAAAGGTTAGAATGAATGGAGGAAAATAAAGATGAAGGCTAAATATGAATGGAATGAAAGTAAGATTATCATAAGATAGCTCACAAGATAGCCAAATATTCGTGTATAGGTCAACATTGTCAAAATCAAAGAGAGAAGACAGAATGGATCAAATATGTAAAAGAACTACGCATGATGCTAATTACTAGGTTTTCATCACGGTACTTATCCAGGGCGCCACAAGGGAGTGGTTTTTACCATAGGACAAATTTATTTCTCTTTACTTTTGCTATCAAGGCACCTATTTCCAGGTTTCCACCAAGACACATTTTCAATTTTTTCATTTGTAAATTTTTTTATTTTTTTATTTTTTGAATTTTTTTTTTTTTGAAGAAGGCAAGCTTTTTAGATAATGCTCATTGAAAGGATAAACCATGATATGCCAAGGATTCAAAATGGTATGCTCAAAGATGCTGATAGGGAAATGAAGATGGAAGAGAAAAATGAAGGATAAAGTTTTATGTAAAGCTAGTGAGGTTGGAAGATAGGAGGAATAGACAAATGAGAAAAAAAGATAGAAGGTAGAAGGATAATGAATGGAAGGATTATGAAAGGGTAGATGGAAATGAAGGCAAGATCAACATCAACACACCTTGAAGGGTGGCGAGAGGATGGAGGAATAAGTGAATCAAGGAATAAGTGAAGGAATATGGTGAATGGATAGCAGAGGTTGTGGTTTAGGCGCATGGAATGGAAGAATGTTTTTGGAAGAAGATGAAGTGGAAGCTTTTGGAAGTTTGAATGTCAACTTCACTTGTTGCTCAACATCCAAATGAACTTAAATGGTATCAAATTTCACAAAATGACACTTGGTCTTCTTTCTTGCACATCTCCCATGTCTTCCTAGTCTCCCATTTCCATCCTTCTCTTCTTCCTTCATGCTTCTTCCTAAACTTTTCACGTCTTCTTGATTATTTTCCTCTTATTATCTAGTCTACCTTCTATTCATCTCTTCTGTCACTTCCATGCTTGATTCATCCTCTTCCAAAACCATGAATTTCAACTATCTTGTTATGGAACCTCTCTTGAAAATAGATGATCTCGAACTCATTGTTCAATTCAAAGAATATTATTCTTCCAAAAATTTCATGGGTAATAAATTTATGACAAAAATAAAAGAAAAATTCATTGAATTAGATGCCTTTGCTAGGATCATATGCATGATCCTGTCACAACCTCCTTCTTCCAAACATTTTTATCTTCTAAGTCTTCTCATCCTTCCTCATCTTCCAAGTCTTACCATGACTCTTCTAGACATTATTCACATTCCTTATTATCTAAGTCTTCTTCCTCCACTAGGTCTTCACTTTCCTCTTCTTCACGATCTCGTTCCTCTTCTACTTCTCCCAAGAGTCTTACTTCTCTTCTCAAGACATACCATAATGAGCAACGTGACAATCCGTGTGATACCTCTTTCACAAAGATTGACACGCCCATCTTTGATGACTATGATGATGGACAATGTAGTGATACCTATGACACCTCTATTCCTAAGAGTTCTCCTAGTCATGTGCTTGTGCTTACTAGAAATGGGTCGTCACATTGGATAGATCGTGATGGTGATCCATATGATTCTAAGTTTGAAAGAGACTTTGATGATTCTTGTGAACATATCTCCCAAACGGCTTGGTGTTTTGGCCTGAAATTATTTTTGCAAGTTGGTGACATATCAAAGAAGCTTCAATAAAAAAATTTAGAATTTTCTGAGGTATTTTAAAAAAATTTATTATTTTTTCTTTATTTTTCATAAAAAATTAATTTTCGGTGCAAATTAGCATATTTTTCAGAAATTTTTACATTTTCGGAAAGCTCTTTAAATTCTACAGGGGGTCCATTTTTGTGTATTAAATTTGGATGCAATATCATAGCTCAAATAGTCGATTTATAAAAACTGGTCTGTTTTGGTAAAATGGGTCTCTAGGGCATTCTCCAAGCAAATTTGCACAAGAGGGTTAGCCCCAAAAATAACCAAAATCAACATGTAAATGTGGGTTGCCCCACGGTAGGCGTAAAAAATATGTGCTAAAATATTGACACACTTCTATGAGTTATTAAATCCAAGATTGCTTAAGAATGAGGTCTCAAATGGCGACTCATAGCTCTCTATTCATGGAGTGCAAAAGTTTATGATGAAGGCCATCAGTTTAGACCTAGTTTGTGCCCATGCAAGTACACCACAAAATGAGAGATTCAAAGAGGAAAAGAAAGAATGCTAGTCTCCATGATAATCAAGTATGTATGCAAATGAAAATGGAAGCTATTCTAAATGATAACAATGCATAAAAGCAAACTAATCTATGAAAGAAAATGTTTATGCAAGATTATTCTATGAAAGGAAATATGAATCTAATCTAATATGCAAGTGCAAGATTAATCTAAATGGATTGCCATTGAGGCATGAGAGAAGAAGACAAGAAAAGAGAAGTTGCAATGTTCAAGTTCAAGTGTTCAAATTCTTCTCCAAAATCGCTCTCCAAACTTGCATAATAATAACATAAAATTTGGATCTCTAAAATCTCCATGCCTAAATGAAAAAGAGAGGGCTCTTTATAAAATATTTTAGAAATGAATGGACGGTCAAGATTAAGAGGCAAAAAGAAATGAGCAATGGTGGAAATTAAATCTTGGTTGATCCATGTGCTTAAGATTCTCAAGAGGCAAAATCAATGGACATGGTTAAGAGGCAAAAAAATGTGTAGAAGAGATTAAGAGGCAAAAGGAGATTCCACTCATCTTGGAAAGTGTGCATTTTTTTTAAATTTTATTTTTTTATTTTATTATTTTATTATTTTTAGCAAAGTGGTTTCCATTATTTAATTAAAAAAAAAATTTATTTAAAAAGGATTTATTCTTTTAATTAAATGTGGCTTAGGGTAAAGTGATTTTATTATTTAATTAAAATATTTTATTATTTAATTTAAAAGTTTTTTTTATTTAATTAAAAGGGATCATGTTCTCTTAATTAAATAAAACTTAAGATAAAATGATCAAACTTTAAGAAATATTGAAATATTTGAATTAATTACAATTTGATCAAGGAAATTGATTTGAATTGAAAATATTGCAAAATATTGATTCAGAAAATTGATAAATTGATGAATGGGGGCCCAAAGTCTAGGCAACCATTTTAGGGTGCATACAACACATACCCACTAGATCAAAGCTATGAGGGAAGAATTGACATCATGTTTGGAAGAGATTGTGAGGGAATGTGAGAACTTTGCTTCTAACATGTAGAAGAAATTTGAAATGGTAATGCTTGGCAAGATTTTGTTTTTGGTTGGTTTGCAAATATCTCAATCAAAAAAAGAGGTCTTTAATTCTCAAACCATGTTAAAGAAATTTTAAAGAAGTTCGGGATGGAAGATTGTAATCCAATAAGTACACATATGGTTACTCATTGAAAATTGAGCAAAGATGATGAATCTCCTACAACAAATCAAACTATGTATGGGTCCATTATTGGAAGCTTGTTATATCTAACAACTACAAGACTCAACATTATGCAAATAGTGGGTTTAGTGACATTGTTTTATGCAGCTTCAAAAGAAAGACATTTTAATATAGTCCAAAAACTATTGAAATATTTAAAGGGGGCTATTGATTTCATATTGTGGCATTCAAGAGGCGAATATTTTACCCTTACAACATGCATAGGTGCAAACTAGAAAGACAATGTTGATTAAAGAAGAAACCCAAATGGAGGAACTTTCTTCTTGGTAATGACCTAGTATCATGTGATCAAGTAAGAAACAAGCATTAGTTTCTTTCTCAACAATAGAGGCGAAGTATATTGCAAAAATAGCTTGTTGCAAACAAGTTTTATGAATGAAATTTTTTTTGAGAGACACTAAGGTTGAGTATGTGCATCATATCTCCATATTTTGTGATGATACAAGTGCTATCAACATTTTAAAGATCTTGATTTGCATTCAAGGACAAAGAATATTCCTATTAAGTACCATTTATTAAGGGAGAAAGTACTTGAGAAACAAGTTGGAGTATGTTGCTACTAAAAAGATCATATATATCTTCACAAAGCCTTTTCCAAAAGGGACTTTCAAGAACCTAAGGGAGAAATTCAGAGTAATGCAACTCTCATCTATTCACTAAGAGCTTCAAAGATAGTGTGAGTTTAGAAGGAACTTTTGATTGTCTTTTTAAGTTAGCCTAAGATACCATTTGCCATTGATGTCAAAGAGGGGAAAGTAGTGTAAGGGTATGTATTACAATTAGAGGTAACATTTCAATTAGCCAGTTGCATTAGTTTTCTATGCTTGCCGTCAATAGAAAAGGGGGAAATCATTGGATATATTCTCATTGAAGTCAAAGGTGGAAAAATTATTGTCATTAATTTCAAAAGACCAATCAGTGACGTTCAAATTGAATTACTTAAGGTAAAGATAATATCGTATTTTGAACAATATCTTCATGTGGTTTTGGTTGACCTATTTTTTCACGAGTTTCTTTTTGGCTGGCCTATTTTTTGAGTTGTTTTTTGGCCAACCTACTTTTTTGCAACTTGCTTTTTGGCCAATCTAGTTAAAATGGGACATTTTAAATAAATACAAATTATTGGACAACCTAGTTGAGGGGTCATAACCTTTGGTAACAAGTTGCATTTGGAGGGATATAAATAGAGGTCACTTGTTCATTTTATCATCAATTCATTAAATATCATTCCTACTTAAAGAGAAGACCTACAACAGAAGAAGAGCATATTTATGAGAATAAATAAAACATACTTAAAAGCATATTTATGAAATAAAATCAGACATTTTGGAGTAGATGTAAGATGCAATTTTGTGAAGATAAGGTAAAATTTTGTGAAGATAAATCTTTCAAATTTGAGAGCATTCATTGAAGATCCTATTGGAGATTGAGTGGAAGTGTATTATATATTTAAGAGCAAAGTCTTAAAGGACATTTTGTTGATGTTGTGAGAAGACTGTGAAGATCATCTAGACCAAATTTAAAACACTATTATTACCTCACATTTCAAAGGTTAGAGCCTTCTATTCTAATTGATTGAGAGATTGGTGTCTCTCACTAAAAGAGATTGGAGTAGATTATTGAGTTGGAGCTCATTAGAGGGGATTCGTGTCTCCTTTGGGTTGGTGCCTACAAACTTGTAAGAAGTTACACATAAAAAGAAATATTTTGTCACGGTTTTTTCCTTCAAGAATTTCCACGTAAAATTGTGTGTGCATCATGTGTTCCTTTTGTCAGATCTTATTAGTGTGGATGTTTTGTTCATTATTTTTAAGATTGCATATAACTACATTTTTTAAGAGTGAAGATTGTTCATATACTAATTCACTCATGTGTGTGTGTGTGTGTGTGTGTGTGTTTACTTCATAAGGGCATGGGATAAAAGTACAAAATTGAGTGACACTTTTGGCCAACTTATCAACACAAGTGAATTTGAGTATTTCTAATTAAAACTTAATTTTGGTTAGATAAATGGTCGAGCTAGATTCATTCTAGATAAGTTAGATATGTGCCACAACTTTTCTAATTTGAAGTGTCTACTAAATGCATATTTAATTACTTTGGGTTCAATTAAAAAAAAAAAAAAATTGAAAAACTTGATATTTCAACTACTCTTATAAATAATATTTCTAGAGAAATAAGAATATGCCCTTTTTTAAATCTAATAAGCAAAGTTTACAAAATATACTTTTTAATATTTTTTGTTTTTATTGAAAGTAGTCACTCAACACTAAAATATAGGGTTGATTATCTTATCAATGGAAAAATACATTAACTTCTCTAAAACTTTTGAACAAAATATGATGCAATAGAGTAAACAATCTATGTCAAGATGATATAATTTTTTATTTATCTAGGATAAATAGATAATACAAATAGGGTGAGGTGAAATGAAGAGCTATATTTCAATACCCTCATGTATGCGTATGTGTGTGTGTGTGCGCGCGCGCACTAAAGTTTCAATTTATATATACACAAAAATAAATGGAGAGAAAAAGATGGAATTTATCATATAAATAGTGACGTTCCATGTAACTTCAATTTAACACATACACACACACATCATTCAAAATTCAAAACATACGTTGCTTTCTAATGATTCGATTTAGAAAGATAATTTACTTTAGTCATTTCATTTATAAAAGTGTGACACAACTTTGTGCATTTACCACATGTATTGATATCCTTTTGAAATGTCCTTATGGATAGAGCTTTTGTCAAAACTATGTAAGTCTAGTTTATTCATTCTAAAAAGATCTCTAGGAACTTCCTTGGCTCAAGACAAGCTTAAAATCTCAAACCCTAATTTCTCCATCCCCATTTAGATGTTCAAGCATCTAGGTTCAAAAAAAGAGTTGGATTGGACTAAGAACAAAAAAGCAAGAAAGTTTTAAAAGTTTCATTGGATTACTCCAAGAGTTACAAATACCAACACCCTACCTCCCTAGAGATCTACAAAAGCACCTAAATTCTAGGTTCATGTCTTGCAAACGTGTCTAGCCAAGACACTAATGTCACTTTTTGTTCTAACAATGTGAAAATTTTAAGGCACCCTATTCTAGTATTCTTTATATTTCATCCATCAAATCCAATATTCAAATAGCCCACAAAATCACATAATGTTTTGAATTTTGCTAATTCATGTCCCAATTTACATTAGTTTTGTTTAATTTAAAAAATCATATATGTTTTCTTTCTTTGTTATATACCAATAGTGCATCTCATTCTATATCAAACTAAATAGGTGTACTCAAAGAAGGTGCCTAGGTTAAATGTTTCTTCATACAAAACTAAATTAACCAAGGGTAACACAACTTTTATTGTTCATCTCTTAAAAAAAAAAATGTATTTTTGTAGTCCATCGGTTGTACCCACTCTTATCATGCATTCATTAGGGTCAAGGTTTTGAGAGCGTGTTCATCTATCTCTAGTTCAATGCATGCATAGTTTACCACTACCCTATCAAGTGAATCCTTCGAAGTGCAAATGTATTCTCACATAAAGTTTCTTGTCATCTATTAAACATTCTCAAACCATAGTTAATGTGGATAAGCATATAGTCCAATCAATGATAGAGATTTGGAGGACATCTCTTCCATTATTTTTAAAAACTTATATGTCAGTACTTCAAGAAATGATCAATTATTATAGAACCAGGAGGCACCCTGATCAAGTTTTATAATCCCAAAATGTCCTGTAAATGTTTTTTTTGCGCTAAAGGGTTGTAGCTCATTTAGTTGAGCACAAGGGTGACAATGATGGAATGAGATATAGAAAGTCATCCACAAAGGTTTAAACCCCCAAAGGTGCGTTTAGGACAAGTTTGACCCCTTAGTCAATATGGTTTCTTAGCCAAAGGAGGGTTATAGTTTAGATGTATGCTTACTCATATCATTGTGATCCGCTATATAAAGGCAGAGATGGTGATATCTATATATGCTAACATGATTCCATTAAAAAATATATTTGTTTGCACATGAATGAAGATCCCACACACATAGTTGCACGGAAAGGAAATTTCATATGAGCTGTCTATTGGCAATATTCTAAATATTAACCTCCAATGATTCCATGTCTACCTCTGAGAGGATTTTATCTTTCTAAACATCTAAGAACACATTTTGTAGCTTTTTCTATTAAAGTTCTTCGATGTCTTCCTACTACCTTTGAGGTCACCAATATTCTCTTCTATGTTTGCTTATTTTCCCTACGTGTAATAGCTTGTCACCCCTCTCCCATTGCGATTTTTGTTGCAGGCAGTTTTCCTTTCTCCTATTAATGCATCAAATCCTTGGTCTCTCTTTCATCTTGGCATGAATCATTATGATAGGAAACTTCTCACATGAATGCCATTCATCTTATACATAAGATATGGGACAAACAGTTCTCAGTGTGCTGATTAAAACCAATGCATAACTTTAAGACAAGGCATCTTAAGCATTTAGCCTACTCTTTCTTATTCTTTATTCAATGTCTTCAGACATTATTTGGAAGGATAAATATATAAATTAGTGTACAAGACATGACAATCTTTTAGAGAGTTAAACCTAATAAATAGAAAGGTTGACATAAAATTATATTTCTACAATTTTACAAGTAGTTACTGAAAACAATATGCTAAGTAAATCTCGAAAGCTTAAGCCATATTAAACCCCCCTTTACATTTATACTTCATTTGTAATCACCCATGTTTCTGGAGTTCTTGTTCAACCTGTCTTTCGCTCTTCAAAATCTAGTAAAGAATCAAAACTGTCACTCTTTTGATGTGTCCAACTCTCAAGCTTGACTATCCTTTCTGTCGAGTCTGCAATATGTATTGAAAGCCAAGTCAGTATGGACCACTAACAAATATAAGAAAGCGTGTTTGATCATTAACAAACATGAGAGAGTGCATTTCATGATCGCAATTTGTCAATTTGTATTTAGGGTTGATACATGGATATTTTTAAACAACCATCTTTTACTTCACAACGATCAACATAGATACCTGTATACCATATGCTCCTATAATATCAAAATGCTTTACCCAGCATATGCCTACCAAAATTTGCTCATGTGTCCTCTTGTCACTAACTACTGCGCTGGCACCTCATGTCCAAGCTTACTGTGACCACTTCTGATAATTGGTCTGTGCTTTTAAATCTACTTTATATGCAATTTGAGTATCATTCATTTTCGTTTCAAAAATTTCATGTCCACTTTACTTTTTCACTTGGAAACCTTGATACTTGAGAGAAGCATATGGTTATGCAGCTAACCGACAACACTAAAGTATGCCTAAGAAAAAATTTATCAAACAAATGACAAAGAAAGTCATCGACAAGAAGGTAGAAAACCTCAGTATAATAATTTTGCCTCAAATCAAGTCGCAAAATACAAAATGAAACAGATCAATTAGTAACATACAAGAATTCTGAGAACAGTACTACAATAAATAGGGTTATTAAAAATGTTAATAAGTTGAGCTGGAATAGGACATTACAAAAGAAAGAATAATATGAATAAAAGAAAAAAGTTAAGATTCCTCAAAATCCAGAAGTCGGTTATCAAACAGCTAAAGACAACATCAAATATATGCGGGTCAAACATGATCATGAGAAATTTGAAATCCTTATTTTTAATAAAAGAAAAATATACTGTATCAATAATAAAGAAGGGAATACAACAGCCACCTTATATGAAACAAACCCACAATCTGGCATAAATCAGTTTAACTTATAAATACTTTAACGAGAACATATTTGTCTTCAAACTAAGAACCAACAAAAGAAAAAACAGTCTAAAGATAAATTATAAAATCTTTTTTTCAGATTATTTCAGTCCCCTGCACAGTATTTATCACATTTCTGTATGTATATGTGAAAGCTAGGCATGTTTCTGCAATCCAAATGACAATAGAACTACATAGAGAAATACTACATAAGTTTTTGGTGCATTGTCTACCTTGTTAGCAATTTGCAACACTAGTCACAATATACTTACATAGTACTAGCACAGCAGACCTAAAATATAAATGGAATTCAATTAATATAGCAAATTAAAAGATTGTGATATTGCTATCAAAATTCAACTGTGTAGTTTTTGAGTCAACTCATTGACCCATGTTTTATGAGTAGTGGTTCACAAGAACCCATCTCTTGTGAGAATGAATGAAACACTTAACACTTGTTGGATCTAGGTGAAGCATCGGGCCTTCTCGGGAGGTCACCCATCCCAGTATTGCTCCAACTCAAGCATGCTAAACTATGGAGTTTCCTCCAAGGATAAGCCCACTTAGCTTTCTACCCCATTTGCAAAACCTTCAGCAAGTGTTGTGCCTTATGGACCATTCATTATAGAGTCCCTTTAGCTCATCAATTGATAAGGAGATAACAGCAAGTAAAATTGTGATGATGTTGCTATTGGGATTCAACTATGTAGTTTTTTGAGTCAAACTCATTGACCCATGTTTCATGAGCAGTGGTTCACAAGAACCCATCTGTCATGAGAATGAATGGAACACTTAGCACTCATTGGATATAGGTGATGCTCGTAGAGGTGAAGCATTGAGCCTTCCTAGGAGGTCACCCATCCTAGTATTGCTCCAACACAAGCGCATTTAACCATGGAGTTTCCTCCAAGGTTAAGCCCACTTAACTTGCTACCCCATTTGCACAACCTTCAAAGTGTTGTACCTTAGATGTTTGAAATATCCCTATTGGTTGCACCTCTTCTAGTTGTTCGCTTTGTGAAGTGAAAGTTGGGACCATAGGTCTTGAACTTATCATTGGGGTCGTTT
This sequence comes from Chamaecyparis obtusa, assembly GCA_027943335.1. Taxonomy (NCBI): domain Eukaryota; kingdom Viridiplantae; phylum Streptophyta; class Pinopsida; order Cupressales; family Cupressaceae; genus Chamaecyparis; species Chamaecyparis obtusa. Next base: position 1,614,814 of record BSBK01003479.1, read on the forward strand.
GTGTTGGGCTTCCATTAATGGATTGCCCTTCTTGTCCTCCTTTATTTCCATTATTATTATTTGTAAAGGTTATCACTGTGTGCGTAAGCATATCCAACAATTGGACCATCTTGTTTTGGGTGTCCCTTTGTCCGTTAAGAATCAGTCCATCTTTCTATTGTAGTCTCCTTCCTCGCCCATTTCTTGCTTGTTCCTTAGATTTCTTGCTAAATCAGGTCTTGAGTTCCTTATCACGCATCAACTTCAAAGGATGGCAGGAATGCTAGCTCTGATACCACTTGTAATGTCCCCTTTCAGGATAACTTGGGATTATGGGACAATTAACTTGTACTCCTTATATTTACTATGAATTACAATATCTAATACCACTATTAACTTATGTAGTTGACAATGTATGGATAACGATACGTTATTTCAAGAATAATAACTATTATCAATACCGCTTGCTATCTCTGATTTAGACAATGAGATGAATGCTTTAATGAATTGACCTTGTAGATAAATTTGCACTCAGTGCAATAATCACTATGATCTCTGCTATACTAGATATGGCAACTTGAATATGCAAGATGATCTTGTCTTATAGTCGCTTATAGAAATTATATTGCTGTCTGATGAAATCCTTAAATGTATGCAAGGAAATATAAGACAATATCACTAGTGGTGATATGAATTCATACAATGTCTGATATGGTAATATCGCTTATAGCAATATAGTTACTATCTCAGATGTGGAGTTATAAACTTGCAACAAATCCGATGCTGTGTCTGATGTATACAATCGTTCCTTGCAATCAATGGCATTCTATCTGATCTTCCTTGATATGCTGGCAACCGGTATTAACCAAATAGGCCGATACTCAAAGAGCATATCCAATATATGGATAAGAGAAAAAAGGTTTCCAAATCAATATGCCTTTGAATGAGTTTGAACCGACTCTTATATTTCACAAATCGAAAGGGTTGCAGCCTTTGGAGTTGATAAGTCACATCTCTTCTACATTGAACTCCTTTATAACAATTGCTTAATATTGATTAGATCTCATTCCTATATATCTAGTCGCAGCCGTCATAATCCCTCTTATTACCAAATCGGTTTGTACATAATAGACATCTGATGCTTAATCACACCCTTTCACATATAATTGGTCGTTATGACTACCTGTTACATCCTCTCCTTAAAGACCTTCTTAATAACATTAATAACTATCTCATGTGAAGCATGAAGATTGTTAGTTAAGCGGATTTCAGTTAATGAACTATTATTAATATGATCATGTTATCATTTATGTGGAGTATTTAGTCAATTATTTTCTCTTGGGTTTTTATGCAGGGATGAATAATGTTTTACAATGCTATAAATGGTTTATTGCTTATAAAATTATGATGATGAAGATGACTAATCCTTCCTTGTTAGTGGATGCAGGAGAAGATTAATCCTGCAGGCAGGAAACGAGTATCATTAGAATGAGAGGATGTGGACACGTGGTGGAGGTTGGAAATGCCATCCAAACAGGAGCCATAACTGATCATCTGGTCATCAAGTCTTGGATAGGGTTGTGCCTTGGTTGTGTCAAGTTGGTTGTCCATTCCCTTCTTCTGTTTAATAAAGAAATATTAATCTGTAAATTAATTTAAGTCCATTGGATCCTTTCCTATCGATTTAAAGGAACAACCATGGTAACCCTTTCATTCTTATTTGATTGGTTAATTTTGTGTGTGTGTAAATGTGTGCATGTATGCCAGTGATCATTTAATACATGAATGCTATTTATACAACCATATGTAGACACATGCATATAGTTGTCTTCTAAAATGACCATGTGTATGTATCTATGATGATTGAGCAATAAGTACATAAAGTGTAAATTGGCACTAAGTCCCTAGCACATATGCATTTAATTATATAAATACATACAAATAATATGCATAAGCATATGCTATATGTATATAAATATATTTATGCATCCTAGTGTATTTTGAATTGATATTGTATGGACAATGATAGTCAACCAAACTAGAGAATTATATTTATCAAATATTCTCATCCGTGCTTGCTTCTTGTGTGGCATAGCAACTCCTCTTGCCACCTGATGGCAAGGAGTTACATGTTAGTGATCGAGCCTTCCTTTTCTTGGCTCATCGGCTCATTTTGAGGCATTAGCTGCTTTCATCTTGGGAGCTCTGCATAATTTTGCTTTGGAATTTCTTTGTAAAGTAATCATCACAGCTTTAGCTGATAGCGCTTTTCTGGGATCACCACACCAAGTCTAGAATTGACATCAAGATAATCAGGCATGATTTTATTTTTTATTACTAAGTCATCATGTAATAATATGCAGTCGACAATCAATCATGAAATATGTCAATTTTCTCTTTTGCATTATGTATATTCAGATTTATATATATGTAGCACTGTCTCTTATATAAGAATCTTGCTTGTTTACTGTTCTATCATCATCGTGTCGAGGCTGCACTTGTTCATATTTAATTGATTGAACCATACTGGAAACACCATTCTATTTGCATTGCAATCTAGGCATCGATTTCCATTTGCAAGCCATGAAATCAGATCAATCATTGTGATGATTTACTGCTGTGATTATGTTGTGAGGTTTTCACACCATCACCCCATTACGGATGGGGACCCCCTCTTTTTGACTTGCTGCTGCAGCGCTGGGTTTTAGGAGCAAGTTTGGAGCATCTCCAAGTAGGCTAGTGTCGCTTAGGATTCAGGATGTCGAAGTGAAGCACGGAATCAATTAAGTTGTTTTGAATTTGAGGTCTAAGTTCAAGAAAAATCTGACTACGTGATGGTGTCAGAATCCTTAGGCAAGGGCAGAATCCACCCCTCCTAGGGTTTATCCTTCTGAAAATGAGATTTCCGCTTGACCAGAAGATAGCAATTTTGCATTCTCTTGGGGAAACAAGGCAAGGATTGATCAATTAAGTAATGAAGGTACACAATTGATGGCAAGTTGAGGGCGAAATGAGCAAATTTTGGTCAAGTTTGAAATTCCTGAAATCCTCAAAATGGGTCGGATTCCACCTGTTGGTGAGGATTATTTCAATTCTTTTACACCTTCAAATCCCGCCCAGCTTATGCTCGAATCCTCATACCTTGTAAATTTCCGCTATGATCATAATTAGGTTGAGGAGTTGTTTTGAATCTGAAATCTAAGTGTGAGAGGAGACAACTCAATGTGTGGAGGCGGCCAGTGTTTGAAGACAGCAAACGAGGATTTTATTCTCACATTACCAGAATTTCTGGTATGATTACTTTTGATGCAAAAAAAAACCACAAATTTGGCTTTCCAATCTCACAAAATTATCAAGACCATAATGGGCGATCAAAACTCGAGTACAAATTAAAGTCTGAAATAAAATTGGGGAGGGAGTAAGGTTTGATGAGAGAAGATTGAGTTCGAAAGTTTGAAGTGGGCTCCGAAATCCTTAAGCAGAGGAGATTTCTGCCCAGGCCCTCTACAAAATCCTTACCACGAGATGAATTCCGCCTCAAGGATGATTGCATTCAAAGAATATCATCGATGTCCGAATGGGAAGAAGGAAAGAAAGCAATGAGGAATCAATAGAAGAGTCAAGTAAAATGAAGCTCAATTCAGATGGGATGGTGTGAACAAGGATCGAAGTCAACATGTTAGGTTTGGGAATTCCTCAAGAGAGGGTGGATTCCGCCCTCTCTTGAGAATTAAATCCTCTACCCATGATGAATTCCACCTAGCCATGACAAGCAATAAAAGGACTCGCCTCGCCTCTAGAGAGCGATAAGTAGAGAAAATAAAATGATTCCCTCAAATTCAGTAGAAAGTAATGCAACTTTGAGGTATGGAGTGGCGGAGACTGAAATTCTCAAGCATTGCATATTTCCAAGGGGAGTCTGGGGATCCTTTTATAAAGAGAATCTAAGTGTGAAGAAGCAATGAGAGAGGCCGGTGGATTCAATAAGATGGTGAAGAATTTGCGAAGTGGTGAAGGTAGATCCTCGGTGGAGGGCGGATTCCACCCTCCCGCAAGGATTTCATCCTCCTATGTGTTGTATTTCCGTCAAGTTAATAAAGACGAGCCTCTCCTCACATTCTAATCAAATTTCACATTCGACCAATCCTGATCACGGGTGAAAAACAAGTGATATAGAAGGGAAGAAACAATAACCAATGTTGGGAATTAGCTATGTGGTCGAATCCTTTATCGGGATTGGATTTATTGCCATATGAGGATCGAAAATCCTCTCATTGGGTCGGATTCTACCCCAATCAAGAGACACCAATTTGTCTCCTCTAAGCGTGAGTCGATGAGCATTTGAGTATGATTGAAGGCGACAGTTATAGGGGATCAAACTGGGAGTGCAATAGAAGACTATTTCAGTCTAAGTTCGGAATAAGAGGCATGAGAGATCAAAGGATCCTCAGCTGGTCGGATTTCCGTCCAGCTTGAGGATAAATCCTCAAGACGTGCCTATTCCCACCACTCTAAGTGGAAAGACAGGACACAATGCGAAATTTTGATGAAGGAAAACGATTTATGGGAGGGGTCGTGTAGAAATGAACAAATCGACATTTGGAGATGAGGATCAAAAATGTTCTCATATGGTCAGATCCCGCTAGGTAATGAGGATGTTATCCTCTAACCACTGCAAACTCCACCCTGCTCATGATGTAGTTTAACATGTGTCTTGAAGTCAAATAAGGAAGGAATAGAAGGGGGATTGAGATAAATGTAAATTCTAGAGGTAAGAGACGGAGATAAGTGTTTGGGTGTGAAAGGACAATCCTCTTTGGAGGGTGGATTCCACCCTCCCAAGAGGATCTTATCCTCTCAAACCTCAAATTTATACCCCCTAGTATGATTTGTCAAACACAAACAACCTACAATTTGGAGAGAAACTTGATCATTTAAAAAAAAATCATTGTCCAAGTCGGCCTAAAGGACCCACTAAGCAACTAAATAAATATTGAAATTTCATTGGTTAAATATGGCCAAGTCGGCCTGCATGGAAAGTCGCACCTTCTCCAAGGTGACGACTATATAAAGGGGGTCGAGTCAAGTCATTTTACCACCAGATCAAACAACAGTTTTCCTTTGCATGTGAATAGTAAGATTCTAATTAGGGAGCCGCAAATTATCAAAGGATTTGAATGAGTTCAGTTCCTCCAAAAGCAGCGAGCTTCATCTTCATCTTTAGAGGTGGTGATTGGAATTTCTTCTGAAAATTGATTAAGATGAATTGCTGGGGGGTCATTAAAATAAAACTAAGTCTAATTCATTAGGGGCCTCGTTAAGTAAAATTGAAAATTTTATTCATTTGGGTCTCTATTAATAACGACAAGTCTTGGTTAAGTGGAAAGAAAATACAATTTAATTTAAATGACTTCCCTTTGAGTTTTAATTTCCTTTTATAAATAATTGAAATATCATGAAAAAAGGGGGGAATTAAAACTGAAATTCTAATTCCATGTAATTAGGATTTAAATCAATTGGATAAATTTTCGATTTGAATTCTTATATTAAGCTAGTAGGTTTTAAAGTGAATTTAGCCCAATTGCTACAAACTCAACTTTAGAACTTTTTAAAAAAATTTCGTTACTTAGAGGAAATTTCAAGTTCTTTTCAAAACCTGGGTAGTAAAATTCACTAAGACATTAAACGAAGGCATCTTCAAGAGTTTGTTAAATCCTAGCTTGTCAATTTGAAATCAAATCGTAATTCATGGTTTACAAATCAAAACTTTAATTTTCAAAGTCTAATTGAAGGATTTGTTATGGTGAGAAGTATGTCAGGAGCAAAGGTGGGAAGTTCAAAGAAGGCTAGAAAAGTTCAAGCGAGGAAAGATACCGAAGATATGGCGCCAAAATCAAATTTCAATACGAAATATAAGAAGGTTGGGGATACAAGCTTGGGGTCCCTTGACATGATTCAGGTGAAACAGAGGATGACAAGAGACTCAAATTCGAGGATGGCTACGATGATAGTGAAGAATGAAATTGTTCATGCAGCCACCTTCCCTCCAACCATGCAATGCATCGAGTTGGCCCTTGAATGCGCAAAACACTGCAACCCTCAAAAGAAGGCAGTTGAATATGGAGAAAAGAGGAAAGCCATAACTATATTATCGGAGGTTATTAGGATGGCTTTTGACATACCATCTCACGAAGGGGAGACCTTCAACACCAAGGAGCGAGTTGAGAAACACTATAATGATCAAGTGGACGCATGTGCAAAGAGGATGAATGAGGATCAGATGGCAAAGCCATGGAGTCATTACTCCAAGATCTTGAAGCTAGGCAAGTTAACCATATCGGATTTCAAGAAAGATATAGGGGATCTCATCATGATGTTAAACAGAGTGATGGGAGAGCCATAGGGGGGCACTTTCAAGAACTAGATGTACTACTTCATAGATAAAATCTTATCAGGAGAAGTAATGTATGCATGGGCGAAGATTAAAAGTGATGACATTGATCACCAGCTAAGAACGATGGACACTAAAGCATTCTATTTAACATCTTATCTCATCTACATGCTAGCAAGACTGTTTAAGTTTCAAGGATTAGCAAGCTTGGGAAAATGTGGAAACGAAAAGGAGGAATACTTAGTGCATGAGTGTTATCCATAGCTGCACCTCCACAATCACAAGCACTTCAAAATGTTCAATGATGTGTTTGCCATGAGGATTGTGAGATTATTACAGAACACTCCACATGTGAGGCTTTCGGAAGAGGGTAAGAAGTTGATTAGAGAACATGGGTCATGGTACATCGAGTATCCTAAATTTACATACATTTGAATACTTGGAAGCATAGTTTGTACAAGAAGGCTTCCTAGATATCCAATGAATAAGACGCCCATCATGGAGGTAATGAGGCAACTTCTTTCCTATGACACGATTCTAAAGAACAAGCACAAGCCAGGGGTCAAAATCAACTTCAACTTGGGAAATGAGACTTGTCCATCACAGGCAGCAGCTGAGGCAACATATGGGGAATTGGAATATTATGGGATAGGACTTTATGAGTCAAGGCCCAACTTTGATCCAAAGAAGAAAATCAAGAGGGCATATGGGACCCAATATCTCCACATTCCGCATTTAGAGGACTATTGGGCAGATGCAGCAAATGATTTGGAAATCAGAAAGAGATCATTCTCAAGGATGACAGTGGATATGATCAGAAAGTATAAGTGGGGAGGGATCACAAGTCCTAATCAGTTAGAGGATGATGGTAACATTGTAAATGAGGACTTCAACGCCACAGCGGATCATGAGTTGGAGCAGATTGATTGGAGTGATAACAAGGAGGTTAGCCTTGATACTTTGATGACACCAGTCACCTTCTTCACTCAACGATGATTGGATGAGAAGATGGTTGATCTAGAAAGGAGGATACCTTTGACTTGTGATAAAATGAAGGAAGCTGAAGAAATTGAAGAAGTCGAGTCATCGGAACAGCCTCCAAGATCAAGTGGGCAGCAAGGTGAGCCTAGCAAGAAAAGAAAGAACACCACAAAAGCGCCACTTGGCATGAATTCGAAAGAGAAAGGGATCAGGATTGAGGAGTCTCAAGAAAAGAGATAAAAATAGTCAGCTCCTCCATCTAAAGAGAGTGCAACTTCAAAGCAAGGAAAGACGATGCCACCTAGGGAGAAGGAAGTACATCAAGAGACCTCTTATGAATTAGAGGATAGCACTAGTCAGAGCTCTTTAGGATATTCACCATTGAGTCCCTCCGAGGTAGAAGGAATGCTTCTCCCCCAAAATGAAAATGAAAATGAAAATGAGATGGTTAATATTGAGGATTCCCCTCAAAATGGACAGGTCCCACCCCCTAATGGGGGTCCGAATGAAGATGTTGTGGTCATCCCAGTTGAGAGCCAAAGAAGAGAAGAACCTAATCCTGAGTTAGGAGAATGCACAACACCTGATTGGTGGTGGGCTATGATGCAAGGTGAGGAAAATATTAATGAACCTAAACCAATTGAAAACATTGAAGATCTTATACACCAAGTTGAGGAAGAGAGTCAGCCAACAGGAAGGGTAGCTAAGATAATAAGAGATGATTCACAGACTCGCAGAGTTCAAATTGTTGTCCCTGAGGTGAATAAAAAAAGAGATGATATTCAGATCCAAGATAATGAAATAGTCGAACATGAATTGGGGATTACCACAAAAGAGAAAATATGAGGAGGCCCAAGATGCCCTTGAGGCGATGAAAAGGAGGGTGGACAAGGAAGTAGCAGAGAAGAACAAATACAAAGAAGAAAATAGGAGGTTGAGAGCATACTACAAGGATGCCTTTAAACCAATCCGGCAAATAGATCACCACCTCTCACTCTTGAGAGAGAAGATATTGATAGTGCAAAGGCAACAAGGGCATCCCTTCAGGAGACTAGAGCTTGGATGGAAGGAATGGTGCAGGAGGGATTGATATTTCTCCATGGATTTGTAGAGGAATTTTAGACACTCATAGCACTTGGAGCCAGATTTCGTCCTTTCATGGACCTTTGGGATGAATTTCAACCTATAAAAAATAGAACCATGCCCCAACTGCAGGCTTTGGCGAATATTCCTAAGCAACTATTAGTGAGGGGTAAGGTGATCAAGGTAGGAGGAATGAGAGACATTGAGTCATGGTACTTTGCTTTAATCCATCGATAGGATACTTTGATGAAGATAAGAAGTGATAGTGCTCAACCTGATCTCTCCATCCATACTATGATTGATGAGGCTTTGAGTGCAACGAGGATCGCCTTTAACTTGGAGGAGAAAAGGGAAGAAAATATGGACATAGAGATTTTGAAGTAAAGGTTGAGGGCTTTCAGCATTGAAGAGAATTTTAAAGAGCCTGGCTGGCTCTCAATAACAAAACTAACTCTTTCACAATTTAATTGCACTTTTGGGAAGAGTTTTCAAAATTAACAAATTAATTTCTATAAATGTTTCCAGAATTTTTAATTAAAACAACAACAGCAACAATTAAGATCCTTAATTCTTCCACCACAAAACTACTATCATCATGATGAACAAAGTGTCATGAATCCATACAATACAACTCTCAGATTGCAAGAAAAACAAATAAAAATTTCAAAGTGTAGAGCACCTTGAATGATGTACGGTCTGCTGTAGCTAAAAATGTAGCTTTGTGTTATAGCCTGTAACCCCTTAATACTTGATGCAACAAACTGTATATTGTTCCTTCCTTGACGTTAGCAATGGAAAAACCCTCTTGCTTGAATAGCTTTGCATTGAAGGAGCCTCACATCACACTCCCACAAATTTAACCACAGCCCACTTCCGTACCAAGTACGGCACTGTCAAAATTTTGTATGGCTGCTAGATAAATTCCAGATTTTGTAACAAAGCAAGATTCTACTGTTCACAATGCAACAACAAACAAACCTCAGCCAATAATTCTCAATTCTCAATAATGGAGATACAACAGCCTCCAAATTCGAAACCCCAACTCCTCAGCAGGAAGAATAAATCAAACCCTATGAAAGCAAATCAATTTGCCTACAAATTAAACTTCTCACAAATCCAGTATACATCAACACTGGATTAAAATTCAGAATCAGTTCTACCCCTGCAAAATTCACCATCAACCTGTAATGGCTCAAATTGCCAGAAGAGGAATCAGTCCTCAAAACCCTTGCCGGGTTGTCTCTCTCACAAACTTCAATAAAATCATAATTCAACAATGGATGATTTTCCTTTCACAAAGCATTGCTTTTATAATTCAAAAGTGTTTTCTCTCACACACTTTTCCCTTAAAACACTTTTTATACTTAGGCACATATTGAATAATATAATTTATTAATTCATTTGGCTCCAAAAAAAACCTTTTCACCAATATCATGAAATTATGACACGCAAGGTCCCTGTTTCTTGTGCCCAAGATTTAAAACTTTTCATCTTGGTTCCAACGAGCTATAACACTAAGGTATCCAGCATATAATACCAACAAAAATGGCAACCTTAGCAAATTTAATTAAATAATAATAATAAACCACCCGTCTTGCGAAAACAACTGAAGAAGTATCCGAATCGAAATCTGTCTGCATAGGATTGATCCAGATGATGAAAGATGATAAATGAACTTGACAGGGTGACTTACTAAAATTAGACGCTCTCTCCAAGATTCTTGGAGCCCAAATTGGAAGCCAGAAATGAAAACCAAGAGCATCATTCAACTCCTCTAACTCATCTGAGCTCATCGGAACTATCCATTGACTTACTATAAATAGTAAGTTCACACCAAAGACCCTCTAAACACCTCGCCAAACCACGAGGATCACAATAATGACCTGGCACCATCAGATCAATGACCTGCAAAAAAATGGGGACATTACAAGAATGGTATCATTAGAAGGGAATTCTTGGAGGGACTTTCATCTCTCAAGGTCCTCATGACTTCATTCAGGGACAATACAGCTGATTGGGAGAAAGTAATTGTTGCAACTAGGACTAAAATGAATTTAGTGGATTGGAGAATTTGAAACACACCCATGCCTCCAAAGAGTGAGCTCAACAATATGGTGTCCAGGTTCATTGAATTAGCCAAGAAAGATAGAGACAAAAGAAATATTATTCTAAATGATAATTTGATGTAAGCCCATGTGGCAAGCTCTTTTCTCATTGGATAGTTGTCTAGGTGTCTGATTCTGAATGGCCCACATTTGTGGTGCCCTTTGATTAGTTGCTACTTTTATGTAATTTTGCTATTGGTCCATTTTTGAGGTACTTGAATCTCATTGATTGATAGGGTGGTAACCCTAATTAGGGTTTGTTGGATTCGATCTGGCCCATCGATTCTAATTTAATCTCAGTTGTCCATTGTATTTGAGCTCCCTATATAAGGATTGCTCCTCTCATTTGTAAAGGGAGATGTTGGAGAATTGTTGCAAAAATAATGCCAAATTTGTTCTACTTATCATTGTTGTGTTTTGCATGGTGATAGTTGTGATCAAGTTTGAATTATTGCATGGTTTTCTTAATCCTCACTTAGAATAGATTTCATTTCAAATTGCTTTTCATTTCAAGTTGTTGAGTCAAAATAGAATAGAGTTTGCTTCAAGTAGTTTAGTTGAATGAAAGTAGTTGTGGATTTTCACTTGCATGACTCACACAAATCTGGGCCACTAGCTTCTTCCAGATTTTAAGAGTGCCTTGCATGGTTAGCCGATGAATTATAATGCTTAACTTCAATTAGTATTGAATCTTTACTTTGCATTTGCATCTATTTGATGGGAAAAGGAGGAAGTATTGATTTGAAAATCTTTTAGTGTACCTTAGAAGCTTGCAATAGGTGAGACAAGTCATTGATTAAGCTACATCTAGTAGAGTCTAAGTCATTCACAAGTCCTTGCATTCAAAATTAGGAGTCGAAGTAGAAATTAAGTTTAAGTAAGTTGAGAAGTCAAGAGTTTGAAAATAAAAACAAAAAATTCATTGTACATTGTGAAGCCATATCTTTAGAAGTGCATCATCAAATCTTGACAAACAACGTAAGTCCCCCAAGTGTTTACCAACAAATCACATTATTTCACTGAGCGAGTTTCCATAATTGAAAGGAACCTTGAAGTCATTTCATGATCTTACTTTGCAAGCTTAGCATGAGAGATGATCTTATATCAAGAGAGGATTGAGTAGTTGATGTTTCATCTCGAAACATTGGGTATTTGATTTTGTATGTTGTAGTGGAACAAAACTCGCATCAATAGATTACACAATCAATAACGGAGAGTCGTAGCAATGAATCAATTCTTTAAAATAGTTATTACACTTTGTTTCGAACAAGGCTTAGTATGCATCATTCTATATTGCATGATCATCATTTCTCGTCTAGGTAGGAACCATGGAAAAATTTCTATTATCCGAGGTATATGGAATTACCAGTATCACATGAAGAAGAGACCTCTAAACCAGAAAAGAAAATAAAGTTCTTGAAAGTTTATATCTGCTGCATACTTGGTCAATCTGTCCCTTCTACTATTGAATCTGATTATTGATACTGTTCATTAATTGATCTCCTTACTCTTCTTCCATGTATATCCCTCAATCAGATGATCTGTATTAGGACAATCAATATCTTCAAAGGTAATTGTTATACCTTGGATATCGTTCTCCTCATCAAATGTATATTGCTGATTATGACTTGTTACAATACTTTCATATAGGAATTGATTTAAGCTCAATAGTTGATTTCATATCTATGGCACATCTATGGCTGATCGGTTTTGTTGTGAGGTTTTCAAACCATCGCCCCAAAGAATTTGGGGACCCCCCAATTTTTGAGCAGGCCTTGGAAATTTTCCTAGATTTAGGTATTTGGGTGTCTTAGCGAATTTTTGGGCGATCCAGAGGTTTTGAAATGACAATTTTACACCTTGGATATTTTTGAAGTGCCTAGGAGGGTATGACTTGTTTTCACCTTGCACGGAGACTTGGTTTTCCTAAACAGTTGATTTTGTCTCTATGCCAAATGAAATTCGAATGAGAACATTTTTTTTCGATTGTTAGGACAATATCTGGCAGGGCAAAATTGCAAATTTTGGACTTAGATGAATTTTGAAAATTGATATAATTGTGTAAATCAAACATTTTCAAAATATAATTGTGGATTTGGATATTTTGGGAAAATCTTGTAAATTTTGGTGGTGAAAATGATTTTTTTTTTTAGTGAAATTAAATATCTTTTGAGGCTAAATTGCAAAATAAATTAATTGCCAAATGGAAATTAAATTGCTAAATAATTTTTGGATTGCAAAATAATAAAAATAAATTAAATTGCCAAGTGGGATTTTTGAAATTTTAAATGGAAAAAGAATGAATGAAAGTTGGAAATGGAATTGAAATTTATTTGAATTTTAATTGGCTGGCAGCTCCTTCCCATTTTTTATTTTTGCTTGGTATTGGGCACAACAAACATAAATTTTTCCATCTCCCAAGGCAGCCATCAATTCCAGCCCCACTTGCAGTTTTTATGCATTAATTTGGCAATTTTAAAATAAATAAAATCATATTTTTGGGCCGAGTGTTTGTAATTTAGAAATTTTATTTGGACCCTTTTGTGTGTTAAATTCAATGTATTTTAAAGCCTAAGGGGTGTGAAATTCAAGGTAAGTTATTGGGACCACAGTGGAGAAGGTTTAAAGCTATATTAGAGGCCTAAATGACCTTTTTTCAAAATTTCAATTTTTGGGCCTTTGATAATTTCGGATTTGGCTAATTTAAATCCATAATTTTGCACTAGGCTGGCCCAATTTTAAATTAAAATTAAATCCCCTAGGGCTGTGCATTTTATTTCATTTAATTTATGTTAAATTTGGCAATTTTTTATTTTTTTTTCCCTCCTATAAAGTCGGCCCTGCTTTTTGGAAGGAAGAATTTAGTATAAAGGGAGGGCTTGTCTCCTCAATTTCTCATTCATTTCTCACTTGTCTCTTGGCAGCCAAGGAGGAGCTCTTGGAGCAGCAAAAAAGCAAAATTTTGCAAGGAGTGCATTTAGCAAGGGGTGATTTTCTTCTTTTGGTGGAGGAGTGCATTTTTGGTGTTGTCTTCTTCTTCTTTGGAGGAGAATTTGTCGGTGCAGAGGAGGATTTACAAAAAAAAATAAAAAAATTGGTGAGTGGCCTATATTTTCTTAATTGTTATCTTTTCTTTGGTGTTGTTTGTTTGGGTGTTGGAGATAAGTTTCAGGATTGAGAGAAGGCTGGCTCATTAAGCAGATTTCTCGATTGTCTTGATTGGATTCTTTCCCTTCTTGCTTGCATCATCCATTCCATCACATCATCATCTCATTAGGGCTTGAAGTTGGGAGATATAAGTGTAGTTTCCGTTTAGGATTTGGAGAAAGGAGATATAAGTGGTAGTCCCACCCCTAGGAAAGAAGTTGGGAGATATAAGTGTAGTCCATCCCATAGGTAACGAAGAGGCAAAAATAAGTGGTAGTCCATCTCACTAGGCGAAGGGGCAGAGATAAGTGTAGTGTGATAGGAATTGGCGAGGTAGAAATATGTTTGATCACCCCTAGGCGAAGAGGTAGAGATAAGTGTAGTCCCACCTCACTGTAGAAAGAAGGGGCAGAAATAAGTGTTTAGGATGGTGGATGCTAGTACAAGCAAGAACTGAATTAATACCAAAATAGGAGACAAGGAAGATATGATGCCCAAGACCACCTTCTTCTCGAAATTGAAGCGAGTCCGAGACACTAACATCGGTACCATTGACATGATACAATTGAGAGATAGGTTGAAAGAAGGCCAATCCTCTATGGCAGAGAAGATCAGTAAGTGTAGAATTGTACAAAGAAATGTTCAGTATACCCCAACAATGGACATGGTAAAACAGAGTTGGTTACACGAAGGCAAGAAGGCAGTCACCAAGTCAGCAAGGCTCACCAAGTCAGATTTCAAATCAAAGTGTGGCAACCTCATTATGCTTCTCAACTGAGTCATGGGCTCCGCTAAAGGTACACAGTTTGATCCTTGGATGTATTATTTATTGAAGGAATTGAGAATGGTAAATAAAGTTTGATTGGGCTAGGATCATTAGCATGAACTTAGAATTGCAACTTAGGATAGTGCAAAATCAAAGACAATTCTACATGGGGTCCTACCTCTTCTATTCGATTGCAAGATTGTTGGTGATGCTTTGCCAGTCGAACCAAATCCAATTTTGGGGAGATGCACTGCACCACTATGGTTGAGGCAAATGCTTATGCCAAAGGGCGAAGTTGTGGCAGTCCGAACAGTTGAAGACATTCAAGGGTTAGCCAAGGAGGAAAATATTAGTAAGGACGCAATTGATGAACTTAACGATTATTTCAAATCAAGTTTGGATGGATTTGAGAAGGAAGTATGGCCAAGGCGGGTGCCCCCAAAACCCAAGAGTATTCAGGCAGAGATGAGTGCATGCAATCCAAATTCGAGTAGGAAGGTTAGGGAAAACCAAATTTGACCAGGAAGGTTAAGGAAGGCAAGGATAATGAAGGAAAGTGAGAGATAGGTTGACAGGGGGTCAAGTTCGATTTCAAGGTGGTGACCAAGAGCAAGGCTCTCAAATTGCAAGAAGGTTCACATCTAGGCAAGCCACCGAGGCCAAGACAAGATTACCCTAAGTGCATGGAGACCTCACCCTTTCAAGGTCAAGACATCAGGTACAAGCAAGTTCAAGTGGTGATGAGAAAGTTTCTAAGGACGAGCTCAAGCATCCAAGGCTTCACCTCATCTCAAAGACTAAATAAATTTATAAGATAAGGTTGATGAGGTGGCAATTTCATGTGCATGCAATCAAATCATGCCAAGTGTCCTATGTTTTCATTAGTTGACAGATTATTGTAATTTTCTCATTGGCCCACAAAGTTGGTGCCCTCATATAATTGGTTGAAAGATGGTAACCCTAATTAGGGTTTGTAAGGCTTAATCTTGGCCCTTGATTTTGCCTCTTAATCTTGGCCACTCATTGTAATTTTGAGCCTCTATATAAGGCCATTTGTTCTCATTTGTAAAGAGAGTTATGTTGGAGAATTGTTGCCAAAATACTATCAAAATTGTTCTCTATTCATTGTTGTGGTTTGCATGGTGGATATACATGATCATTTTGGTGTATTGCATGTTTCTTCTCATCTCTCAAATTAAAATAGGATTTCATTTCATGTTGTTAGAGTAGAAGTAAATGGCTAGTTGTATGGTGATATTGGTAAATGTTTGATAGGGATCTATATACTAGGCCACTAGCATCTTAGCGGCTTGTTAAGGAGCCTTGTGTGGTAATCTAGTCTCATTCCCTTTGAATCACTGCATCTATGGAGGTAACGCCGCTGGCAAGCTTTCATTAGGTTGATCCCCGTCCATTTGCCAATCTCTTCATTCAATAAGAGTAGTAGCAAAGCAAGAAGTAGTTTAGTAGTGAGAAGTTTGAGAAGTAAAGTTGAAAGTGGTAAATTGGAGAAAGTCATTGAATATTCATTGCAAAGCTAAATCATCATCATAGCGAGAATTTGACATCTTTCAAGTGAACAACATAAGCCCGCCGAAGTGATTACCAGCAAATCACATTAATATAACTGAGTTAGTATCCACAGGTGTAAGGAACCTTGGAGTTTTCTCATGTTCTGCATGAGTATTTACTTTTCAAGAGAGGGTTGAGTGTTTGGTATTCTATATCAAGTATTCAATTGCTATATGTTATGTAGTGGTACAAAACTGACATCAACAAGTTCTTAGCTCCTTTGCAATCATCATTCTATCTTTTATGGCTGATTCTTGATTAGGATGCATAGTTGGTCTTCATGTCATCTCCTTGATTCTTCTCCATGTGAGACTAGTTGACATGATCTTAGGGTGATGCTCTTCTTGCTTGATGTTGTGAGCATGTAGTTCATTATCACTTTTGGAAAGGTGATCATCATTTGTCTTATTCCTTATACCTCTAAGAAAAATCATCTTATTCATAAGACTTCATGATTTTCCAAATACTTTATTCTTCTACTTTCAATTCGCTATGTACATCTACTTCTATCTTCCTACTAAATAGATATAGGTGCTCAAGGTCTGCCACACTTTTGACCACAAAAGTACTTTATTGCTTTCGTGATATTAGTTTAAAGATGGGGTGTCATGTCCCTAACTAGGAGGTTGTCAATTCCCAATGATTAGCATAGATCACTGTGTGCTTAAATCAGATTGAATTAAGAGACAATGAATGATTCTAATACATGTGGCAGTTGACATACTTAAACCCCGATTCCTTACTTCTCTTCCAAACTCAGCCCTAAGGAGGATGGGGATTTACTTGTCATAGGGCGCTTGACACCCATCTACAAGTAGGCTCCCTCAAGGCACCTACCTTGTAAGGATTTACTCTGCCTCTCCCTAGACAACACCAACCTATCGTCCTAAGCAGCCATAGCGAGTGATTAAGGATGGGCTATGACTATAAATAAAATATAAATGATAGAATTCTGATTTCACTATTATTAATAGATATAAATGCTACAACATATATATATATATATATATATATATATATATATATATATACTTCCTTAACTCTAACAGAGGATGGTGGAATTACTATGCTAGGGTGCTTGGAAACCAATCTAAAAGTAGGCTCTCTCAAGGCTTCAAGACTCCGTCCAGCTGATCTTTCACAGCCTCAAGATTGCATAAACACTAAAGAGCTTTCATCCTCCGATGCTGAAGATGGCTGAAACCCTAGGTCTCAATGCACAAATCCAAGACATCACAAAGAAAAGTCAAATAATCATCTGATAATGAGTTCCATTTGCTTTTTGAACCCTTTTATAAACTTCTCAAAGCTGGTCTATCCCTTCTAGAGATTTCTTAATCATTTAATATCATTTAAAATAATATCAAATGTGTGCACATGGCTTTATAAAAAAATTTAGCCTCCAAGTTATAGCTAATTAATGCACTTTAAAAATCACTTAAATGAGGGTCATGGCCCCATTGCCCATAAAGTGATTTTTAATACCTTATATTATAATTGCACTTTATTAAAAAAGTAATCACTTAATTAATAATTACATAGCTCCACAAATAATCATTATTTCTCAATTTCGTTTTAACTTGGAAGTCAACCATTGTGTCCAATGTGCACCCAACTACCTACTAAAAATACTAAGGGTCCCTCTCTATCAACCATTGACTTATTATAAATAGTAAATCCCTCATTATCTGATCAAACCAACTATGCATTGCAATCATAGCTTGCTCAAATGCCTTGCTATAAATAGTAACCCTAACTTCTCCTAAAATAGTCACTTACTTTAAATAGTAAGTTTGCCAAACTGAACATTTCTAACCTCCGAAATGGGAATAAGCCTCCTGCACTGCCAACTGGGACCCTCTAAGCATCGGTTTTAGCCTACAAGGGCCAATTATAGGCCAATCTAAACATCAACCATATCATCCCAAAAAGGGGACATTACAGTGGTCTCCCGTTATTTGAATTGTTGCCCTTCATTCCTCTTTATACCAAGCACCTGAGAGTCTCACAAATTTGTTGTTGTCCTCTACTAGGGTCTCGTTGAGCTGCTACTAGCTTGTTAGACTTTGTCCTCTTGTTAGCTCCCTCAATAAGGCTATCATGTCCACATGTGCATCTCCCATTTCATCTCTTGGTACAATATAGATAGTAGAGCCAAACAATAATATTACCAATGCCCAAAAGTAAAAGGGAGGAGCTATAATAATCTTTGCAATCTTGAGAGGATGAGATTAGTATCTGTAATAACTAATTTGGAGATCAGTGCATAGGGAGATTGATCAGATTGGTCATCAATGAATCATCTAGTATTGTCAATTATAGATATGAATGGCATTGTTATAGACTTGCCTTCCTTCTCAATACAGAACTGTGTGCCAACTAGTGTTACAAATGTATAGGAGATTTGTGATGATGAGGCACCGATACTTGGTTTTGCAACTACAACATCCACACTATGGAGTCTCTGGTAAATCCAATCCTCCTGAATAATATATCACACCTCACCAATTAAGGATTGACTCTAGCCTACACAAGTCTATAGTTCCCATTAGTAGGTATTTCACTTATTTTGCACTTAGAACCGAATCAATTATGTATGTATATTGCCCCAATCTTCATAATATTAAAAATGGTATAAATATTATTTACGCCCATGTCTCTTCAAATATTTTTTGTGACTTCTACTACAATACTTGAGCCTTATTACAATCTTTCAAGAATTACCCAATAGTCCTTAAAACATCACAATATTAAATATGACAAACTACAGTCTCTAGAATCCGATTAATATTAGCATTCTTCAGTGATAAGTTTGGCTCCACACAACTATTACACCAATAACAATAATTTCAATGAACACATGAATGCTCTGCACGATAGATATAGACTTTATTATTCACTGTGAAAATAAGGTGCTACTTTCAAAAAAAATCAATCAACAATGTATTCCAATGGCTCTATAATTTTGTCTCTAAAATAGACTCCACAAAATTACGAATTCCTTGCAAGCAAATGTGAAATATCGGAGTGATATTTCCAACAATAGACAAGGGAGGGACCATATTGTTGCCAAACTTATGAAAACACCTTCAACCTCTAGCTTCCAAAAAAAACAAGAAACCAAATACATTCCATGATGAATTAGAATGCCCCACAAGTCTCCTTATAAAGGGCTCCAAGAGAAATCTAGAAGATAAGATTAGGCTAACAATAATAAAACAGCTCACTTTATTATTTTATTCTTTTATTTTATAATTAAATCAATTAAGTCAAGTCATCCTTCTGATATTAAATTAATTTTACGAAAACTTAATTAAATTACTTTTAAATATTTGGGGAGATTACAAATATGCCTATGAATGAGTTTGAACCAACTCTTATATCTCACAAATCGAAAGGGGGGCAGGCTTCGGAGTTGATCAGTCACATCTCTTCTAGATCAAACTCCTTTATAACAATTATTTAGTATCGATTAGATCTCATTTCTATATATCTAATCGCTGCCTTCATAATCCCTCTTATTACAAAATTAATTTGTACATAATAGAGATCTGATGCTTAATTGCACCCTTTCACACATAATCAGTTGTTATGACTACTAAGTAATCTTCTACTAATCATGTCACGACTCGACTTGTTAGACTCCTATTTTTCTGGACATTCATGCGACATTTTGACTTATTGACTGCTGATGTTTTGTAGCTTCAGTCAGATAAACGCTATGAGTTAATACTAGTAAAGATATGTATATATATATATTTAGTATATATGAGATACTAAAATATATATATATACAAATATTATTATTATGTAAATATTAGAGAAATTAATATAATAGTCAAGAGATATTTTATATATATATATATGTGTGTGTGTGTGTGTGTGTGTATAATCATAATTGTCATTATATTAACTACATAATAATGAATAGATATGTCCCATGAAGAGACATGTCTCTTCTTGGCTCATTCCCAATATAAATGCAAGAGATTGTTGCATTTGGAAAACATATACAATTAGGAGTGCTATTACATTTGCAATGATCCTAAAACCCTTAACATGGTATCAGAGCCTAGTTGCAAATGTAAGGGAGTACTTTGTTGATGGTGAATGTGTGACTGTCTCAGAAAATACAGTCTCAGTATGTGGACCATATCTCACAAATAGACCGTTGGATTTTGCTGAGTTTGGGACATGTTGGTGATAAACAAATTTAGAAGACTCTAACCGAAGCGATTGGAAACAAAATGTCGGGTTCCAAAGTTATGACAGATTGTGTACAGATCTATGCAAAATCTGATTTGTTAAGAAGGGTGTCTCTTTCTAGAAAGAAAGCATTAATTATAGAGTGTCACCTCTCTTGGAGCAATCAAGTCATTTCACAAGAAGACATAAGTATTTTTGAACGATATAAGAGTGGAAATTTTACATTGTGGGGAGAATAATAACCAATGTTACATTCCCATTTGAACCATCCTTAGTGGGGAGATGATTCAAAGCGGAGATGTCTTTCAAATAATCTGAGAAGGTGTTTTCTGATTTGATGTATATGGACAGTAAAAGAGCAAGGTTCCTTCTTTAAAAGCCTAACCACTTGAAGGGAGATCCGATGAGATCCGATCAGATTGAAGGTTGTCATAGTGTATAGACCCTTTGGATATTTAAGACAGGTCATGTGAAGAATTTTGGTAATGTTCGAGAATGGTGACATCATTCTATGAATTTGCATGATATTTTCTATATGGGCTCACCTTACAGAATGAAATAATTAAAATTTATAAAAGATAAGTATTCCATGTTTTATTAATGCACATAATTTTTAAGTTCGTAATTCATGCTATACTATTGGTTAGCAAAATCTTGTATGCTTCTATCATTGGTATTTTCGGTCGAGATAGTTTAGTGAGCTATTTGTAATCTCTCTCTGACATACCTTCAGGATGGAAGCACAAGAAAATTGCATTCAAGGGAGAAAGAACTTAATGCTTGCAAACAAATTGATGATTGAGACCAGATGAAGAGGGAGTCTGACATTTCAAAAGAGGACAAGAGGTTGATAGAAGAACTTGAGCTTCAGAGGGAGCAGATAGAGGATATGATAAAATCAACTTTTGATAATCTCAGTTGTATTGATTTAGAGGGAGTAGACCATATCGAGATGGACTCTCCAGTGTTCAAATAGTTAGATGACTATGAATTATGAATTTCTATATGGGCCCTGTGTAAATCATAAGGAAGTGACGACTTCTAAATGATTATCACTTGTATTTGTAAGAGTTATTGAAAGGTGACGATCTTACAATAACTTGAACTTCTATTGTGATAGACATCGTGTGATGGCTGAAACAAATCATAATAGATGATTTCTTGCATGGTGGATTCAGTTCCTTAAACAAACCACTGACCTTCTATTGTGATAGATATCGTGTGATGGCTGAAACAGATCACAATAGATGATTTCTTGCCTGGTGGATTCAGTTCCTTAAACAGACCATTGACCTTCTATTGTGATAGAAATCATGTGATGGCTGAAACAGATCACAATAGATGATTTCTTGCATGGTGGATTCAGTTCCTTAAACAGGCCATTCACCTTCTATTGTGATAGACATCATGTGATGGCTGAAACATATCACAATACATGATTTCTTGCATGGTGGATTCAGTTCCTTAGACAAACCATTGACCTTCTATTGTGATAGACATTGTGCGATGGCTGAAACAGATCACAATAGATGATTTCTTGCATGGTGGATTCAGTTCCTTAAACAGACCATTGACCTTCTATTGTGATAGACATCGTGTGATGGCTGAAACAGATCACAATAGATGATACCTTGCATTAAGGATACATTACCTATGGAAATTTTTGAGTTATGGTGAATATCATGAGACTTGATATTCTTGGTCAGACCATATCTTTGATATCATATTGAGGTGATATCTAAAATATTTTTTGAGTTATGGTGAATATCATGAGACTTGATATTCTTGGTCAGACCATATCTTTGATATCATATTGAGGTGATATCAAAAATATTTGTTGAGTACCTAGTTGACATCATGAGACTTGAAGTTGGCAGGCTAGTACTCTAAGTACATGGTGAATATCATGTAACTTGATATTGTTTGGCCATTACTCCTAATATCATGAGATGATATCTCTATAAACTCTGATATTACATTAAGGTAATATATCTTTTCACATTATTTTTGAGTACTTGGTGAATGTGATGAGTCTTGGAAGCTCTTGATATTGCAATATTGAATTTTCTAAAGAAATGTGATAAATTGAATACTTGTATTCCTTTAAAAATATTAAATTCCTCTAAACTTCGAACTTTAACATTGATCAACAATATTAAGATAAATTTTATTGATTTCAGTCTCACTATAAAACATTTACACATTCAGATTTATTATCATTGTATTAATCAAATTGAATTTTGATTTGCACCTTAATTATAATGCTGGCTGCAAGCAATGAAACTTTCAGGATGATGACTCACGCAAGCTTTTACCACTCACAGCTGTTGTTTGCTGACGTCTTCCCTTGAATCCGATTCCTCTAAGCCCAAAACGTGAGTCTCCTTCGGCAAATACAGTGGATCTTCGGATAGCACACTGCCTGTGTGCAAATGGCTGGCATGAAAAATGTGAGGCTCTTAATTGTTGTACGGCTGCATTAAGGAATTCTGGAACAAAATTTCCTGCCTTCCAACACCCAACCTGAAGCACACGAGTGTTGCCAGGAACCCTTGACACCATAAAAAACACAACCACTGCTGATTGAAACACTAGCAAATGTAAACGTTTTTAACTATGAATTGATCTCCTGCTGTAAGCTCATGCAAGCTGGCTGTGTACGGCCAGAATTTGACATTTCTCAAAACTTTCTATCAAACCCTTAAATCACCAATCTTTCTTGCTACTCTCCAAATCATAAACTCAAGAATCAATAGCATAAGAAGAACTAATTAATCTGGCATTCAAGAACGGACAAAGCTCTCTCCTGGAAGAAGACCAAGCTCAATAATTATTGCAGAACTTTCTCCAAAATGAAGACCAAGTCCAAACCTTAGCTTCTTTCCAAGCCAAGCAGAATTCTCACAAAACAATTTATCAAATCATCAATGGGTGAATGAAAGTGCTTTTTCGAATTGAATATATAGCTTTTCTGGAAAAAGCTTCAACTTCACTTTTTTCACTTAAGAGGCTTTTTAAACACAACTTCATTTTATAACATTAAAGTTATAAAGTCATAAAGTTATTAAATTAAAATAACTTAATTTAATAGCGATAACTTTAAAATAAGAAGCCACTGAAACCCACTGATTGCAACAAACTCGTTTCTGACACCAGAGCCTCCAACCTCAACTACCCTGCCAGAAATAGCCAACTAAGCCAACTGCCAAAAATAGATTTACTATAAATAGTAAGTCACTCAAACTAGAGATCCCCTGAAACTCGATCCTAAAACATCTGACACCCCATGCAAACGCCTGCTAATCCTGACCATATCCAAAATACCACTTACTAAAAATAGTAAGTTGACCAAATTGACCCGAACGAAGAGCAAACTTGGTAATCTAAACCTCCAGAATGGAATCCCAACATTGGCTCCGCCAACTAACCCCCTTTGATCGCCTGATTAGCTTGTGAGGGTCGCCAAACCAAGCCAATCCCAATATTCTGAAAAACGGGGACATTACAATCCTCCCTTCCCAAGATTGCTTGTCGCCAAGCAATTAGGAAAAAAAAGCAACATCACAATCCCCCTGAATCCCAAGGATGGTCATGAGTAATGTCCCGATCAACCTCATACTCTTGTAAAGAAGTCAACAACATCAACAGGACCAACATCAGCAACTGGAAAACTGCACTCAACACCTAAACTAATGATGCTGCAATAGGATCGCCTCGTGGGAGAAACTCAATCGAGAGTAACTCACACGGGAGTAACTCAACCAACAGACTGGCCTAACTCCCAGTCTTCAAGCTAACCAAATCATCATACCAGTCATCAAAAGGATGCCCTGAAGAACTGTGTGATTGATAGGCATCCTGAATGTGAGGATCGAATGTAAAGCTATAAACACTCCTCACCTTGTACAACTCTGTAAACTGTTCAGCTAGGCCTGGCTGACCTCCTATGTAATTTGTCGGATGATCAGGTGTACAAATCGGATCCCAAACATCATCAATATCATGATCGTACAACACCTATAAGGGATCATCACTAAGCTCAAACAACAGATTGTCATAAGTCATAATGACATCCACATCAAATAAAAGGTTGTTCACAAAGTGAACAGCACCCATCTGCTGATCTAAGCCATAAAACGGTGAACTCTGAGAGACATGATGTGTAATTTGCTCAACTTGTGTGGGCTCATGTCTCCGTGTATTGGCACTATCTACTACACAAAAAGACAGTGCGTAGACTTCCCTCAGCAATGCCCGGCAACACATACTCTCTGCCCTGGCACTCAAATCTGATCTGCATCGGGTTCACACTAAGGCAGAACTCCTTAATCTCCTGTATCCACTGCATCCCTAACACCACATCCATCTCCCCCAAATCAAACACATAGAAATCAGCTATCAGCTCATAATCACCAAGAAACAAAGAGAGATCTTGGATGCGCCTGGTACAGGTAAAATTGTAGCCATCAACTACCCTGACTCTAAACCCTGCAAACTCCTCTACCTGAAGCCCACACTGACTAACATGTCACTCATGAATAAAGTTGCGTGTGGCTCCAGTGTCCACCATAGCAACACAGGGTTGTCCTTCCACTAATCCCTTCAGTCTGAAAGCAGAGGGAAGTGGCACAGAGGTGGACAACACAATCGGAGATAGTTTGGCGTTAGGACCAAACTCTGGAGTAACTCTCTTCTCCTCCTCTGTATCAAACCAGCAACCTGATGAGAAGACTCAGCCTCACTCTCACCAGAATAAACCCACATAGAGCGATTTGCCATGCCCTTAGGCCTCATAGTACAAGTATGCTCTCTATCATAAGGCTCTTTGCGCCAATAGCAAAGTTGTCTCCTCAAATCTTCTCACGTGGCATCATCAAGTCTACCTGCAGGCTTCTTTCTATCAACAACTGGTGGAGGTACCTCATCTGCAGGAGGAATAGTAGGACTAGGAGTAGACTTGCCTGTGAAACAGAGGGCTCAAGATTCCTTGCCTTCTTCATAGCATCTCGCAAAGTGGGTGGATCCAGGGACTTGACCCACCCTCTGTACGGCTCTGACAACCCCTCTATGAAAAGCATGACTCTCCTCTCAGAGATGTCATATACCATAACTGATAGGCGTTGAAACTCACTGATGAAGCCCTCAAGGCCACCTATCTGTCTCAGCTGAGCTAACTCTCGGAAGTAAGTCGCAGGATTCTTCCTGTCAAACTGCTCTATCAGTATATCTATGAACTCCTGGTACTGCACAATATGATCATGATGCAGAGACACTAACCCATGATACCACCAATCATGAGCTACCCCATCCAGATGAAGCACGACAAATCAAATAGCGTCCTCCTCAAACATAGGACGAAATGATAGATAAGTATCCAGCTTGTGGACCCATGCTCTAGCTGTAGTCTTCCCACTTCCATCGAAGTGGTCTAATGTCAACTTGCCGGTTGCCTTCTTGAGTTCATTCTGCCTAGGTCTCTGCCTCATGTCAGGAGCTGGCCTGCCTCTGGAATGCTCACGCTTTTGTGTCAAATATCTGTCAAAATTTAAATTTCTTTTTAGTTTCTCAGGAAGAGCATCCCACTCTGCAAAATGTGCCACCATGTCATCGACAAATGGTGCCAGCTTTGACTCTACACTAACTGCATCTAGCTCTGGCCTCAAAAAAGTCGGACGATGAGGCCTATCATAAGAACCAGTATGGTCAGCTCTATAATCTCGCCTGTCATCAACTTGTGACCTGTGTGAGCTGACTCAAACACTCCACGCACCTCTGTCTCTAGCACCTGGTAATGCAATGCACTGTAGAGTATCTGAAAGTTGTTGCAATACGGTTGCAACATGATGCTGACCATCTGCAATATTTCTGAAGGCATCTTTGGCCTCCCTGTCAACGTCATTCCCAATATTATTTCTATTTCTATCTCTTGCCTGTTCATTCTGTGGGCCCTGTTCATTACCATCGGGAGGTGGTGAATTTCCACCCCTGCGGGAGTACTGCCCTCCCGGAATAAATCTATCTGCCATTATATTTTTTTCTTCATACCGATGGCAAGGTCAATGCTCTGATACCACTGTGATGAACCTTGGAAGCTCTTGATATTGCAATATTGAATTTTCTAAAGAAATCTGATAAATTGAATACTTGTATTCCTTTAAAAATATTAAATTCCTCTAAACTTCGAACTTTAACATTGATCAACAATATTAAGATAAATTTTATTGATTTCAGTCTCACTGTAAAACATTTACACATTCAGATTTATTATCATTGCATTAATCAACTTGAATTTTGATTTGCACCTTAATTATAATGCTAGCTGCAAGCAATGAAACTTTCAAGATGATGACTCACGCAAGCTTTTTCCACTCACAGCTATTGTTTGCTGATGTCTTCCCTTGAATCCAATTCCTCTAATCCCAAAACGTGAGTCTCCTTCAACAAATAAGGTGGATCTTTGAATAGCACACTGCCTATGTGCAAACGGCTGGCATGAAAAACGTGAGGCTCTTAATTGCTGTACGGCTGCATTAAGGAATTCTGGAACAGAATTTCCTGCCTTCCAACACCCAACTTGAAGCACCCGTGTGTTGCCAGGAACCCTTGACACCGTAAAAAACACAACCACTGCTGATTGAAACACTAGCAAATGTAAATGTTTTTAACTATGAATTGATCTCCTGCTGTAAGCTCACGCAAGCTGGCTATGTACGGCCAGAATTTGACATTTCTCAAAACTTTCTATCAAACCCTTAAATCACCAATCTTTCTTGCTACTCTCCAAATCATAAACTCAAGAATCAATAGCATAAGAAGAACTAATTAATCTGGCATTCAAGAACGGACAGAGCTCTCTTGGAAGAAGACCAAGCTCGATAATTGCTGCAGAACTTTCTCCAAAATGAAGACCAAGTCCAAACCCTAGCTTCTTTCCAAGCCAAGCAGAATTCTCTCACAAAACAATTTATCAAATCACCAATGGGTGAATGAAAGTGCTTTTTCAAATTGAATATATAGTATTTTTGGAAAAAGCTTCAACTTCACTTTTTTCACTTAAGAGGCTTTTTAAACACTTCATTTTATAACATTAAAGTTATAAAGTCATAAAATTATTAAATTAAAATAACTTAATTTAATAACGATAACATTAAAATAAGAAGCCACTGAAACCCACCGACTGCAACAAACTCATTTTTGACACCAAAGCCTCCAACCTCAACAGCCCTGCCAGAAATAGCCAACTGAGCCAGCTGCCAAAAATAGACTTACTATAAATAGTAAGTCGCTCAAACTGGAGATCCCCTGAAACTCGATCCTAAAACATCTGACACCCCGTGCAAACGCCCTGCTAATCCTGGCCATACCCAAAATACCACTTACTAAAAATAGTAAGTTGACCAAATTGACCCGAACGAAGAGCAGTCCTGGTAATCTGAACCTCCAAAATGGAATCCCAACACTGGCTCCGCCAACTGACCCCCTCTGATCGCTTGATTAGCTTGCAAGGGTCGCCAAACCAAGCTAATCCCAATAGTCTGAAAAACGGGGACATTACAGTGAATATCCTGCGACTTGATATTCTATGGCCAATACTCTCAATATCATGAGATGATATTCTTATGAATCTATGAGTTATGGTGAATATCATTCGACTTAATATTCCTAGTCAGACCATATCTCTGATATCACGGTAAATGATATCTTCTGATCCTAATCATGTGTTTAATCTTCCCTAGCTAAGAGGGAGTGTGGATGTTTTGTAGCTTCAATCAGATAAACACTATGAGTCAATACTAGTAAAGATATGCATATATATATTTAGTATATATGAGATACTAAAATATATATATATATACAAATATTATTATTATGTAAATATTAGAGAAATTAATATAATACCTAAGAGATATTTTACATATATATATATATATATATATATATATATATAATCATAATTGTCATTATATTAACTACATAATAATGAATAGACACGTCCCATGAAGGGACATGTCTCTTCTTGGCTCATTCTCAATATAAATGCAAGAGATTGTTGCATTTGGAAAACACATACAATCAGGAGTGCTATTACATTTGCAATGATCCTAAAAACCTTAACATTGACTCAGTCGGATAGACTTAGACATGAGTAGCTATGAAATATGATGTAAATTGATAAGAAATTTGATGTTACATCTCATGTGATATACTGATAGTGTGTTCGACTGTTTGGTCGGCACTCTTCCTTGTAAATAGCATAAATTTGGAAAGTTTAAATAATCTAGCAAATTAACAGCATTAGATTTCCACAATCCATTAGTAATACATTTATGAATTTCTGGATTCGATTGTGTGCGTATTTTTAGCATCAACGTTTCGGATCACACTCTGTGATCCATCATCAGGAAATTTCTTCATAAGTTTGATCCTCAGCACTTCCAGTTGCTTTGATTTGAAACATAGTTCCCTCCCATGAAGGGTATCCTGATGATGGATCACAGAGTGTGATCCGAAACGTTGATGCTAAGAATCTAGCAAATACCAACTATAATGTCTAACATAACGACTAAAGCATAGCTACTCATGTCTAAGTCTTTCCGAGTCAATACGTCAAAATGTCACATGAATGTCCAGAAAAGTAGGAGTCTAACAAGTCAAGTCATGACAAATTATTGTATTCTAATAACTAGGTCGCTGCCATTAAGATATCGATTGATGGTTGGCACCCTTGCCTTAATCATTATTACTTATTTATGCATAATATCAATTAGTCTTCCCTCTACTCGTCGATTAAATATGCTTGATTATATTTAATGATACCATTAAAGAATGTTGATCATTATCACTTATACAAGTTGCTGTTTCTTAGTATGAATCCTTCATTCATCAATCCCTTAATATGCTGTTATCGTTGTCTTTTCCTTGGATTGATTAACAATATCAGTCACTGTGATGATTATCACTAATCTTCCTTCATGTTGATTATCATTCAGATAGTTATATATTCTATTGATGTTATCTTCTCATACTTAGTCAATCTGTTCCTTCTATCACTGATACTTGATGACCGATACTATTCATTAATCGATCTCCTTACTCTTCTTCCATGTAAATCCCTCAATCAGTTGATCTGTATTATGACAGTCAATATTTTCAAAGGTAATTGTTATATCTTGGATATCATTCTCCTCATCGTATGTATATTGCTATGATGGCTCTGCTGATTATGCCTTGGGACAATGCTTTCATATACCAATTGTTTGCTGCTCAATACTTGATTTCATGTCTATGGCTGATCAGCTCCTAACTCCTTTGCAATCATCATTGTACCTTTTATGGATGATTCTTGATCAGAATGCATAGTTGGTCTTCATGTCATCTCCTTGATTCTTCTCTGTGTGAAAATTATTGAATTAATCTTAAGGTGATGCTCTTCTTGCGTGATGTGGTGAGCATGTTGCTCATCATTACTTTTGGAAAGGTGATCATCATTTATCTTGTCCCTTATATCTTTAAGGAAATTTGTCTTATTCATAGGACTTCATAATTTTCCAAATAATTTATTATGTACATCTAACTTCCTACTAACTAGATATAAGTGGTCAAGGCCTGCCACTCCTTGGCCACAAAAGTACTTCATTGCTTATATGATATTAGCTTAAGGATGGGGACATCACAGTCCACCACCCCCATGCTGGCATACCATATCCACATACCTATAACCATAGCTGATCCCAATTGGCAACTTAGGTCTATAAACATGTGTGTGCATGTCTGAGAGTGAACAATTTCTCATATGAAGTTGGCATGCTGGCTAAGCTCAAACCTAAAATATCACATTTACTCTACATATGACATATTTTTGAAGCTTCGCTGCATCTTTAGCAAAATCTGTAACCATTCAACTTGATGTCCAGAGCTTAATTGTCGGTCTAAACTGTTAGCCATAGTTACCATAATGTGAATCTTTGGGAATTTTTGTAGCTTATAGAAAACACATTGGTAGTAAATTTAGATTGGCTCTAATTCCATTTCTCTAGTACAGGATATACAATACTTTGGCAATAAGTGTTTTGCAGAAAAATTAAACTGGTAAAGATTCCTTGATCTTACATTCAATCAGAATCTTAAGGTAATTTGCATTAGAAATCATTACCAATATCTCATGATCTCCCATGATCTCTTCTATAAGCTCCTCAACTAGTTTCCCCCCACTATTGGGCACAAGTGCAGCAAAAACTGCGTACTCTAATCCTGCAAAATGCAGAAGCACATACCAAGTTTAATATATATTCCATGAAAGGATCATCATTATGTATGGATAAAGGAACAGAAACATTAGTATGCTTGTATTAAGAATTCTATGGACTTGGCATTTCTTATCGGTACCAAGAAGAATAAACTGCACAACAAAGTTTCTCACAGAGAGACACAGTGGAAGTTGCCATACCTGCTTCAGGGAATGCATCTATGAACATAAGTGTTTCTTCCCCCGTTAAGCCAGATAAGAAACAAACTCGTGGCAAACCATCTGCTACCTGAAAAAGGAGGCAAAAAGTAATCATTATAAAGGAAAATATTAAGTTAAAAATTGAAGAATATAAAATCTGAAAACTCTTATAGATTTACTGGAAAGAAAACCCAGAAAGCAAATGGTTTTAAGTTGTATGCAAATCTTTTTAAACTCTTAAAAGTTATTTTCTTATTGTAGTGTTGAAATTCAGACTAAGCAAGCCATTTTTGGCCTGTCTTGAATTCAGATTCGGCACCAAAACTTGGTGCAAACTTGGGAATATTCGTCAATTAAAAAAATATAATATTCAAACAAAATGTTTTTAATAGGTTTTGTTTGAAAATTTCAAGTTGATACTGGTGATCATATATGTGGTTCTACCATGACTATTCATGGTTTGTTAATCTATAAGAAATGTAATGTTGAGACTTGAATCCACAAGTCTTGTAAGAAATGTGATGTTGTGTCACAAATCCAAGTCTCAAAACTATGTTTCTTACAGATATACAAACCATGATTAATCATGGCTGAAATGATTATTAGAATCTACCACATAAATCTTCCCTTGCATATGAACTTAAGTTGTGCACACTGTAAAGTAATTTTACATCCTTAGATATTCCTAATAGATTTGATTCTTTAAATGGGGAAATTGAAAATTACATGTAATTGAAAAGCAGATTCTCCCGTGAGTAGCATAAGGTGAAAATCATTCACATATTTTTCGCAAATAAGTTTCCAATTTTAAAAAGATAATATGTTATTTAACATAAGAATAATGGCAGCTATTTCTTAACAACTAATCAATTGGTTCAAATATGAAGTTACCACTTTTAGTCTCATTTTTCTTTACGTATGTCTGCACTCTTTTCCCTAGTAGTCAAAATGGTTATTAATTAAACCCTTGTGAATGCAGACTCATGGATCCAACTCTCAACACTATATTTCTTACAAATAAACAAATCATTTGTAGTCATGGTAGAGCCACATAAATGATCAACAGTGTCTACCACATCAATCTTCTCTGGCATATAAACTTAAGTTGTATACTGTAAATTATTTTTACATCCTTAAATTATCCTAATATATTGATTCCTTCAGTGGGGAAAATGGAAAACTACATGTAATTGAAAAGCAGATTCTCTTGTAAGTAGCATAAGTCAAACTTCGTGTACATATTTTTACAAATAAATTTTCAATTTCAAAAAGATATTTTATCTAGCCAAAGAAGAAAGGCGGCTATCTCTTAACAATTAATTAATGAAATAATAAATTTTAACATCCCCGAGGCTAAAAATAACCTATGTGACAGTTAGCCTTGCCATATTTTGTCTTTTGCATTCCAATAATTTTCCTATGCAAGGAGATGATGAGGATCCACAACTTCACAACTTCTCAATAGTCTCCTTGCTGAATAAACTGTACCAAGAAAAACAACTGTCATAATATTGGCATATCTGTCTTTGATTGTAAGGGGTCTGCCCCAGTTGTATTACCTTTTTAATTAATTTCAATACTGAGAAATATAATTTCATCCAACATGAAGTTTCAATAGAACATTTATCACATAGAAAACAAGCATATACAAGCTTGCATTACAAACTAAGATTTTATTGCATTAATATATAAGAGATAATAGCAACATTCACATATATTATCCTCGCAGCAAATTGACACAATGATTTACAATGAACAACGCTCAAATTTCAGTCAATGAATACAACATAGGCATACTGATCTTGCTGTCCAAGATTGTTTCAGACCTGCAGTCACTCCACAGCCCTGTATGGCACCATATGTTTGCTACCTTTCATGTACGTCACCTCCTCTAGGCACTTACAGACCTGTACGACATCTTCCCTTCACATTTGTTGGTAGTATGGCACTATGGCAGACCATTGTAATGCTCGGATTTCAGATTCATTTGGTTCGACAGTATTTCCAAGATGTACAGCACCAATATTGACTGGTATGGCAGCCTCTAGCACTTATCTCAGCAGTATGGCACCCAAGGGATTAGCTCAGCAGCACGGCAGCCTTGGGTTTGGCTCAAACAGAAGTATGTGTATGCGAAGTATGATGAACAGAAAATACTTCCACAATAGTTCGATGGCAACTATGTACTTCCAGCCAAATACCAAATTGAACCCTTGCCAAGCAATGCAATATTGAAAATAGAAATGACTGTAAATGCAAACTTCTGGTTTTTACCTTGAAACTTGATTCAAATCCTCCTATGTCTCTCAACAGAGAAAAGAATGTCATTCATGAGAGTTTTCATCCTTGTTGTCGGGATAATTGTATGTACAGGTTATTATGTTAGTAAAGTATTATGTTACTCTCGGTCGTTAGTGACCGAGAGGTTAGACAGTTACATCACGACGTTTCGGTCGTGGCCCTTCGGGTACTTTATATTCCCTCTCGGAGGTTGGACACGGGAGATATGGAGATATTATTGTATGATCATTATTATGTAAATGTCCTTACCAGTCCGGAATGATTAATGAAAGTATTTATTATTCTCTAATATATTCTATGTTTATTACATTTCCTGTACTATGTCTGTGCAATACTAAGTTTACCCCAGCGGGCAAACATCTGGCGCCATTGCCTAGACGTACTCGAGAAGAGAAGTGAGGAAAGGATTTATGCCCAATGTTTTAAATAAAGATAAAAATAAAAAGGCACAAGATGACGAAGGCGAAGCCGCACAGAAGGCTTTGATCTCCGCGCAGCAACGTGAACGTCAGTATAGGCTGAGGCAACTTGCCAAGGACCAGCTTGCCGGAGGGTTGCCCGAAGGGAACCTCGGAAGTGGTACGGAAGGTGTAGAGGTCGACGGAGAACAGTTCACTTCGCCGGAGCGTCGGAGAGTGTGGAGTAGGGAGGAACTACTCGAGGAAACACGATTGAGACAGGTCTTACTTCAGGAAGAGCGAGACCGGTTTGAAGATTTGACCCGTACACCACGTGCGGAGGATCGAGACCACGAAGGGAACCGTACGGTTGAAGGTGACGGTACTGCCGGAGGTGCCAGTGACAGTACGGCCGAAGGCGCTGCGAACGCACAAGCGAACCCTCTGTTGGAACCAAGGACTCCACACAATACGGTCCCACCAGTCACACAACTACCGCAAGGGCAAGTGCCACCGGTGAACACTACACACAATA
The DNA here is from genome assembly GCA_027943335.1 of Chamaecyparis obtusa. Classification (NCBI taxonomy): domain Eukaryota; kingdom Viridiplantae; phylum Streptophyta; class Pinopsida; order Cupressales; family Cupressaceae; genus Chamaecyparis; species Chamaecyparis obtusa. The sequence continues at coordinate 1,648,725 of BSBK01003479.1, forward strand.
CTCAAGGAGGAGGTAGTGTCGGAGTATCGAATCCCCCGCGGAGGCAACAACCTACCATGGCTGCGAGTAAGCAGAAACTGCCCAAGTTCACAGGCCAAGCGAAGGACGATCCCGTTCGGCATTGCCGGACCTGTGAAACTATATGGGCTGCCAATGGAATCACGGACCAGGATGAATGGATCCGCCAATTCCCTGCAACATTGAGGGAGGGAGCCATTGACTGGTACTCCGATGTAGACAAGACAGGCCTGACGACATGGAATGATGTGAAAAAGGCCTTCCAGACGGAATTTCAGTTGTTAAGGGACGACAATGAGATTCTGGCGGAGATTTACAATACCAAGCAAACGAAGAGCGAGTCTGTACGTGCCTACAGACGGCGACTGAAGGAACTCATAGGGAAGATGGAGTCAGCCCCGGCAGACGAACTCAAGAAAAGGTGGTTCGTGGAGGGACTAAAAGCTTCCCTTCGGAAGAAAATGAAAATTGTCCTGCCCACGTCGTACAGCAACGCGTACAACCGTGCAATGGATCTGGAGAGCGACTATAAGACCTCCAGGAAGACTAAGTCTTCGGATGATGAATCGGAGGCAGAAAGCAGCGAGGGCGAATCGAGTAAGAAAGTGTTGGCCCTACAAAAAGATCTGGCGAGGATGATGAAAGAACTGAAGGCCACCAAGGGAGGCTCGAGCAAAGCAGAGGAAGACACCGTGTGGTGCACAGACTGCAAAGAAGCAGGCCACACGAAAGGCTCTTGTCCCAAGAAAGCCTTTTGCGACATTTGCCAGATTGCGGGACATTCCACCAAAGAATGTCCCTACAACCTGAGGGCGACAAATCAACAAGTGCTCTTCACCCAGGAGCAACCCTCCACGTCCGGGACCGGCGGTCAACAAAATGCTGCATCATCCGGCGGGTACAGAAACAACCGACGGGGACGCCGAGGCGATGATGAGAACAAGCCGCGGGTCCAGTATGACGCAAAGGGGAGGCCCATGATACAGTGCAGAAGTTGTAACCAATGGGGACATTATGCCCGTGACTGTCAGAATGAGGCTACCACTCCACTAAAACTGTGTCGGTGGTGCGGACCAGGGGACCACGAGGATGCTAGTTGTCCGAAGCCCAGTTGCAACATCCTAGACATGGAACGAGGGGGCATGGAGAAGGTCCTGGCAATCACACGCAGGCAAATGAAGAAGGCTACATATCCTCACCCTCCAACGGAGAAACAAAGGATGCTCGAGGCGAAGGCCGAGATCGCGAAGGGTATGGAGGACCGAAGGGACTCCACAGGCGCCGGCACTTCTACCCGAGCAATAGCTGAACAAAATATTTTAAGACTGTAATGTTCCTGGTTCTCTGGTTAGTTTTCCTTTGAATTTCTAGCTGATAAACCTGCAAGACATGTTAGCATTTGTACATAATACATATATTCATGAAATAAAATATCTAAGGATTATAAACCATTAAGAATATACTATTCTACCCTTAATTAATTCCCTTCTTAAGGAGAGTCAGTAATCGGGTACTTAGCTCCTGGGGGAGGCTTCCTGGGGCTCTAATTGCACTTATGCAATATCGAACAGCACTCCACTAAGTACTGTCTTCTTACTGTACTTGCCCCTTAAGACCTTATGGATAATTGCCATGGATTTATCCATCCTTCCTAGGGAAGAGTTACCTCAACTCCTAGGCCTTATGGACACCCTCTCTGGGCGTGTCCATCCTAGCATATGCATATGACTATCCTTCCAAAACGTCTGGCCTTCTGGGAAACTAAGTTCCCAGCCTTAATTCCTTATTTAGGAATTCCATAATTAAATGTGATTAAAAATAATGTCTTACATTAACTATGATATAATTATCCATTAAAAATGCTATGATTCTGAAATTAATGACTGCTCTTAAACATATTCTGCAAGTCCATAACATAAACACATATATATATAAATATATATATATATATATATATATTTATATATATATATGTACTCTGAATGTGACATTCTATATAAACCAAATAACAAATAAATATATATATATATATATATATATATATAGTGATAAATGAATGTGCAATTTTATACCTGCAGATCGTAACTGAGGAAGCCTTTGTTTGTTCTTTATTCACCTTTCTTCCTTCGTAATTTCATCTGTTTCTATCTTCTCTTTTTTTCTCTCCCTAAGAATGATCAAATGAATCAAGTAATATACTGCAGCGAACAGTGATTACTTGATGAGACGTGACTCATCAATGGGTCACGACTCATCAAGTCGTGACTGTTCACGGCAGTTCACAACGTTCCAACGTTGCGCAATACTAATCTTTTACTAAACGCGACAGCATGATAAACGGCAGTGATCGAGTATAATACTCATCGATCTTAATAAAAGTATGATGGTAATAGTTTAGAGTTTATTACCGATAGTTATTGGTTGCTATGATTAACATATCAAACTGATACTATATCGGTCACATCCTTAATTTGTTTTTAACAAACCGATATTGTATGTAACGTTACTAGTTCGTCTTTTTCCATTCGATAATAATAATTTATTATTAATAATTTATATATATAAAATATTATTAAAAGTACAATTTATTTAATAGAGGTCTTATTTATTAATAAGTAATTTGATTTGTAATTACTTTACAGATTCATAATTAGATTAATTAGTATTCAATTACTAATTAATATTAATAAAAAAATTAATTATTAAATTACTTGAAATAAACAATTTTAATTATTAATTAAACAATTAATAAATAATTATTAATTAAAACAATTATTAAATTATTTGATTAAAACAATTTAATAAATAAAATAATTTAATTACTTGAAAAATAATAGTTCATTGTTTATTTAATTGAGGGTCATTACAATCCTTCCCTCCTGATTTTGCTTGTCCTCAAGCAATTTGACAATTTCTTCTTTTTCCCAGGTGGCGTCATCTTCAGGCAAGTTCTTCCATTGGATTAAGTGTTCTGTTATCACTCTATTTCTTAATCTTCTCTCTCGGGTGCCTAAGATAACTTCTAGTTCCAGGATAAGTTGGCCTTCGTCGTCTAGTGGCGGTAATTCCGTGCAAGGTTCTATCTGTTGCCCCAAGACTTTCTTAAGTCTGGAAACATGGAATACATTGTGGATCTTACTGCTTGCAGGGAGTTCTATCTCGTATGCTACTTCACCAATTTTTCTTAGTACCTTATATGGTCCGTAAAATCTTGGTTTAAGTTTCTCTGCTCCACTTTTCTTGATTGAGGATTGTTTATATGGTTGTAGTCGTAAAAAGACTAAATCTCCAACATCAAATGTTCTTTCGATGCGGTTTCTATCTGCATAGATCTTTTGTTGGTTTTGTGCCTGTTGTAAATTTTCCTTGAGAGTTTTTAGGATTTCCATACTTTGTTGGACAAAATCTTGTGCACTGGGTACTTTGCTCTCAAGAGGAATTAGATTTTTGAAGGTGGTGGCTTCATATCCATAGAGGGCTCTAAAAGGGGTCATGCCAATAGACATATGATGTGTAGTGTTGTAGCAATGTTCTCCTAGGTGCAACCATTTTATCCAAGCTCTTTGCTAGGTGTTTCATCCTCATATATTCTCATGTCATCATAGACTCCAAATTGAGTTCAAATGTTGATGCTCTATGCGGTTATTATTAGTATCATTTATTATATTTTTTTTTTAATACTATATTAATTAATATATTATTATATTAATTAATAATATTATTTATTTATTTATAATATTATTATTAATCATTTACTAAATCTCTTCTAGTTTGATATACATAATATATACCACCCGTTATATATATTAATTTTTATCAACATAATTATAATTATATATTTAATTATAATTATATTTATTTGTTTATTCAATCTTATATTTTAACATTATTATCGTTAAATTCTATTACGGAGAAGGGGACATTACAAAGACAGATGATGCAAATGGAGATACCCGTAAAGGTCAAGGACCTACTGGAAACTATGCCACACCTGAAAATGGCCCTATTCCTAGGCCAAAACATTCCAGCAAGCACGGTTGAACAGACAAAGGTTCCCAACGGCTCCGCAGCCGACCCCATGATGTTATCAATAAATAACAGGCGGAACCCTGCAGTGGTGGAGATGGGTATCTTGGGTACCATCCTCACGAACACGATCGTTGATGGTGGATCTGGGGTGAACGTCCTACCGGAGGAAACCTGGAAGAGCTTGGGGAAACCAACACTATGGCTGCCGACCTTCAACCTACTAGGGGCCGACCAGCACGACATCAAGCCCCTTGGAACTCTGATGGCACAACAGGTAACCATCGGGACCCAACCATTCATCCTCGACTTCGTAGTAATTCCCCTGAAGTAGAAGGGGTATGATGCCATCCTAGGGAGGGGGTGGCTAGTGACTGCCAGAGCCAACCATAACTGGAAAAAGAACATCCTGTCACTTGAGAAAGGGGGAAGGAAGTTTGTAATAGACCTCACAACACAGAGGGTCGGAGAAGAAATGGCATCCTCCTCCGATTTGGAATCAGATGACGGAATAGACGAAGGGGAAGAAACCATGGAGCCCAATGCCGAACGGATACTGAAAGTGGAGGATGATACAGATTCGATGGATGGTCTATTCCACTGGTAGATGGGCGATTACGAATTATTTCCGCCGTCCTACAACATACTGAAGATTGAGGAAGCTCAGAGTGAGTTCCCTCCAGAATATACAGCATACCGAGAAGGGGAAGTCTGGATGAAAGAGAGCCCAGCAAATGAGTTTCGGAAGGAGGAACCCATCTGGCACAAAGAAGCAAAGTTGGAAAAACTAAACCTCGGGGATGAGAGAAATCTGAAACCCATCGTTATGGGAGACGACTGGAATCCTGTGTGGAGGACTGTAGCCTTCAAACTCTTGATTCTCCTTCTTCTTATGTACAGGCAAGAGACCGTGGTCCTTGTAGAATTTATGGTTCCAAGTTTTTGGATCGCCATTGAAAATAGACTCGGCGACAGGGAGAGGGAACGACTGCACACTTTGTGGACTCTCGATGAACGGATACATGACGGCAACAACGGGACCAAATTTAAACTTTACCCGGAGAAGATGGACCCGAGAGGAGGGACAAAGCAACCGAGAGGATGGAAAAAGACTCGAGCGGTCAAGCAGGCGACCCGAGAGCAGCCTGTATGGGCGACCAGAGAAGCCTCTGGACAAGAAATTGAAAAATACCCGTACGGCTATGCATGGCCGTACGGTGGAAAAAAAAAATGATAAAATATATATTTAAAAAATGATAAATAAATAAATAAATAATTGAAAAAAAAAAGCAATTGTCATTGTACGGAACCGTACGACACCGTACACTGCACGACATTATCAACCACCGTACGGCAACTGAAAAGTGCAAGTCAAAACCACCGTACGGCGTTATAAGGTACCGTACGGCTATCAAACAAAAGCTTGAGTTTTAAACTATCGCACGACAGTCACACCGTACAGTACCGCAAGGCACGACATTGCAAGTTAAGCGCACCGTATGGCAATTAAGACCGTACGCAATCAAGGGTCGTACGGCGCCAACAGGTCGAGTTGAAATTGCAACGTACACTCACATCCGTACGACAATTATTGTAGATATGTCTGTATGGCAGAGGGAGTGAGAAGGCACCGTACGGAGTTGTCTGGCAAGTAAGTCTTTGGAGGGATTTGAAATACAACGTACGCTGCTCCTAGTACGGACACATTTCCGTATGGTCAAAGGATAAACCGTACCCTAGGGATCGTGAGCAGCATTTCATCTAGCATCAGCAACCGTACAGTTAGAAGAGATTGTTCAGCAGCAGCAACATCGTCGTACGACAAAGAAAAGGGAAAATAAATAAGAACAAGGAAGGACTGGCAGTAGAGCAAGGAGAAGTTAAAAAAAAAAAAAAAAGATGACAAAACAAAATAGTTCACAGTGAAGAACGAATGGTACCGAAAGGAAGAAAATAAGTAAGCAGTGAGGAAAATATAAGTGCCTGGCAAAAAAGAGTGTGGGATTGGAAGAAAATCACAAAAATGGTGTGTTCCATAGACTTCTGTGTGGGTTTGAGAGTGCTAATTTGGTCTTGGCGGCGGGGGCGCTGCCCCTCGACCCTGCTGGGGGCGTTGCCCCCTAGACCCCCATCGTCCTTTTGAGGAACACCCCCATTGTGAGTTGGGGCATCGAAAACGACAGGAGGAAAGTATTCAGTTATCAGCCTTTGGAGAGTGTGACTAGTTGATGAGACCCGGAGCTGCTGTAGGCATGGAGTGTCTACATGCCGAGGGAGGAGAGAGCACTAGAGCAAGCCTTTGGAGAAGGGTACTATGCTTTGAGGCACTCAGAGGAGTAGGTGTTGGCGGGACGTGAGGCTGTCTTGGTGGATGCATAGAGAGCTCGGGAGGAGCTGACCACCCGGTTGGAGGCAATAAAGCAACACTTGGCTCAGTGTACCCAGGAGTGAAGGCGGTACAGGTGCCTATCGAGGTTAGATTAGCTCGGAAGACAGTGTTGTTTTAACAAGAGTTAGCAGAGGCTACAGCTGAAAAGTATGTTTTGGAGACAAGTTTGGTGCAGGCACGGGAGGAATGGGATGTAATGGAAAAAGAACTACGACGCAGCATTGATGGGGAGGGCAGCACTTCAGCTTTTTCAGGGACGCCCCTCCGCTCCTTCTCAGTGATTTTCTTATTCTATGTAGTGTATTTCATTTTCCTTTTGTTGTCAGTCGCCGGAGACGACTCTGTTTTTGGGGGGGGATGATGTTGTCGGGATAATTGTATGTACGGGTTATTATGTTAGTAAAGTATTATGTTACTCTCGGTCGTTAGTGACTGAGAGGTTAGACAGTTATGTCACGACGTTTCGGTCGTGGCCCTTCGGGTACTTTATATTCCCTCTCAGAGGTTGGACACGGGAGATATGGAGATATTATTGTATGATCATTATTATGTAAATGTCTTTACCAGTCCAGAATGATTAATGAAAGTATTTATTATTCTCTAATATATTCTATGTTTATTACATTTCCTGTACTATGTTTGTGCAATACTAAGTTTACCCTAGCGGGCAAACAATCCTCACAAATCCTTTGAAGAAGAAATCTCCAATGTCTATCAATTTCATATATTTTCCAACTTGCTGAAAGAGAGCTCTTCAATCTCTTTTATAATACTCTCATAAGAGCTCATTCGCTCCCCTTGTCAATGTGGGATAAACAAAATTACTTCTGCCTTTTCCTATTTTTTCAAAATTTTATTTTTTTTCCTATTTTCTCTCGATTGCTTTCTCCCCCCTATTTTATTGTGATTGTTTTTTCCTTTTAATATTTCCTCATGTTATTTAAAATAATTCTCCCTTTAACTCAAGTCTCCAAACATTTAATGTCTCCAATGTGTTATTAAATAAAGGGGACCTTTTTCTTTAAATATTTCCCACATAACTATAGTCTAGCATTAACAAAGTTAAATATTTAAATTTAACTTTATATACTAACTTTATTAATGCATAATAAATTACATCAATGATAATATAATTCTTCTATCAATATTAGGCATTTACCATTGATATGCCAACATCACTGAAGCTTCTAACCATGCCCAAATGACTTACTATAAATAGTAAGTATGCCCAAAACTATCTCTAAACTCCTTAGAATGAACTACAAGTTAACCTGTCTAGGCCAAATGGCCTCAAAGTCCCTTAACTGTCCTAGTTGGCCTACCAAACCATGGGGAAATAGGCTAATGACAACTTCATGCAATAAGTGATAGAAAGGGGGCATTACACTAATGTCCTTGAGCGCATCACACTCCATAATAATGTGTTTTCCAGATTCCACTGCCCCAGTAGTGTCAAAAATACACACCTATAATGTCCCCAATTTTTATAAAGTGTTTTAAATAAGTTAATTGATTAAGTGGTCTTAAAACTTAAATAATATCATAAGGACTTATTTAATTAATTAATTTAATTATTAAATAAAGGGGCCAAAATAATAAAATAATAAATAAAATAATGTCGGCCCATTGTAACCTTCTAGATACTTCTTGGAGCCCTTTAGAAGGAGGTAGTTTGCATCATAGGAAATCATCATGGAGTTTATAATTCTTGTTTATTTGCAATTCTAGTTGGAATTGAGTCTTTGTTTGCAGTTTTGGAGGTGCAAGACCCTTCCTATTCTATATTCGTAGTTTCGATGGGAGTCATTCCTCACCCTAGTTTGTCGTCGAAAATATTGTTTCAGATATTTCACCTTGTACTTTATCGTCAAATTTTTGTAATCAGAGATCTATCTATTTATTTGTATTGGTGTACTATTTGTACAAATTCATTCTACAATATTCATGTGTCGTATCAAAGAACACAATTTGCCCATAGATTATGAAGGTCTGAAGATAAATAATCTTAATTTCTGTAATGTCCCCATTTTTTGCAGGTGATTGATCTGATGGTGCCAAGTCATTATTGTGAGCAAGCTGACGCTTCCATGTATAATTTCTATTGCACCGAGTCATTTATGGAGTATTTACTTGAGAGTGCAGATGTGCGACAGGATTCTTATAGAGTGTCTGAGGGTACTCTCATCCGAGCCTCTTGTACTATCTCGAGGTTGGCAGGGAAGATTGTGGAGACTCTATCTACAATGCTTCCCCACAGGGATTTCAAGGTTGGGTTTGTTGAGAGTTGCTCAGGGGCCTACCCAACCTACAGTTATGTGGAGTTAGAGATTGGAGCCATCTCATGACCCCCAGTTTGGTAATGATGAGCTATTGACAGAGATTGGGGTTTTCAACTGGCTGTATACGGTGGGGCATGTGTTTTCCCTCTCGGGTCAACAAGAATAGTTGCATAAACACACATTAACTGATAAACATGAACACAGGAAAGTATTGCAATTCGGTAAACATAAAGTACTCAGAAAACCAAATCATGTCATTCACACTCAAAGCAATGTGTACATATAACCTCCGAAGAGACACCACCGAAACGTCACGTCGTAACGGTTCACACTCTCGGTACTAACTGCCGAGATTAACATAAGTTTATTACACAACACTCGTACATACAAAATATACCGACAACATCATCCCCCCCAAAAAACAAGTCGGCTCCGACGACTTTTACAAAATATAACATAGACAAAAATGAGCCTACTACAAACTACTCAGGAGGGGGCGTAGGAAGCGTCCCTGGTGATGATGGCGCGGCTGTGGCTGTGCCGGAAGTGACTTTAGCCCGCAACTCGTACACTTGAGTTGTCCGAAGCTGTAAAGCCTGTTCTGCCCTCATCTTAAGCTCCATAGCCGTCCGAACCATGCTAGCTGCCTCGAGCACTGCCTTCTCCTTCGCATCCACAGTCTCCAAAGCAGAACCAAGGCGAGTCTCAAGAAGAGCCCGCTCGGCACGCTCAGTCTCCAATGCAGCCCGTAAAGTGTCCAACTCCGACACCATAGTACTCCGCTCAGCCACCCAAGACTCCCTCTCCTGAACCACTGCAGTCTCCAAAGCTGTAAGACGGGAAGCTGCCTCCTCCCGAGCTGCCTCTGCTGCCAATCCCGTAGCCTGATGTATTGAGGAAGCATGCTCTAACCGCCTGAGAGTGAAATACTCCTCTCGAAAGGCCTGTTCTAACTCTCGGATAAGACCGTGAATCCGGCTCTCGCCCACCGTCGCACTAAGAGCCCAATCCTCCAACATCATAAGAGACTCCTGAGTAGGCCATCCCCTAGCCTCAAAGCACTCTGCAAATGCCTGTGGACAGCCAACCCGCACAAAGGTCAAGAGGCGCTCCAACTCCTCAGCAACCCCCTCCTGAGCCTGAAGCTCTGCTGAGGCTATGACCCGCTGGGCTCCAGCAGCTACTGCGGCTACATCCGCCAAGTACTGCTCCAACACTTTCTGCGCAGACTCCCTCGCTGGCACCGCCCTCCGTGACCCTGGCAGGGCTGGTGGCTCCTCACTAGCCTCAGCTTGCGGTCTCTGTCCCTCCATAGGAACTGGTCTCTCGGATATCTCTCTCTCCTGGGCTACTGGCTCTTCTCTTGGTGGCGACATCACTGCATCCAGGTCAATAACTTCTGAAGGCCTCTCTAACACTACTCTGGCAGGGGAAAGTGAAATGGGAGCTGCCACTGCTATCGGGGGTAATGTGAACTGCTCCAACCATGACAGCACTGAAGAGTCCTCATCCCCCGTCGGCAACGCTCGAGCCGGCTCCTCCAATACCCCTGGCCCAACTCGCACAATGGCCTCAGTACCAACAACATCCAATGTAACCTGCTCTCGCGGCTGTGTCTGCTCCTGCTCTAAACCTCCAACACCATCTTTGCTAGTCTGTCCTGGGTCGGTTGGCTGAGCTGTAGGTGGCTCGGAAGCTTGACCCGCCGGGTGTAGCACAACAGGGGGCCGGAGCTCTCCAAACCGTGGCATGGGTACAGCCTCCAATGTGGTACCGAACGGTACAGAGGTCCCCGCTGCAACAGTCGCCGAGGGTACTGGTGGCGTGAATAGTACAAGAGGTGGTGCACTCTCAAACGGTGGAGTTGGAGCAAATGCACTTTCAGATGGTACCTCTATATCGAGAGTGTCAGAGTCTCCCACTGCAACACTCTCGCTGCCTTCCTCCTCCTCCAAGTCTTCACTCGACTCCTCTTGGCCACTGTCCACATTCTCCCCTTCCGACTCTGAGAGGACTTGGCGCTTCCTCTTTGACCCTGTCTGTACTCCGCCAGCATCCAAGTGACGCCAATGAAAGATAAGAGGCTCTCCCGTAGCAATATCAACTGGCTGTGGCCTCAGCTTCTCTGCTAGAATCTGCTCTCGGGCAGCATTCAAGAACAACCCGATGGCAATATGGGGCATGTAAAATGTCCGATGCTGTAGAGTCATGAACTCATACAGCCTCTCCGCCATAACTGAAGCCCAATCGTACACTGTCCCATTACGGATCCCGTTCATGAAAATGAGATGTGTAAGGGCAATGTCGGAGGCCCTACTAGCCCCGGTCAACCTGCTCTTCACGATGTCCATCAAACACCGCCACTCTCCAGGAGCCACAAATGATTTCTTGATTCCCCGATTCTTTGAAGAAGCGCCAGCCAATGACTCCAACTCACTCTGAGACAGGTTTCTGGAAACCAGCTTAATGTACTTTTCCTTTTCTTCGCGGGACAGTTTCCTGGGCTTTAAATCTATTTTCTTCCCGTGCATGCCAGGTATGCCAAAAACCCTCGATATCTCCTGGGCAGAAAATGAAATCTGTATCTCAGTGCCACAATACTTCAGAGTGCTACGCCGGCTATCCCGATCGAATGTATCAATCATGCCTCGGAGAGGTCCCTCATACTCTCTAATGGAAGGCAAAGGCATCTGAATTGCCCAGTGTACTCCTGCTCTTCGAAGCTGTCCCTTCAAAAAATGTGCGTCTGGAGTGTTATCCCACCATGTTCGGCACTCCACTCCACTCAAACCCTCGAATGTCACAGTCTTCCAAGTAATCTCTTCCTTTTGTGCTTGTGGCTGCTGTATGTGTGGACGGTGCTTTCTGGCAGTATCCATGCTACCAGCAATGCGGACTCTAGATTGTGAAACCCTCGGTCCTTTGCTGCTACTGGCTGGTTTTGAAACCTGTAATTTCTGTCTCCAAGTACTATGCTGTCGTGATCCCATACTACTGTGCAGTGTCCAACAATAACGGTCTTAACCGTTTTGTTTTGTTTTTTTTAAAATTCCTCTTCTTACAGTACAAATCAACTTCCTTCAGCCAATGCAAATATGTAGCAGCTCCGGGTCTCATCAACTGGTCACACTCTCCAAGGGTTGATAACTAAACCGACTGGGGGTCTAGGGGGCAACGCCCCCAGCGGGGTCGAGGGGCAGCGCCCCCGCGGGGTCCTAGGGCAGAGCCCCAGGCGCGCTCCCTGTCGCGGTACAGGGCGGGGTCGAGGGGCAGCGCCCCTCGACCCCGCCCTTTTTTTGTGAATTTCGTCTGCTCCCATGCTCTTTTCCGCAAACCGCTTATGTTTCCCTTACTTCCTGCTCATGCCCTTCCCTTCGGTACCATTCGTTCTTCAATATGAGCTGCTTTGTTTTGTCGTCGTTTTTTTTTTTTTTTTTATTATACCATATGAATTTCTTCCTTCATGCTTTCCCTTAACACATCCCAATGCTGTACTGAATCCTCAAACCTCCTCCAACCGTGCCGTACAAATGCCCTTATGTTATGCGTCAGCTACCATATGACTTGGTACTCATACTTTGCAATCTGATGACCGTACACTGCCTCCTTCCCGTGCTGCGTCTGGATGCGGTACGGTCAGTACAATCCGTACACTGACCCACTGTTCGGTGCTTTGCTTGCAGTCCTCGCCTTGTACGGTTCCGTACAACACCTTTATTTCTTTTGTTTCAACTTGTATGTCGTCACTTTTCCGTACGGTGTCGTACAATACTTGTAAATGTATCGACCACAATAATGCTTCAGTACGGTACCATACTTCCCTGTCGCCGTGTCTTTTTTTTTAATCGTACGGCGCCGTACGATGCTTTATAGATCCGTACGGTGTCGTACGGGGCTTTATAGATCCGTACGGTGCCGTACGATATTGCCTTTTTTTTTCTTTTTTCTCTTTTTTTTTTTTTTTTCTCTTTCTTTTATTTTTTTTTATTTTTTTTTTTTTCCTTTTTCTTTTTTTTCTTTTTTTTTTTTAAATTTTATTATTTTCTTTTTTTTTTCTTTTTTCTTTTTTTTTATTTTTATTTTTTTTTCTAAGTACTTGGTCCTCGCAGTGATGTCATCGGCCGTTCGTGATACACCTTCAATTTCGAGCCGTTCACCGCGTCCGGAATTTCCCGTCCGTCGAGGGTCCACAACTTTACGGACCCGTTTGCGGCCACCTCCCGAACCTTGTAAGGGCCTATCCATTTCACTTTGAACTTTCCAGGCTTGATTTCATTTCGGCCGTTGTATTTTAGAACCAATTGGCCTGGTGTAAATTGCATTCGTCGGATATGCTTATCGTGCCAGACCTTCCTCCGTTGCTGCGTCGCTTCAGTGGCCCATTGTGCCAAAGCCCGTTTTTCGTCCAACTTATTTAAGAGATAGAGTCGTTCCCTCAGACTCTCCATATCTCCCAATTTATTCTCAATTGCAATCCGCAGGCTAGGAACCATGAATTCTACCGGTACCACGGCCTCCTGTCCGTACATGAGTTGGAACGGTGTCTGCCCAGTGGTCACCTTGTAAGATGTTCGATGGGCCCATAGTACCGAGGGTAGCCTTTCTTCCCAATCCTCGCCCTCAACGCCGCAGGATTTGTAAATGACTCCAATCAGGATCTTATTAGTCGCCTCTGCCTGACCATTCGCTCGAGGGTAGTACGGGCTCGAGAGTGTGTGAAAAATTTTGAACTCTGTCGTCAGTAGCTTGATCACATGGTTGACAAAATGTCCACCTCTATCACTCGTCAACTGCAGTGGAATGCCGTACCGCGTTATTATCTGCTCATAAATAAACTTCGCTGTACTTAGAGCAGAGTTATCCGTTAGTGCTCGTGCTTCCACCCACTTGGTCAGATACTCTGTTGCCACAACAATGTACCGACAGCGTCGAGCGCGACTGGGCTTCAAAGGCCCCACAAAATCCAGTCCCCACCGTTCAAACAATTCCTGTGCATGAGAGGGGTTAAGTGGCATGTAGTCTCGTTTGAGAGGTCTCCCTGCCCGCTGGCATGTGTCACAGCCGACGACCCACTCCCTGGCATCGTTGTACACCGTCGGCCACCATAAGCCTGCCAACAAGACTTTTCTGGCGGTGGTGTCGGGGCCCATATGCCCTCCGGCAGGTCCCTCATGAGCTTCCTTCAACACTCTCGGAACCTCTTCCTCCATTACGCAACGCCTCAATATTTGATCTGGACCCATTTTGTACAGCAGTCCATTGATAAGCTGGAAGGTTCTGCTCCTCAGAACCAATTTTCTACGCTCTCCGGGGAGCATTCCTTCTGGAAATCGAGCCGTGGACAGGTACTCACCGATACTTGTGTACCACTTCGGTAGTACGGCGATGTGAAACAGGTGAGTATCTGGAAAGTCATCGTTTATTCCTACTGGAGGCTCGCCGGACTTAATTCTGGACAATTGGTCCGCAATCACATGACTACGTCCTGGCCGTACAACAATTCTGAAGGTGAATTCTTGAAGGAGCAGCAACCACCTGCTCACCCTTCCCTGAATGATGGGCTTGTTAACCAGGTACATCAAAGCCTGGTGGTCCACGAAGAAAGTAAACGGCGTCGCCAATAGGTAGTGCCGAAACTTCTGAACCGAGTAGACCATTCCGAGGGCCTCTCGCTCTGTAGTGCTGTAGTTCCTCTCCGCCCTCGAGAGTAACCGACTTGCAAAATAGATTGGGTGATCCAGCCCATGTTCGCCTTCTTGTGCCAGGGTGGCCCCGATGGCGTAATTTGACGCATCCACATGAACATGGAACTCTCTGTCCCAGTTCGGAAATGCCAAGATGGGGGCTGCCAACAGTCTCATTTTTAAGTCCTCGAATGCCTCCCCTTGCTCCTTCGCCCAGAGGAACGGCTCCCCTTTCTTCATAAGTTTATCCATCGGGTATGAAATCCGGGAAAAATTCTTTATGAACCGTCGGTAGTACCCGATATGGCCCAAGAATGACTTGACACCGATTACGTCACTGGGAGCCTCCATTTCAATTATCACCCGGACCTTGTCGGGGTCCGTCTTCAACCCTTCCTTACAAACGATGTGTCCGAGCAGCTTCCCCTGCGGTACCATGAAACGACACTTCTTCGGGTTGAGTGCCAGACGTGCCTTCCGGCATCGCTCCATGCACTCTCCGAGTGCTACAACGTGTTTGTCTTGGCTACTGAAAATGGACCAGTCATCCAGAAATGCTTTAAAATTCCCTCTCGACATCTTGTCAAAGATGTGCAGGATGATTCTCTGAAAAGTTGCAGGTGCATTACACAGGCCGAAGGGCATCCGGTTGTAAGCGTACACACCATCTTCCACTACAAAGGTGGTTTTTAGCTTGTCCTCCTCTGCAATGTATATCTGGTTATATCCTGAAAACCCGTCCATGAAGGAATAGATCTCATGGCCTGCCACCTCCTCGAGTATGCTGTCTGTGAAGGGTATCGGGAAGGGATCCTTAATGGTCACCGCATTGAGACACCTAAAGTCTACGCAGATGCGGATTTGGTTAGCCTCTTTCTTCTGAGATATCACGATTGGTGACACCCACTCACTTGTGTCTACTCGGAAAATTATCCCCGCGTCTAGCATCCGCGCAATCTCGGTCTCCACCCTTGCAGCATAGTTTTTGTTCATCCTGTACGGCCTCTTCCGCACAGGTTGGGCTCCAGGAACCAAAGGGATGCGGTGCACGCAGAGCTCCGGAGGTACGCCCTTCAGGTCTTTATAATTCCAGGCAAACACGTCCTTATACTCTGTGAATATTTTGAAGGCTGCCGTTTTTAACACGGGATCCCAGTCATCTCCCACCAGGATAGTCTTGGGATTCTGCTCGTCCCCGAGATTTATTGTTTTCAGTTTTGCCTCTTTGTATTGGATAGGTTCTCCCTCCGAGAACACGTGGGCCGGACTTACTCTCATCTGGGCTTCCCCCTCTGTATATTCTGTGTACTCCGGAGGGAACTCGTTTGTGTTTTCTTCCGTAGGGAACTCATTCCCGATCTCCAGTATATTGCACGATGGTTGAAATACCTCGTAGTCACGCATTTGCCAGTGAAAGAGACCATCTAGTGAATCCGTATCTCCTTCTATCTCAAGTACCCCTTCATCGTTCGGTTCCATAGTTTCTTCCTCTCCGTCCATCCCGCCACTATCGGAGTCTAAGTCGGACGCCATTTCCTCTCCAACCATTTGTGTGGCGAGGTCTACCACAAATTTCCTCCCCCCTTTCTCGAATGCGAGGGTGTTCTTCTTCCAGTTGTGATTGGCTCGGGCTGTCACCAACCACCCTCTACCCAATATAGCGTCATACCCCTTTTGCTTGAGAGGGATTACGACGAAGTCTAAGGTGAAAGGCTGGGTTCCGATAGTCACCTGCTGTGCCATCAGCATACCGAGTGGTTTAATACCGTGCTGGTCGGCCCCTAACAGATTGAAGGTTGGTGGCCACAGCGTCGGTTTCCCCAAACTCTTCCAAGTTTCCTCCGCAAGGACATTGACGCCCGACCCTCCGTCAACGATGGTGTTCGTGAGGATTTTACCCAGGATACCCATTTCTACTACTGCCGGGTTCCGTCCATGGTTTATTGATAACGTCATCGGGTCGGCTGCACAGCCGCCTGGGATCTCCATTCGTTCCACCGTCGTAGGTGGCGTGTTAGGCCCTAGGAATAGAGCTATTTTTAGGTGTGGCATGGTCTCCAACAGGTCCTTGACCTTCACGGGTATTTCCATTTGCAGTATCTGCCGTAGTATACTTTGCTCCGCCAATTCTCGGTGAGAAGTGCTGGCGTCAGCAGGTTCCTTCCGGTCCTGTATCTCTTTTTCGATCTCGGCCCTCGCTTGCAGTACCCTCTGTTTCTCCGTCGGAGGGTGTGGGTACGTGGCCTTTTTGGCTTGGGCACGGGTGACTGTCAGGACCTTCTCAGTACCTCTACATTCCAACTCCAGGATGTTACAGCCGGGCTTCGGACAATTAGCGTCCTCATGGTCGCCCGGTCCGCACCACCGACACAACTTCTGCGGAGTCGCGGGCTCCGTCTGACAATCACGAGCATAGTGACCCCACTGATTACAACTCCGACATTGTATCATGGGTCTTCCCTTAGCATCATATTGGATCTGGGGCTTATTCTCATTGTTGCCTCGGCCTCCCCGGCGGTTATTTTTATATCCGCCAGATGATGCAGCATTCTGTTGTCCACCTGTACCAGACGTGGAAGGTTGCTCCTGTGCATAGAGTACTTGTTGGCCTCTTGCCCTCAAGTTATAGGGACATTCTTTAAGGGGATGTCCTGCGATTTGGCAGATATCACAAAAAGCTTTTTTCGGACAAGACCCTTTTGTGTGGCCTGCCTCCTTGCAGTCCGTACACCACACTGTATCTTCTTCGGCTTTGCTAGCACTTCCTTTGGCGGCTTTAAGTTCTCGCATCATCCTTTCAAGGTCTTTTTGCAATGCGAGCACTTTCTTGCTCGACCCGTCCTCACTACTTTCCGTCTCTGAATCATCATCAGAAGATGACCTTGTCTTCTTCGAGGTCTTACATTCGCTCTCGAGATCCATTGCTCGGTTATATGCATTACTATACGAAGTAGGCGGTACTATCTTCATTTTCTTTCGGAGGGATGTTTTGAGTCCCTCCACGAACCATCTCTTTTTCAATTCATCCGCTGGGGCCGACTCCATTTTTCCAATGAGTTCTTTGAGTCGTCGGCCGTACGCACGGACAGACTCATTCTTGGCTTGCTTCGTGTTGTAGATCTCCGCCAATATTTCATTATCATCCCGTAACAATTGGAACTCTGTCTGGAAGGCCTTTTTGACATCATCCCATGTCGTGAGCCTTGTCTTGTCAACGTCCGAGTACCAATCAATGGCACCCTCTCGCAGTGTTGCAGAGAACTGACGGATCCATTCGTTCTCGTCAGTTACCCCGTGTGCAGTCCATATCGTTTCACACGTTCGACAGTGCCGAACTGGATCCTCCTTGGATTGCCCCGTAAATTTCGGTAACTTCTGCTTATTCACTGCCATGGTTGGCCGCGGTGGAGGCGGTGCACCGATACCACTCGTGCCCACACCTCCCTGAGTGCTGTGGGTAGTCTTGACTTGTGGTACTTGTCCTTGCGGTAGTTGCTGGGCTGGTGGTACTTGCCCTTCTCCTGGCACCGTACCGTGTGGGGTTCTCGGTTCCAACGGAGGGTCTGCTGGTGTGCTCGTGCCACCCTCTGCGGTATCACCCTCTCCGCCGGTTTGGTTCTCCGCGCTTGGTGTACGGAGACCCACCTCAAACCGTACTCTCTCCTCTTGGAGAAAGGCTCTTCTCGCCCGTGTCTCCTCAAGTAACTCTTCCCGACTCCGCACTCTCCGTTCCGGAGAAGTGAACTCTTCTTCGGCTTCTGCACCCTCCGTACCACTTCCGAGGTCCCCTTCGAGCAACCCTCTGGCAAGCTGGTCTTTGGCAAGTTGCCTGAGCCTACACCGACGTTCACGTTGCTGCGCGGATATCAAAGCCTTCTGTGCGGCTTCCCCTTCGTCATCTATCACTTTCTTATTTCGATCTTTATTTAAATTATTGGGCATCAAGACAAACTATACACATTGCTCAATCAAAAAGAACACTTATTTTTTATTAATTCATGTTGCTTTACAACATTCTCAATTGAACTACAATGGAATTTTTGTGTTCCATTCCCCTTTGTTTCAAACTTCAACAACTTTACTGTTTGTCATTTCCTTCCTCTCGACGGCGACGAAGATGCTCTCGGGCGTGGAATGCACGGAGGATCTCCTGGCGGCGGTCCTCTCGGTCAATTTCCTCTTGCCGAATACGTCGTGCAAGTGCTGCTTGTGCCAACAACCGTGGAAGTTGGTTCAACAACCGATTCGCTGCAGGGTTCGCCCCAATCGCGTCCCACACTACGCCTGCAGGGACGTCTCCGTTCGTTGCCTCCCTTCGGATGTGAGTTTCAAGAGCTACTTGAAACAAAATTCGGAAGTCACGTGCCAGATTATCCTCTCCGTCGTACAACTCGGTACGGGCTTCCTCGGCTTCTGGGTTTATCGCACTAACGGGTAAGCCCATTATGCCTACTCGCCATCCGGGTATGTCTAGGCAGCGGCGCCAGATGTTTTCCCTCTCGGGTCAACAAGAATAGTTGCATAAACACACATTAACTGATAAACATGAACACAGGAAAGTATTGCAATTCGGTAAACATAAAGTACTCAGAAAACCAAATCATGTCATTCACACTCAAAGCAATGTGTACATATAACCTCCGAAGAGACACCACCGAAACGTCACGTCGTAACGGTTCACACTCTCGGTACTAACTGCCGAGATTAACATAAGTTTATTACACAACACCCGTACATACAAAATATACCGACAACAGCATGTTCATCATTTGTTTTTTCACCCAAAGGTAGAAGATTTCATCTCTTGCAAGGGTAGTTTGGCTCCTAGTCCTTATCATCCATTATGGGATGGGTTTTCGCCATCAGTAGTTGATGGGAGTTTTGGCTGCAAGCCCAGTAGCAGGTGACTTGCAGAGTTATGGTGACTGCAGAGATTATGCAGTGTGTGGATATCCGGGTCCTAGTACAACTTTGTTTAGGGGTATTCATCACTATTGTGAAAATGGTCTACACACTCAGTACAGGTCAGTTGGGAGCACAGGGGAAGGTCAATGTGTTTGGGATCTGAGTCTCCCATACATCTTGGTTTTTGATGATCCTGAAGTTCGCTTCTTTCGGGATCCAGGCAGAGACAGATTCAGTACAAGAGTTTGGGTGAGTGGTTGTTTTGGGTCTCTTTACAGAGTTATCTGATTTGTATTTAGGGTGATGTTACAGGAGCCTACAGTTGATGGCAGTGGCACGGTATACTCTTTTCTGTGGGATCCAGGTGGATTGTGATGTTTCTTGTTCCGGTGATTGCTTGGGGACAAGCAATCTTGGGGAGGGAGGACTGTAATGTCCCCATTTTTTGCAGGTCATTGATCTAATGGTGCCAGGTCATTATTGTGATCCTCGTGGTCTAGCGAGGTGTTTAGAGGGTCTTTGGTGTGAACTTACTATTTATAGTAAGTCAATGGATAGTTCCGATGAGCTCAAATGAGTTAGAGGAGTTGAATGATGCTCTCGATTTTCATTTCTGGCTTCCAGTTTGGGCTCCAAGAATCTTGGAAAGAGCGTCTATTTTTAGTAAGTCGCCCCATCAAGTTCATTCATCATCTTTCATCATCTGGATCAATCCTGTGCAGACAGATTTCGATTCGGAAGCTTCTTCAGTTGTTTTCGCAAGACTGGTGGTTTATTATTATTATTTAATTAAATTTGCTAAGGTTGCCATTTTTGTTGGTATTATATGTTGGATACCTTAGTGTTATAGCCCGTTGGAACCAGGATGAAAATTTTAAATCTTGGGCACAAGAAACAGGGACCTTGCGTGTCATAATTTCATGATATTGGTGAAAAGGCCTTTTTTGAAGCCAAATGAATTAATAAATTATATTATTCAATATGTGCCTAAGTATAAAAAGTGTTTTAAGTGAAAAATGTGTGAGAGAAGACACTTTTGAATTATAAAAGCAATGCTTTGTGAAAGGAAAATCACCCATTGTTGAATTATGATTTGATTGAAGTTTGTGAGAGAGACAACCCAGCTAGGGTTTTGAGGACTGATTTCTCTTCTGGCAATTTGAGCCACTACAGGTTGATAGTGAATTTTGCAGCTGTAGTTATGATTCTGAATTATAATCCAGTGTTGATGTATACTGGATTTGTGTGAAGTTTTTCATCTACAAGCAAATCGATTTGCTTCTAAAGATTTCGAATTGTCTTCATGCTGAGGTTCTGAATTTTATTGTGGAGATACTGTGATTGATCAATTGGTAATTGATTGCGTAATTGCTGAAGGTTTACCAATTGCCAAGTGAGACTGAATTATATCCAAGCTGCGTTCAAAGAGGTGATTCAGATTTGGCATGAAGTTTCATTACCAATCACGCAAGTGCTGCGTGAGTGTTTTGGCAGGTTATGGCAGCCTTCCTACAGTTCACGGGCTTGCATTAAGGGTCGTTTTGATGCTGCAAGGGCCTGCGTTTTAATACAGGCCAGTCACATACCAATACCTGCTGTAACGTGACTATTCCAGGGGTGATTAATAATGTTATGTGCTGCGTTTACACTGGGCAGCCGTTAGAGTTGTTTTCTGGATTTTAGAAGCTGAGCATATTTTGTTAAGAGGTAATGTTTTTTCTTAGAGTTGACAGATTAGTTTTGTTTAATAAGCAAAATTTGTATTGTTACAAGTTAGTGAAAAATTCGTGTTTAGCAATCAGATCATTAAATGATGGTGTTCAATATGATGTTTTCATGAGGGAAGTATGTGGAATAAAAGTTAAATATATTATTGAATTCACGTGTAATTGCAATTTACTTGAGGAAAAGTTGTGTAAATTCATAGAGCCAACAAGGGCTCTTCACAGTGGTATCAGAGCATTTTTCCTGCCATCCTGTGGGGTCTGGATGCATTTTTATTCAAAAGTTTTTTAAAGTGATCAGCACTTCTATTTTCTCTAGCTATGGATATATATAGGAGGTCCAGTTCCGAAAGTCATCGTAGCAGTAAGGGAAATAAGGAGGAATTAAATGCTTTAGTAGAAAGCATGGAGAGACTTAGACTACATCAGCAGAGATTGACAGAGAGTTTGTCAGATCCAGTTATAGTAGATAGGGCAGCGAGATATATGGTCTCTGCCTTTAGAAGGCCGACATCGAGTTTGCAGGGGAGAAGGCTGGAGTTTTCTCCGACAATTGTCCATGATACTGATGTTCCTACATCTAGTTCAGCACCTGCTATTCCCATCCGCAGTGCTGGTGATGGATTTATTGCACAGGAGCTAGTGGATGTTTCAGTGCCTTTGTTTGATAGCAGCGCTGAGTCACTTTGGATTGTACAGAGGCAGCTGATGTTGCAGTTATTACTGAGTGTTCAGACTCTTTCATGGAGGGAGTTATTATTGGAGATGTTTATGTCAGCTATAGTAGTGTTGCTCCTGTTCAGGAGGCAATTGCTTCCTTAATTGGGACCGAGGCATGTATGAAGTCTCCCAGTGGTGAGGATGGTGTTCTGGGCATTATAGCAGGGTCAGTTGATGACACTTTGTGCTCCAGCATTATTGGTGCACAGCCTGATGTTGAGTCATGTGTGCAAAGTCACGTGTCAGCAATTGAGATTTCAACAGGAGATGTGGAGTTGATAGTATAGACACATCTGATGACACTTTTGAGGATGTTGTGAGTTGCATTGGAGATGACACCCCCTGTGAGTTGTTGGGTGATGACTGCGAGGAGCGTATGAGTTCTGATAGCTCAGAGATTTATGATAGCAGTCGCAGTGTGGGATCAGTATAGGAGACAGTGGTTTTTTCCTATGTTGAGGATGTGAGCATGGAGCTTTCTAGCGACGACACTCAAGATGGGAGTGTTGCAATTGATTTGGGCGACGTAGTTTCATGCCACAGTTTAGTTGATTCACATGATGACATTGAGTCGTGTATGCAGCCAGAGTTAGTAGAGGAGATGCAGATAGATGATGTGTACACTAGCATTGCAGATATCTCCGATGCTGAGAGCGGGGATGATGAGTGCTGTAGTATTTATGGCTTTCTATATCTGACTTTGGGTGTAGATTCAGCGTTGTCATATGGTGGTGGTGGGTTCCAGGATTCTATGTTACAGGGACTCACAGATGAGGACAGGGAAGCTTATGAGTGGCAGGAGTTTGTTACGGCCAGGGCTTCCACTTCTAGAGAGGGGGTTACTTCGTCGATAACTCATGTGGATGTATCCCAGGATCTGGACTGTCAGATGGTTGCAGAGGACAAGGAAGCTGGAGATTGTATTGAGTCGGATTCAGCAGTAGCTTCCCCGAGGTTAGATGAGGACGTGTCCGATGCCTATACTCAATTTGTATATGTGTACTCAGATGTAATTACATCGAGAGATGGTGATCTTGAGGGGAGTTTGTTGGGTACAGCTTCCTCTCGTAGTGTAGACTGTGCATTTGAGATTGTTTGTAGGAGGCCTATTGTGCAAAGTCATCATGTGACTAGCCAGTTGCGAGTTGATGAGAGAGATATTACTTCTACTCTCAAGCATTTTGATGCCGCTCGTCAGTTGTTGGTTGTTTATGGTTGGGGTGCTCCTATGACAGATGGGGCTAGTGGTAGTTACCTCTCATTGACAGAGATTCATACTTTGCATGAGGCTGTCAAGATTTTGAGACATAACTACTTACAGATGGTAGCCGACTGAGATCACCTGGTGGAGTGGGGGAGTACAGCTTATGAGGCATTGATGGACAAAGAGGAGGTGAGTGAGCTTACCTAGGGGCTCATAGCGACTATTGAGGTTTTAGAGGACACTCAACGGGCCCTTCAGGAGTCGCAAATCCAGTTAGAGGAGTGACCGTGGAGTTGGAGCATTTGCAGTCCACACCAGCCCCAAACCCAGTTCGATTGCACATTGAGGTGGTTGGTGGTGAGTTTGCTCTTACGGGTGGTGATGAGGAACATGATGATGTGGCAGACACACATGTTCAGAATATGGGATCTCTTGGTTCGGATGAGGTAGGAGTACCAGTGGAGTCGAGCTCTCAAGTTGATTTGCTTCCCTTAGTTGGGAGTGAATCTATTTCATCATCTCACATAGCTGATAGCATGGGACAGTTGGCTGTACCACATTTTCAGAGGGATCGGCTGTGGATTGCGGGGGAGCAAGTTGACGCTTCCACGTATAATTTCTACTACACCGAGTCATTTATGGAGTATTTACTTGAGAGTGTAGATGTGCAACAGGATTCTTATAGAGTGTCTGAGGGTACTCTCATCCAAGGCTCTTGTGCTATCCGGAGGTTGGTACAGAAGATTGTGGAGACTCTATCTACAATGCTTCCCCACAGGGATTTCAAGGTTGGGTTTGTTGAGAGAATTGCTCAGGGGCCTACCCAGCCTACAGTTATGTGGAGTTAGAGATTGGAGCCATCTCATGACCCCCAGTTTGGTAATGATGAGCTATTGACAGAGATTGGGGTTTCTAACCAGCTTTATATGGTGGGGCATGTTCATCATTTGTTTTTTGACCCACAGGTAGAAGATTTCATCTCTCGCAAAGGTAGTTTGGCTCCTAGTCCTTATCATCCAGTATGGGATGGGTTCTCGCCATCAGTAGTTGATGGGAGTTTTGGCTGCAAGTCAATAGCAGGTGACTTGTAGAGTTATGGTGATTGCAGAGATTGTGCAGTGTGTGGATATCCAGGTCCTGGTACAGCTTTGTTTAGGGGTATTCATCACTGTTGTGCAAGTGGTCCACACACTCAGTACAGGTCAGTTGGGAGCACAGGGGAAGGTCAGTGTGTTTGGGATCTGAGTCTCCCATACATCTTGGTTTTTGATGATCCTGAAGTTCACTTCTTTCGGGATCTAGGCAGAGACAGATTCGATACAGGAGTTTGGGTGAGTGGTTGTTTTGGGTCTCTTTACAAAGTTATCCAATTTGTATTTTGGGTGATGTTATAGGAGCCTATAGTTGATGTCAGTGGCATGGTATACTCTTTTCTGTGGGATCTAGGTAGATTGTGATGTTTCTTGTTCCGGTGATTGCTTGGGGACAAGCAATCTTGGGGAGGGAGGACTGTAATATCCCCATTTTTTGCAGGTCATTGATCTGATGGTGCCAGGTCATTATTGTGATCCTCATGGTCTAGCAAGGTGCTTAGAGGGTCTTTGGTGTGAACTTACTATTTATAGTAAGTCAATGGATAATTTCGATAAGCTCAAATGAGTTAGAGGAGTTGAATGATGCACTCAATTTTCATTTTTGGCTTTCGGTTTGGGCTCCAAGAATATTGGAGAGAGCGTCTATTTTTAGTAAGTCACCCCGTCAAGTTCATTCATCATCTTTCATCATCTGGATCAATCCTGTGCAGACAGATTTCGATTCGGATGCTTCTTCAATTGTTTTCGCAAGACGGGTGGTTTATTATTATTATTTAATTAAATTTTCTAAGGTTGCCATTTTTGTTGGTATTATATGCTGGATACCTTAGTGTTATAGCTCGTTTGAACCAGGATGAAAAGTTTTAAATCTTGGGCACAAGAAACAGGGACCTTGCGTGTCATAATTTCATAATATTGGTGAAAAGGCCTTTTTTGGAGCCAAATAAATTAATAAATTATATTATTCAATATGTGCCTAAGTATAAAAAGTGTTTTAAGTGAAAAGTGTGTGAGAGAAGACACTTTTGAATTATAAAAGCAATGCTTTGTGAAAGGAAAATCACCCATTGTTGAATTATGATCTGATTGAAGTTTGTGAGAGAGACAACCCAGCTAGGGTTTTGAGGACTGATTCCTCTTCTGGCAATTTGAGCCATTACAGGTTGATGGTGAATTTTGCACCTATAATTCTGATTCTGAATTTTAATCCAGTGCTGATGTATACTGGATTTGTGTGGAGTTTTTCATCTACAAGCAAATCGATTTGCTTCAAAAGATTTCGAATTGTCTTCATGCTGAGGTTCTGAATTTTATTGTGGAGATACTATGATTCATCAATTGGTAATTGATTGCGTAATTGCTAAAGGTTTACCAATTGCCAAGTAAGATTGAATTATATCCAAGCTGCGTTCAAAGAGGTGATTCAGATTTGGCGTGAAGTTTCATTACCAATCACGCAAGTGCTGTGTGAGTGTTTTGGCAGGTTACGGCAGCCTTCCTACAGTTCACGGGCCTGCATTAAGGGCCATTTTGATGCTGCAAGGGCCTGCATTTTAATACAGGCCAGTCACGTACCAATACCAGCTGTAACGTGACTATTCCAGGGGTGATTAATAATGTTATGTGCTGCCTTTACACTGGGCAGCCGTTAGAGTTGTTTTCTGGATTTTAGAAGTTGAGCATATTTTGTTAAGAGGTAATGTTTTTTCTTAGAGTTGACAGATTAGTTTTGTTTAATAAGCAAAATTTGTATTGTTACAAGTTAGTGAAAGATTCGTGTTTAGCAATCAAATCATTAAATGATGGTGTTCAATATGATGTTTTCATGAGGGAAGTATGCGGAATAAAAGTTAAATATATTATTGAATTCACGTGTAATTGCCAATTTACTTCAGGAAAAGTTGTGTAAATTCATAGAGCCAGCAAGGGCTCTTCACAATTTCAAATGTTGAATGTTGAAGGGTGCTGAGTGTCGATGAGAGCTGACGATCGATGACCAAAGGTGTTGAAGGGATTTTCCCTTGGGTACATTGTTGTCGGGTACTTGCCCTCGGGTACATTACCGTCGGGTATTTGCCCTCGGGTACATTGTCATTAGGTACTTGCGCTTAGGTATATTGCTCTCAAGTACATTGTCGTCGGGTATTTTCGCTCGGGTGATCAGGTACATTGTCGTCGGGTACTTTCCCTCGGATACATTGCCACCGAGTATTTTCTCTTAGGTATTTGCCCTTGGGTGACTTCCCTCATTCAGTACATCGTTGTGGTATTAGAGCTGGCGATCTTGCCTATTGGAGAATCATGGCACCTAGTGATGGAATGGGAAATGCACGTGTGGATATGACTGCCTTGTTGAGGGAGTTGACAAGAAGTCAGCAACAACTCAATAAAACCCTAGAAAGTGGACAATAGAAGATGGAGAAGATGCTCAATCACTTGACACAAGCAACACCGAAGGGAACTTCATAGCGGTTCATTACAAGGCCGACAATGTCGACCTTCCTTCCGTGGATCGAGCACCAGGATACATAGGCCCACTTTGGTTGAGTTGCTAAAGCAATTCAAACAAGATTGGGTTGATGGTGGATGGCAAGTGGACATATCTCTCAAGGACTACATAGATTTGAGAATGAGCTATGATCCATTCTCCTCCAAGAGTAATAGAGAGCACAACAACAATCTAAGACAAAAGATTGACAATGAGGACAATAGGCTACATGGCACCATGAGCCCTAAAGAGGATGAACACATGATCACAATTTCACTTTAGCCACTAGAAGATATGGACAAGCAAGAAACAACAGTTATTCCTTCAAGTGGAGAACATCCAAATCTTCAAGGCAACCACAAGGTGAAGAAGATGCTTCCACAAATTTCGTTGAGTCATCATTCACCATCAATTTTATGGAGTTGTGGACTCTACCAATGATCCTTTGAATGAGAAATCTCTACCATTGATAGAAGCAAAGAACACATTGGGGACGCAAATCATGAATGGTGTGGCATCATATGAGTCTCACCATCAAGGGCCAACAATTGTTGAAGATGACCAAGACACTTCAAGGGATCATGAGGATTTGCTTGTCAACTATGGGCAGGGTGTTGTTTACATCAGAGTAGAGAAGTGGAAGTTTATTGGAGATTTTTACAATGTTGGATCTAGAGGATTTAAGGAGGGAGTGCACGCGATCATAATGAGGCACAGAGATTTCAACGGATATGGCTACGGGCATTCGCGCATGGTTTTAGAGCTTGTCAGTCGATAGATAGTTTGCGGATTGCTTGAGGGCAAGCAATCTTTGGGTTGAGAGGATTGTAATGTCCCCAATTTTTATAAAGTGTTTTAATTAAGTTAATTGATTAAGTGGTCCTAAAACTTAAATAATATCATAAGGACTTATTTAATTAATTAATTTAATTATTAAATATAGGGGGCAAAATAATAAAATAATAAATATAATAATAAATAAAATGATGTTGGCCCGTTGTAACCTTCCAGATACTTCTTGGAGCCCTTTATAAGGAGGTGGCTGGCATTGTAGGAAATCATCGTGGAGTTTTGTTGATGTGTGTTTTATGACCCACCAACAATAGAACAAAATATCGAGATATCTTATCCTCTCTTGATCCAAATCATTTGTATGCTAAGATTGTGAAAGATCACACAACAAATTCCAAGGTTCCTTTTATGTCAGTTCTTGACCGTGGATAAGCTCAATGGTAAATGTGATTTGTTGTTAATCACGAGGGGCCTTACATTTTCTTTGCTCAAATAGATTTCAGATGGCACTGGACGTGGGAGCTATCAAAAGATATGACAACATAGTACTTCCCTTTTGGGGTTTTTCAAAAATATGCAAAAAGAAAAAAAGGGAGAAGGGTTTAGAAATTCTATTCTAATCCTAAGGGTAATGACAACAATAGATACCACTTTGATGGACAAATTCCAAAATAACCAAGCTCTGCTTCATCAAGATAAACTACAACTATGCACGAACTAGTGCAATCTTCAGGGGATTATGCAAATGATTTTCATACCACAACGAACACCATCAAAACAAACAATGCACGTTGAATGATAGAAGTTAAGCATCCATAAAAGTAAGGGTTCAAGCTAACTTTGCAAAAACAGCTTACAATAAGTAAACCATCAAAAGTATGAACCGTGGAATTCATAAAAACATCATCACATTCTCCATTGAAACCAAAACACTTTATCTAACCAATCTAATCTAAATGAGGGAATAAGAGAACAAGCAAGCACTAGGACACTTCAAGTAATCGGCAGAATTCAATGAAAACTCTATTGTCTCAGCAGCTCATAGCAATAATCTCATAATTCCATCCTTACAAATAAAAAGTGAGGCCTTTGTATAGGTCCCCGATAATATTTAGTGGCCCGGATTGAAACAATAACCAATGGCCCAGATTATGCCACCTCAACCCTAATTAGGTTTAGGACAAAGAAGAAAGAATCTACATTAATGAAGGGGTCCACATGAACCAATCAAGAGGAAGCCACCATCTTAGTGGGTAATAAATGCCCACTACAAATGTCCATCCAACAGGAGAGGGGTGATATGAATGCCCACTATGCCTGTCCACTATGCATTAAATGCATCTCTGCCCAGATTAGCCTATGTTTGACCTTGTTGTTTGAATGCATGGAATCTACCCAATACGGTCTCCAACTCATCCACACTGACACTTGGCGGTAATTCCCGTTGGAATTCCAAGACTATCATCGCTCGTTCAAATTCGCTCAAGCTGTTCTCCCAATCTAGCAACAAGTTCTAGGTTGTGTGCATGACATCGATAAAATACAGAAGTTCTCAAAGTCATCCCTCACAAAGGAATTCAGCTAAAAGAACTCTTCTAGTTTACCTCTCAAGTTATCCACCATTATTTCATTCCCAGCCAATCTTAGCGATAACAATGATACAACTGTGTTGGAGATCCCTTGCTAAATTGTAATGTCCCCGTTTTTTTAAGCTTCTGGGATTAGCTTGGTTTGGCGACCCTCGCAAGCTAATCAGGTGATTAGAGGGGGTCAGATGTCAGAGCCAGTGTTGGGATTCCATTCTGGGGATTCAGTTTATCAGGTCTGCTCTTCGTTCGGGTCAATTCGGTCAACTTACTATTTTTAGTAAGTGGTATTTTGGGTATGGCCAGGATTAGCAGGGTGTCTGCACGAAGTGCCAGATGTTTCAAGATCAAGCTTCAGGGAATCTCCAGTTTGAGGGACTTACTATTTATAGTAAGTCTATTTTTAGCAGCTGGCTATTTTTGGCAATGGGTTATTTCTGGCAAGGCAGTTGGCGTTTGTGGCTCTGGTGTCGGAAATGAGTTTGTTTCAGTCAGCAAAATTCAGTGGCTTTTATTTTTAAAGTTATCGTTATTAAATTAAAGTATTTTAATTTAATAACTTAAGTACTTTATAGCTTCAATGTTATAAAGTGAAATTATCATTTAAAAGCCTTTTTAATGAAAAAAGTGAAATTGTGCTTTTTCCGAAAAAGCTATATATTCTACTCGAAAAAGCACTTTCATTTTTCATTGTTGATTTGATAAAATTTATAAAGTCTCTTGGCTGTGAGAAACCGGCTAGGGTTTTCAGGACTGATTCCTCTTCTAGCAATTTGAGCCATCCCAGATTGGTGGTGAATTTTGCAGCTGCTGATTCTGAATTTAAATCCAGTGTTGATGTATACTAGGTTTATGAGAAGTTTGTTCTGCAGGCAAATCAATTTATTCATTCTGGGGTTTGATTTGTCTTCCTGCTGGAGTTCTGAAATTGTTTGGAGGAGTTTTGTGTTTCTTCATTTGGTAATTGCATTCAAATTTGCTGAGGTTGTTTTTATTGGGAAATCTGTTGTTAATTAATTGCTGATGCTGCAATTAATAAATTGGTGTTCGGGTTTTTGGTGAAGTTATTTCTACAAGCAAGATTCTGAATTGTTTCATGGCTGAGGTTTAATAATTGATTGAGAGATTGGCAAAGATCTTGCAGATGCTGAATTAATTATATTGAGATTGAATTCACAAAATCTGGAAACCCACTTTAATTACATGGCTGTGTTTTTTAATTGGGAATTTGAGGAGCTTCATTGTTTGCTCACATGACTGGAAAACAAGGTTAGATTAATACTTCTGCTGAAACCATCAACACAGCAAGCCAACCTCATGATATTACATCTTGTCGTGAATGTACAGGCTGGAGTTTAGGCGTTAGAGAATTGTGGTATGTTTTTATGAAAGACATTACAAAATTACAAGCATTTTTGGATTGCCAGGTGCCTTTGAATTTTTTATATTAATTGAAATGCTTATATATTTTGTTTGTAATGAGAAATGAGAATCAATTACATTATTAAAGAATGTCATTTTGTCTTGGTTGGATTATTTTGAATTTGTGGAAGTTGAATTTAATTGCAAATTAAAAGTTTCTGAGCAAAAGGGTTTGCAAAAATTATAAATTCAAATTAGTAGTTGAGAAGAGCCAGCCTAGGTTCTTCACATAAATATTCTCGACTACCCTCTTCAATCGAGTGGACTCTCTGCTAAAATGCTCAAACATTTCCTTTGCCATGATCACTACACTATACCATCGAGGAAAGTCATACGCCTCTCCTTCCCTGACTACTCCACCATCAACCAATATTTGTGTGAGAGTCTCCATCAAATCTTGCAAGTCTGAGATCACCTCATCCCAATAAGTACATTCATCCTCCCACGACTCATCCATGCAATGTATCCTGCAAAGGACAGCCAATGCCCTGTCAAAAATTCACACCAAGTCCTTAGTGTGTCTGTATGTCTCATTCTAGATGCCTTATATCCAAACTTTTGCACCCTGAGCAATCCGTCTTATCTTTTCTATACCTTCCACTGACTCGGTCGAAAGAACTGAAGGAGGAACAAAGGCTAGGCCTTCTTCTTTCACTGGATGAGGTATGTTGTTTATATATTCGCACAAGGCCTTGATCTCATCTTTCTATTTATTGATATTTCCCTTCTAGTTTCCTTATCTTATCTTTCATTGCCTATGCAGAATCCTCAAACTCTTTCATAACCTGTTCTCGGGAGGCATGGCCCAAATCAAACTCTGTCACATTGTACTCATCCGGAGTAATCTGATGCTTTGTCTTATTGACCATAGGGACTACAAACTATAGGGTTCTGGATCCGGATTCTCCTTTGATGACCTTTGTAAACTTCTTGTCTTTTCCTTTCTCCTCTGACTGGTTGACTCGGTTCAGAATCTCCAAGGATATGCCCCACCTCTTGGAACCTGTGAAATTCTTGTGGTATGTTTGCATAAAGGAGATCCTATATCAATTTTGAATTTATCGTTTCCTTCCCCACCACTGAACTTTCACAAGTGGCCATTCTTGTAATTTGATATCTTGCTATTATAAGAAATTAAATAAATTTAAAATAGAAAAAAACTAGGAAATACAAGCATACAAGTGCAAAATAAAGATAGAAAAACATTATAACAGAGAACTCAACTTGTTTCTTTATTTCTTAAAAAAAATGGAAATAAGCTTGAAAATTTTCATCCCAAACTTGAAAAAATTCATCAAAATCTAAAAAAAAATCATTAAAAGACTCAAGAATAGGGTCAAATGCTTACCTTAAATACTTAGATCTCCTTTGTGGAAGCTATTTGGCACCCCATGAACGATCCCCTTCAAAAATAATCACCTGCCCTTCGAAATGCCAAAATGGAGACCAAATGAAAAGAGAACAAAACAGCACACAAAATGATATGTTTTAACAATGAATGGCCTCTTAAAGGTCTGTTTTAGGGTTTTGTGGGAAAAAATAAAAATACAAAAGTGTTTTAAAATGCTTTTGTTTTAAGTGAAAAATCATTTTTTTCATATTTTTTGGGCGCTAGCATCCAGATGTTGTCCGGATGCACCCAGGAAGCACATCCACACCCTGTGGATGTACATGGATGCGCTTGACCTACCCTGTGGATGCGCTTCCTGGGTGCATCCAAGCACATCCCCCATCTGCATCCGTGCCCAATCCGAAACCGGATGTACAGGCAGGAGGTGTGAATCCGGTGTTAGAAGGCAAATTGAACTCTTGAAGTGCATTCCTAAAGCTGTTTTATTGAAGACGGGCCTGTTTGATTTCCTTCACTCAATCCATATTGAACATTCTTAGGCTAAGCAGTCGATCAGGAATATCGCCGTTCCTGTTGTGCGGGTATTCTAGTGTTGTGTCAAAGTTTCATAGTAAGTCTCATAACGGGTCTATCTTGGTCTGGACTAAGAAGTACATGGTGAATATTTACTACAGAAGACATTCTTCAAGTTGGGACTAGAGCACAACAGAGTTTCAATTGAATATCTGGTTATATATTCTTAGTCTGCATCAGAAAATCAGCATTGAGTAACAGTTTCTGGAGATCGGTCATTTCTTCCTGTAATATGATTGTTATGAGTAGAATGCCTGGAGTATGGATTGGGACTTTTCATACATGATGAATATTCAATACCTGAAGATACTAATAAAAGGTCAGAGATTAATTAATTGATTCTTTTGCATATCTCAATATTTGCGTTATCAGTTAGACACCATGTTCCTGTGAAATGTATTGGTCTGAAATAGTAAACAGTGGCTTATAGATTAGATAAATGCATTAACAATATGTCTGAAGACTCTGAACAAAACAAACAAATGGAAACAATCTTTTTCAAGCAGTAGTAGCAGTGGTTTGTCTAATTCCTGAACAATAGAACAACTTTTAAACTGCCAGTCTGTTTTAAACCAGGTTGAGATTTTTACAAGAACAAGACTACTCAAGAACAAATTGACTTGAATGAGAATGATCCATATAGTGACAAGACTACATAAAATAAGACAGCCGCACGTTTGCACAATACAAGATTGCTGATTTTGAGAGGGAAACAAAGTGGGGTGCAGCAAAAGTAGCAACTGTTGGATTGGATGATATCATGGGAGATGGTGATATGGAGCCAAATGAAGAGCCACAGCCATCTAATCCAACGTTGATGCCACAGCTTTATAGTATGAGGGTGGACTTTTAGCCAACTATGAGGAGTAGGAACCAAATTAACACTAGAATGTATACAAGAAAGAAGGAATTGTAAATTGTCATAACTTGCTTAGATATGTGGTTTTTGAAGATGATTTTCAATTTATCAACTATTGTATTTGCATTGTGATGTGATATTGTATTCTGTGTATTCAAATGTAATAACATTTTTTAGAGTTATTTGATATGTTGTGTAACAGTATTTTGCATAAAATTTAGGTTTTTAGGAAATTAAGTATTTTTTAAGTTGTGAGGTCACCACTTCCAATCATATTTGGTTTTACCAATTTTTGCTGGGTTGCAAGTTTTTGAACTATGGTCTCGACTATAAATCTCAACCATCAATATTCACTCCATATCGATACTAAACAACTACCTCATCCTTTTTGACGCAAACAAACAATAATAGATAAAATCAAACCACTTCATAACACCTTCAAGTGTTTCACTATAATCATGTGAAAAAAATTGTCTAATTATGTCACTAGCTGATTGGCAAATTTTGAATCAAGATAAGCAATAACTACTACAAGTGATCAGTTCTAGGGCCTCGTGCTATGTTTCATACTACTCAAATTAACTGCAAGAATATCTCCTATTTGGATGGAATTCATAGTATCTTCTAGTCAATATGAAATCAACCATATGTCTTCATCCCTTCCATTATGAGACATATATAGGAAAAAATCATATCAAGACTAGTTTTCTTTTCAAGAAAAAATTTGCAGGAGCTCTGAAGCATCGATGCCAAATTTAGGAGCCGCAATCAATACTTGGCAATGGGTGTTGATAAACTATAATATATGCCATATAGTTTTGTATGATCATTGTAGTTTGTAAAAGGATACCAAAAAGTGTTTTCCTGGAAACCATTTTGCTAATATTGGTGTATTTGCATGAATCAAGTGTAAGGATACAATGAATCCAGATAACAGATATGGCCTTATCTTGTGCAATATATATAACTGTATGGCATATGAAAAAATATGAGTGTACAAGATGATCCACCTTGACTTTCTTTAGATCTGATTGTTGGGTGTGCATTGCATCCCACAGCGAAAGCTTTATCATGTCAGGTGTACAAAGTAGAACCTGAAAAAATCAGTATTACAGCTTCAGTTAAATGTCAAAAGTAGAAATTGATTTGATTGTGAATGACACAAATTGAATGCCGTGATGGCTTGGAGCTCTATTTCCTTTTCTTTTAATTCCATTAATAAGATTTCAAACTACAAGAAAGGAAATCATCAGATGTTCACAAATATCTTTCAAACAACAAATCAATACCCCATCTGGTATTTCATTAAACATTATGTATTAGGCTTTTTATATTCTTAAGGCTACAAGGGGCAAGGGGTAAATATGTAACATGCATTGCGCAAATCCAAACAAGTATTGTCATTGCATTAGCAGCATCCTATTAATGAAACAGCTCATGTTATAAGGCTCATAATTTAGCCTCTGATCAAGAAAGCTAACAATTGTCAAAGTAGTTAAATCATTCTAGCAATGCTATTTTTTAACATGGCAGTTCTTCTCCAAATGAAGAGTAAAACTAAATCCCCATACATTAATTGGAATCAAATACGAATAGGAAATATTAGCATAACATGTGTCAGCTCATTTGTATGTCATATGCATAAGTTAAGCATTAATAAACATTAATTCAGAAGAAATGTCTGTTTTCAACTACAAATAAAAAAAGGAGGATCGCCATACTTTATCTTAACCATTAATTAGAAGCAATAATGCCAATTTATGTATCCATATATAACTTCCAATAATATTCTGTCAAACATTAATTTGAATCATCAAAACTCACACTAGATAATTCAGTGCACTACAATTTCAAGGAACAAGAATCCGCTCAACTAAGACAATAGCAATAAATAAAGAGAAAATAAGTGTTTAGGCGTGATAGCTACCTGTGTTAAGTCAAACTGGCTTTGTCATAGATGCCAAGTTTAGATACCGAAATAAAGCAAGGAATTTGATGATCCCATCAAAGTTTATATCTATAGTGGGAACCTAAAAATGAAAAAAAAAACATGGATTTTTTCTCATTGGAGATTTTTTTGGTCCTGTAGTACTTATTAAGCTTACTGAAAAATTACATTGATTGGCAACCTCTGATTTCATGCATCTCTGTTATTTTCAGAGGTTTTGCATTATGATATTTTTTGTTCTTAACAAAAGGCATCAGATCAATGCAAATTTATTATTTATTTTGGTTTGAAAATTTTTAGTTTAGAGCCTTTTTTGGAAACAGGCTATATTTTCCAGCTTCAATATCTATCA
This sequence comes from Chamaecyparis obtusa, assembly GCA_027943335.1. Taxonomy (NCBI): domain Eukaryota; kingdom Viridiplantae; phylum Streptophyta; class Pinopsida; order Cupressales; family Cupressaceae; genus Chamaecyparis; species Chamaecyparis obtusa. The sequence goes on from BSBK01003479.1 coordinate 1,684,139, forward strand.
AAGGAAGTTCAGACATAGAGAAGCCATAGAATACCTTATTGAATGGTCAGATAAAACCTACAAAGAAATAAATCTGACCATTTTCCTTTCATTAAAGAAGCCAGATTGAATGAGTCTGAATCTCTTAAAGGAAAGTAGTTGTTAGAACCCTAAGTAAAGCTCCAATCCATGGAAAAGACATTAAGTGCTTAAGTAATGGAAGATAGACTTTGGAAAAAACTCCGATAAGATGACCAAGAGAAGGAAGATGGCATATCTGATTTGTGACATCATAAATATGCATATCTCAATGTTTCTCCAAGTTTTTGATATGAGGATGTCAGGTGTAAATTACTGTGATGGTGAAAATTTTCACAAACTTTGGAAATGGCAAATTATATATACATTTATAACTTCTCAAATTTACAATTAAAACTATTAAACAATCTTTTCGCATTTTAAATATTTGAAACCAAATACCAAAAGCATTTATGACATTGAATATCAAAAAGATGATTGAAAATTATCATTTAACAATCAACATTCAACATTGTTCATTGAAACTTAAAGTCCTGAATTGAGTGAAACACTGAAATGTCAATCACAACTACAAATTCTTAGTTATTGTGTGTCCACTACCACTGTAAATGTCCTTTCACACACCCATGACTACCCTCAACGGCTGAGAAAAGATAACTGAATCATTCTGCCCACAATTGTAAATGCAAAAAATGTGACAGTTTTTAAAATATCCCAAGCATAAAAAGGAACAAAAAAGACAAGTTATGCAATGATAGACCAGCAATCTGTGATTCCACTCAATATTCAAACAATTACATTTGCTATTACAATCAAGAGGATGGCTCAGGAAATCTTGCATCTTAGCCTTTTAACAATTATTCCGCGTTGAGAGTCATGGAGGTATGATATCAGTATGTCCAATGTGCTGATGGCAGGACGCTCAATGTACAAATGTCTGTATGTTGGGTATGCTAGTGTCAGTACGTTTGATCTGCTGGTGTCAGGCTGTATGTCACTGTTGATGCTCCCTCCAAGTATGATATTGCTGATACTGACAGATGTGTGTTTTGCTGCTCTCTTAAAGTATGCTACTGCAGATGTATATTGCAGATGTGTGATGTCGGTATGATATGGCACCGCTGGTATCAGATGTATATGTCGTGGGTCTAATATGCTATTGCAGATGCAGAGAGTATAATATGCTATCACTGCTATCTCAAAGATGTATGCTACTGATGATATTAATGCAATATGATATAGCAGATGTGTTCACTGGCATGAAATCCCAGATGGAAATCTGATCGCTGATCTTTAATGATGTATTCACTGAAGAAAGTCTGATTACCAATCTTGAATGATGTATTTGTTGAAGCTCCTGATTGCAATGTTCGTAGGAATGGAATGCTGGTAATGATGCAAGTCTATCAATCCAATTTGGTCTCTAATAGACTTCAACAAATTGGGATCGATAGCAGACTAGGGAGGATATTTCACCTCCGGAACTGCAATCTCCCATTGAATATCAATGAGGAATTACCAAGACAAGAAAATGCAAAGCTAATTGATAATTATTGATTCTCCAAGCATTCCGATCATATATGAAGTTAAACACCTCTCAAATCAAGCAAGTCAGCCCACAATTAGGTTGGTGCCCAAGTTTAAATTATGAATATAGGTCTGCGCCAAAGGGGTGGCGCCACAAGCATGCCATAAAGAGGACCCCCAAACATTCACTCGATAGCTCATGAGAGACCAAACAAATATAAAAACAATAACTAGAAGTATATGGCCTACAAGAATTACCGAACTCCAAGACACCCTAGTTTGCAATGCAGCTTGATGGTAGAATACACATAAACCCACTATCCCAGACTAACCTACCCTTAAAATCCTCATCAAAACCCAGTACCTAAAAAACATAGAGGAATATGCCATGATTCCAAAACATGCAAGAACAATAACCCTAGAGGACGCCCAATTAGGTTGGTGCCCAAGTTTAAATTATGAATATAGGTCTGCGCCAAAGGGGTGGTGCCACAAGCACACCATAAAGAGGACCCCCAAACATTCACTTGATAGCTCATGAGAGACCAAACAAATATAAAAACAATAACTAGAAGTATATGGCCTACAAGAATTACTGAACTCCAAGACACCCTAGTTTGCAATGCAGCTTGATTGTAGAATACACATAAACCCACTATCCCAGACTAACCTACCCTTAAAATCCTCATCAAAACCAGGTACCTAAAAAACATAGAGGAACATGCCATGATCCCAAAACATGCAAGAACAATAACCCCAGAGGACCACATCCAAACGTGCATTACTATATGGAAAAGAGGCAGGGAATATGACGACCACCTCTACATACAACTCTTTTACTAGATGTTAATGCCAGTAGTCCAAAGTTGCTACATCAACCAAGAGAGGAGAACCGAAACTAGGAATTGGGAAGAATTATAAAAAGACTTTGTCCACATGTTCTCTCTAATATCCCTTTATGTAATCTCTTAAGATTACGGGAATATTTACTTAGATTTCAAATGCAAGAGACTTCTTTCTACTTGAAATCTTTACTTACAAAGAAAAATGACATACTTTGCAAGAATAAGATTGTTGACACCACTTGTATTATGATGATGATCTTAATCAACTGTCTTAACTGATGTGTACTATACTCAGATGTACAAGGTGGATATGAATTATGCTATCCCTATGAATCTTGAGTTATAGAATATTCAAATATTATATGAATATCAATGCAATGGATATCTCTGATATTAATACTATACTCTGATCTACAATATATAAACCTTGTCAATTTGATGTTATAGAATTTGTTGGTAGCAATTTTGTCGATAAGGATAAATAATGTTTTGTTTCATAAATGGCAATGTAATGGATTGTAGTTCCCAGGTAGTTGTTAGTTGTTGGCGGTTGGCAATCTTAACCAACCACCAAGTTCTATATATTTTTGGCTTGTATTGGGAACCAGACATTATGGTTGGACACATTATATGTTGATAATAAAGTTATACCTTTCTGCCATATTGATGTGTTGTCTCTGAATTATTGTATTGAATATGTTCATAGTTATATTTTTGTTCACTCTATAAGTTAAAGCATTCACTGTAGGGAGTAAACATTTTTTCATCGTTGTGTGTTCAACCCTGGAGATCTGACCCAATGGCACCAGGCAAGATGGTGGAGTAATAGGCCGACTGTTTAAACTTTGTACAGCAAGTGCTAGTAACAGAAAGTGACAACAAGGAAGAAACACCAGAGGATCTATTGATGCAAGACTCAAAATATTTGTGGGAAGTTTCAGTCAATTAGTACATGCAGAGGGAACCTTGGGAGTGAGCAATTCTTGAGGGCACGGTACATGATGAACTCACAGTCAACCACACAGTCTCCAATCTTCTTGGGAGAATTCCACGGTTGTTAGCACAAAATCTTGTTGAATTGCAAGACCAGCGTGAGAAAAGGCACCGAGAGCAACATCAGCAAGAGATACTGGAACGATACCAAGAAAGGACCCGTAGGGAGGAAGAAAGGGCAGGATACCATCCAAGGCCATGCCCCAAGCACCAACATACCAGATATACTCAAAAGGAGGGTGAAGCGGTAAGGATATCTCTTCGTCTCAGAGAGCAAAGTGAGATGAGACGGTGATTATAAGAAATCATTGAAAGTTCGGAGAGTCCAACAAGAAGTAGGAGCACCTTGAGAAGCAGCTATGTATGCTACCATGGTTGCCTTTGCCCTCTCTGCATTTTTTTCTCTTTTGTGGCTACAAGTAGGGCATTCATTTCTCTTTTTATTTCTTTAGTGGTCCCAGAACAACCCCTCACATCATGATGAGTAATGCCTACAAGATGGCATTTGAGGCGGTTTATGCCTTAGCAATATACTTTTTGGCATCTAATGTAATACACTAACTGAGGTTCTGATCTGTGATAGACATATTTCCAAGCAAGGTCACTAGCTCCTACAAGACAAATGCCTACAAACGGTGGTGGTTGCACCAATTGGGTTCCCAAGGCTAAACCAGATGCTAAAGCTTCTCTATTTGCCATTATTAATTAGCCTATACAGACAAAGTGAAAGTACACATTAATTTTTTTAAAGAAAACAACCTAAATTAGTTTAAATCAGTAAAACTTTGATCTAATCTAAAGATTCTAAACATTTTCTTCAAAAAAAGGATTAAAATAAAAAATTAAGTTGGGTATGAAAAATATTGAAACTAATGAAAAAATCAGAAAGAAATTGACAAAAAAGGGGTGATGAATCTTATTTTGTAGAATTTAAATCTAAGTATACTACTTCGTATTAGCATTGATAATCTTTTTATAACCTAGATGTACCAAAAATGAAGAAAATTGGTTCAAAAAAACAAAGAAAATGAAAAACAAAAAACCTACCTGCACTTCCAATGTGCCTTTGAAATTCACCAAAAAAAGTCTTTCAATCTTCTCTCAATAACAAATTGTTGCAAATGCTGTGCTTGCTAGTTCGGAGGGTCTACTTGAACAGAAAAAAGGAGCAAGAATGATAATGAAATGTCTTTTTTTCCAGACGAGGCCTTTTTGACCGGCACAGCCAAGTTATTTGCATGGACTCACAGAGTCTTGGCCAAAAACTTGACAAGTTTTTTACCATGATCTGATTAGTTTCTGTGGCATGTTTTTGGCATTGATACTCCTCGGATCTTTGACTCAGCGAGCATGCCTTATTTTGTAACAATGGTTTTTACAATAGCTTTACCATATTTGTAAATACTAAATATGCATGTAAATAATCACACCTAGAGGACCTTGTGTTGGGATTGCTTCATCATATCATTGGTATCCATCCTATCATTGTGGAAGAAAATTGCATGTCTGCTAGTACGAAAAAATTAGTTTTCACAAGCTGTTAAAAGTTGTACTCACATCAAAGTTTAAATGTTCACCAAAAACTTGAAATGTTTATTAAGTAACCAATTTGTACAGAAATCTAATAACATATTATTGAAAAGAGAAACATAAGAGAAACATCAATTAGATAGGACACAAAACCCATTCGGAAGTTATTTCCTACATTAGATATAAACTAAAAGCTGATAATTCTCATCCCTCAATGAGCTTAGGTGTAAAGGTCTGCCCCTTTTCTCTGTCTAACTTTTTTTGGTTTTCAATGGCTGTAATTTTGTCAAAAAATTTGCTTGCAAGGTGATGCTGAGTTTTTTGGTTCTTAATGCAGAAGTAAAGATTGATAGTAAATGTTGTCTAAAGATTTTAATCTTACATTAGATAAAAAGACAATACAAGACAAAGTATACGCAGAACATCTCAGAATATCAATGCTGGTAACATATAAGCAATCCCAGATTTCTTATTGATTACAACTTAGAATTTCAAATGCTGGTAATATATAAGCAGTCTCAGATTTCTTGGAGTAACATTACAAACAGTGCGTACAATACTGCAGAACTGGAATATGTTTTGAACAATAATAATGATTCTCCAATTTTCTGCAGACTGTGATGCAACTCTAAACTCTTTACCAGCTGTGTAGACGTCCAAGAAAGCCAACTTATACTTCCTCAATGCAGCCCTTGAGAGCTAAAGCAGACTGTAACTAATGCAGCCAACAAATGTCTTCAACAAGACCTTGAGGCATAAAGTTGAATCCCAAGGTTGTGTCTTTCAACTGCGTCAAGATCGTTAGCAAAGAGAGATTTCGTCCTCTAAGCCCTTGAGAAGTAATCTCCACAATTTCTCCAAATTCATACAATGTCCAAGCATCCAAAAAGGGAACACTTCATTCCTTTTTATGTACTTTCTCATGGACTTATTTTGTTGTTTCGTCAATGCGGCATGAAAAACATAACATTGCTTTTTTCCTCCTATTTTCTCGCACCCCCTATTTACTAGCAGCTCCTATTTTTCCGCGAGTGCTTTCTTCTTAGACATCTCCCCCTTTACCTTTTATATCTCCAATGTTTCATAAAATGAAGGAGAACCATTTAATTTAAATATTTCCCACAAACTATAGATTATGCATTAATAAAGTTAAATAATTAAATTTAACTTTATAAAAGACTTTATTAATGCATAATAAATTATATCGATGATAAATAAATGATCCCATCGATATTGAGCAATTTACCATTGACATACCACTGCACTGGAAGTCCAAATATAGCCATAATGACTTACTATAAATAGTAAGTGTGCCCAAAACTACCTCAGAACACCCCAGAATGAACTGTAGTTGAAACTGCTTAGGCCAAATGGCCTCAAAAGTCCCTTTTATGTCCTAGTTAGCCTATGGGACCAAGGGAAAATAGGCTAACAACAACATTGTGCTGTGAACTCTAGAAAGGTGACAATACAGTTCGCCCTTCCCAAAACTGCTTGTCCTCAAGCAATTTCAATTCTGGATGCTGCAAGACCTGATCACTCTCCTACGTTGCATCCTCAAATGGCAAGTTCTTTTACTTAACTAGGTATTCCTTTATTGACCTCATCTAAAGTGTCCTCCCTGGTATCAATGATTGCCTCAGTAACCAATATCAATTTCCCCTCCATGTCGAGGGGTGGCAACTCCGTTGATGGTACTACATTGTGGCCCAAAGCTTTCTTGAGTCTAGATACATGAAACACATTATGCACCTTGTTGTTGGCTGGAAACTCTAGCTCATAGGCCACCTCCCCAATGCGCTGATTCAAAATGGTCCATAAAATTGTGGCTTAAGTTTCTTCGCACCACTCTTCTTTAGAGAATGTTTATAAGGCTGGAGTCTCAAGTACACCATTTCACAAATCTCAAAACTGTGCTCAACTCTATGCTGATCTACATATAAATTATGTTGGTTTTGCACCTGCTGGATGTTCTCCTTAAGTGCCCTTGAGATGTCCTGACTCTCCTGTAAAAAGTCCTTGGCCTTAGGCACCCGACTATCCCCAAAGAGTAAGTCCATAAATTTTGGGGTTTCATACCCATACAATGTCATGAATGGAGTCATCTTGATAGTCATGTGATAGGTAGTATTGTAGCAATACTCACCCAAGTGCAACCATCAAACCCAAGCCTTTTGTGTCCTGATACATAATTTTGCAGATAACGCTCAACCCACTTGTTTACTATCTCTGTCTGGCCATCGGTAAGTTATGCGCCACTCAATCTAAAAAGCTCCTATTAGAATAAACTTAGGAACTTACTATCTTTGTCACTCACTATATTCTTGGGCAACCCATGTAACCTGAACACCTCTCTAAGAAACAAATCTGCCACTTGGGCTCCTGTGTAGGTGGTTGCAATAGCAAAGAAGTGTGCAAATTTAGTCAATCTATCAACCACTACATAAATGCAGCCCTTACCTTGCACCTTGGGCAATCCTGTAATGAAGTCCATCAAAATACTTTCCCATTTCTGATCTGGAATCGCTAGGGTTGAAGTAGTCCAACTGGAAATGTATGCTCGATCTTATTTTGTTGGCATACTAAGCACTCTCTAACATACTTCAGGACTTCATTCTTGAGTCCCTTCCAAGTGAATCTCTCTCGGATCTGCCTGTAAGTTTTGAAAAAACCTAGGTGACCAGCCAATGGAGCATCATGAAAAGTTCTCAAGATCACTTCCTTAATGTGTGAAGAAGGTACCAAATAAATTCTGTCCCTATAGAATATGAGATCACCATTAACCATGTACCTCTCATCCTGAATTGTGCCTTCACTCAACCCTGTTGCCTACTGATCCTTTGCAACTCTGCTGCAATAATCTCCTTCCAATCAGCTGATATCTCTACCAATGAACATGAGTGTGGTCTCCATGAGAGTGCATCTGCCACCACAATCTTCTTCCCTTTGACATATTCAACGTCAAAGTCATAGGCCTATAGTTTAGTAATCCATTTTTGTTGCCTATCATTAAGATCTCTCTGTCTCATGAAATACTTAATGCTATTATGATCCATTTTAATCACATATCTGCCTCCCACCAAATAAGATTTGAACTTGGCCAATCCATGCATGATGGCCAACATCTCCTGATCATAAATAGAATAGCTCTTGTCTACCCCTCTCAATTTCCTACTCTCGAAGGCTATAGGGTGTTTCTCCTGCATCAACACCACCAATCCCATCTCTTGAAGTGTCACACTGTAACTCAAATGGCTTAGTGAAGTCTGGAAGAGCTAACACCAGACAAGATGACATCACCTGTTTGAAGTGCTCAAAACATTGTTGTGCTACATCAGACCACTCAAATGCTCCCTTTTTAGTAAGATCTCTCAATGGAGCTGCTATCCATGAGAATCCCTTAACAAATCTCCTATAGAAGCCACATAACCCTAGGAACCCCTTCAACTGTGAGAGACTAGTCGACATTAGCCACTTAATGATGGCTCTAATCTTTTCTAGATCTACTCTCATCCCATCAGTATTGATGATGTGCCTAAGATACAACAGTTCACTCATACCAAATTCACACTTTGATTCCTTGGCAAAAATGAACTTACTCTCCCAAATACTCAGAACCTCCTCAAGTGTCGCAAGTGCTCCTCCTAGAACCTATTGAATACCAAGATGTCATTGAAGAAGACTAGCACAAATTTCCTCAACTACCTCCTAAAAACTCAATTCATACAATTCTAAAATGTAGTAGGGGCATTGGTAAGCCCAAATGGCATTACCAAAAACTCAAAGTGGCTAAAGTGACCCCTGAATGTCATTTTCTCAATATCCTCGACCCTTATCCTAATCTGATGATAACCTAATCTCAAATCTATCTTAGTGAAGCAGCAGGTTCCATGCAACTCATCAATAAGCTCATCTATCCGCGGAGTGGGGTACCTGTTCTTGATTGTCTTTTATTCAATGCCCTATAGTCAATGCACATTTGCATAGTCCCATCCTTTTTCTTCACTAATACCACAACTGGTGCAACTGGGCTCTTGCTAGGCCTAATGTGACCCATCTCCAATAAGTCCTTAATTGCTTTTTCAATTTTCTCCTTGTGTTTCTTTGGGTGTTTATAAGGTGTGGTGATTACAGGTTTCGCTCCCTCTAATTCTATCACATACTCAATACCTCTCTCAAGAGGAACTCCATGGGGAATGTTATCGAACACCTTAGTGTGCCTAGAAATGATCTACTGTATATCTGGATGATAACTCTTCACTTGTTGATTTGAAACTATAAGCATAACAAGGCACTCTACTGCCCTTTCCACCTCATCATGTCTTAATAACTGCTCCGTCCTCCTAAGTGATACCAACCTAAGTCCACCATCTGATAAAGCTTTGAGTATTACTTTCTTGTCTTGGTGCTTAAACCGCATCTCCATTTTGTCTAAGTTAAAAGTGAACTCATAGAGAGACTTCATCCAAGCCGTGCCAAGAATGACATCATAATCTTCCATGTCAACTACATAGAAGTTTCCCACCATGTCATAATCACCCATCTACATGTGTAGATCAGTAATCATGCGAGTGCTCTATAGCTTATGCCCACTAGTCATAATAGCTCTGAAGCCCTTGTACCCTTAAGGTGAAGGCCTTTCTTTTTGACCAGTTTCTCTGTGATAAAATTATGTGTAGCCCCTATGTCAACCAAAGTAATAACTTGCTACCACTCTATTACACTCCTCACCCTAAAGGTGATCACCTGCTCAGAACCTGAAAGTCATGCAATGGTCTTCTCATCACTTGATTCCTCTCCTGATGTGTCTCCCTCATCACTGCTTTCTAAAATTGATTCCTTAGCTGAAAAGCACTCAATCAGCTTAGCCTTCGCTTTAACAGTACACTTATGCGAAGGGTCCCATGGTTCTTTGCAGTGAATACACAACTTTCTCCTCCTCAATTCATTCAAATGATCATCGTCCAATTATTTTAATTCTAAGACTGTGAGTCCTTCTGAAAATGTTTCTTATCTTTATCCTTTTTAGATGAAAAACCCTTTGAGAGAAACTTATCTTTTGATAATGAGGGTTCCATATCTCTGGCTTTCTTGTAGGCTTACTGTAAAGTAGCAGGATTATGGTCCTTAATCCAGCCCCTCAATGGTTTTGCTAATCCATCCATGAATAAAACCAGCAATCTCCTCTGTGAAATATCTGTAGCTAGAACCGAAAGTCTCTGGAACTCTGAGATGAAAGTCTCAACTGAACCTCATTATTTGAGTTGTGCCAATTCCTTAAAATGCAGTTCAAGGTCCTTGTTATCAAATCTTTCAATCAATTTCTCTGTGAACTCAACATAGGTGTCAATTTGATCATGGCCCAAAGTCACCATCCCATGGTGCCACCACTCATGAGCGCCGCCATCTAGATGTAATGCAGCATATTTTATAGCATCATCCTCTGCCATTGGATTAAGCTAAAAGTGTGTATCCCGTTTCTGCACCCAAGCTCTGGCTGTAGTTTTTCCTGTACCATCGAAAAATGGGATGGAGAGCTTACCCACTTTCTTCTTGAGCTCATAGTGTTGTTACCGGTTGCCCCTCATGGGTAAGTGTTTCAATCTGACATCCATATACTCTCTGAAAGACATACCAGCGTGAATCTCTGCTGAAGAATTCCTCCAATCCTCTAAAATCTAATAATGTATCTCCTGTTGAGTGGGCCCATTATTATTTAGAACATCTTGTCTTGGAGGAAATTGAGGCATGAGCGGCCTAGTGCTTGTTGTTCCTGCTCCAGTTCGCTGTCTATCAGGCCCATTATTTACTGAACCATCACCATTGTCATTGTTTCTTCCATTTCCCTGTCCTCTTGCATCATGGTTACCTTGATTCCTATTGTCCCTGACTGTCAAGTGTTGTGTCATAAAGGCTGCCATCTGCTGTAAAGTGTTCTGAAGCTCTTGTTGCCCTCTAGCCAATTCATTTATCATTTCCCTAGTACTTGGTTCTGCTCTTTCTCCATCCCTATCACCCATTTTTCAGCTGTAAATGGATTAACCCCTTATTCAATTTCGAGTTGGTTGTCGAGGTTAAGATTTGACCTGTTTTTTCTTAAGTAATACTGATGATGCATTTGACTTCAAACCCTTCAGAATGGCAGGATTTTTAGCTCTGATACCACTGTAAAGGTCTGCCCCTTTTCTCTGTCTAATTTTTCTTTGGTTTTCAATGGCTGTTATTTTGTTGAACAGTTTGCTTGCAAGGTGATGCTGAGTTTGTTTGGTTCTTAATGCAGAAGTAAAGATTGATAGTAAATGTTGTCTAAAGATTTTAATCTTACATCAGATATAAAGACAATACAAGACAAAGTATATGCAGTACATCTCAGAATATCAATGCTGGTAATATATAAGCAATCCTAGATTTCTTATTGATTACAACTTAGGATTTCAAATGCTGGTAATATATAAGCAGTCTCAGATGTCTAGGAGTAACATTACAAACAATACATACAATAATGCAGACCTGGGATAAGTTTTGAACAATAATAATGATTCTCCAAAATGCTGCAGACTATGATGCAACTCCAAACTCTTTACCAGCAGTGTAGACGTCCAAGAATGCCAACTTGTACTTCCTCAATGCAGCCCTTGAGAGCTAAGGCAGACTGTAAGTAATGCAGCCAACAAATGTCTTCAACAAGGCCTTGAAGCACAAAGTTGAATCCCAAGGCTGTGTCTTTCAACAGTGTTAGGATCGTTAGCAAAGAGGGATTTCGTCCTCTAAGCCCTTGAGAATAGTCTCCACATATTCTCCAATTTCATACAATATCCAAGCATCCAAAAAGAGAGCACTTCATTCCTTTTTAAGCACTTTCCCATGGACTCAATCTCTTGTTTTGTCAATGTGGGATAAAAAACATAACATTGCTTTTTTCCCCCTATTTTCTCATGGCTCCTATTTTCCGCAAGTGTTTTTTTCCCAAATATTTCCCCCTTTACCTTTTATATCTCCAATGTGTTATAAAATGAAGGGGAACCATTTAATTTAAATATTTTCCAGAAACTATAGAGTATGCATTAATAAAGTTAAATAATTAAATTTAACTTTATAAAAGACTTTATTAATGTATAATAAATTATATTGATGATAAATAAATGTTCCCATCGATATTGAGCAATTTACCATTGACATACCACTGCATTGGATGTCCAAATATAGCCATTAGGACTTACTATAAATAGTAAGTGTTGTCAATCAGGAATGCGCCTCTAGCTTGATTGAAAATCTAGCTTTCCTGTTGAAACATGGAAACAAACTCTTTGTGGGAAAGAGATCGAATCTCCGGATTCTAGGCCGGTTCCTGTAGATTTGGAATATCACCTAATACTGAATTTTCAAACTTGGAGAAAAAGATAGAAGGATAACTAAAAATGAAACCTAATTAACAGGTGATACACCAAAATGGATGCAAATTTCTCAGAACCACAAATCTATACCTATCAGACAGATACTATTAAATTCTGCAATTAAAATCACTTCTCAACACCTAGGGTGTTTTAAAACTCAGAATTAGGGTTTGATACCACTAATGATGAGAATTCAATCAACAAACAGGTAACTTCTGCAAAAGGTTAATTCTTTACAATATTAGAATAGGAATTTGAACAATTCACTAATCTATGCTTGAAAGATATCAAACACTTAAATGCAAAAAACTTGAAAAGGCTCAATGACAGAACTCAGAAAAATATGTGAATAATAAGGCCAGCTTTATAATCTTCAAACTCTGCAAAAATGGCTACAAAATATGAGAAAAAGAGTGAAGGAACAATATGCTCACTTAACACTTCCTTTTCCTCAAACTCCAAACCCTTACAAATGAGGTGAAAATACAATAAAGTCTCCAAACCCTAACTCGGATGCATGAGAAATCCTTATGAAATAAGGAGTCAAACTATCAAAAAATGCAGTCTAAGTGATCATTGAACTCCTTGAAGCCATGTGTAACTGAAGTGTCACTCAAAATCCCCTCAAAACTGCTCCAAATCTTCATAAAACATGCATATTTTGTGGGGGTTGGATATGAAGAAAAAGCCCACCAAAACAGGAGTGCAATTGCTAGAATCCAAGAGTAAACTGCTCCAAAAGGCTTCTCAACTGATAATAACCGGTGGAGAACTCAAAAATCATCTCTAAGTAACTCCAAGATGCTGTAACTGCCCCATCAACTGATTTAGAACTAAAAGAATTCCTCTTCTGAATGAACAAAGACTGAGTGGTTAACAAAAGTCAACACTAAAAAAGTGAGACTTAACTAGATCCAACACTCAAAAGACCTTCCCATAAATTGCTCTTTAAGAATAATTAATAATTATTTGTCTTATAATTACGACAAATAATTAATATTACTCACAATTTAAGCACAAAGGAATAATCACCCTAAGATCTAATAATTATTAGTTTATTAATTATTGCATAATAATACTTTAACAAAGAATCAAGATTATTTGTTTTAAGAATTAAATATTTAAAAGTATTATCATACAATGTTTAATAAATAATTATTTAGAACCAAAGTATAAACCTAAACAATCTCAGAAACCCTAAACATGCCTAATATAACCTAATTTGAAACTTAACCTATAGTCAACATGACCTTTTCAAAAAACAAATATCTCTATTTTTATTAAAAAGGCATGTGATTTTTATGCCGTGGCATGTTGAGAAGGCTTCCGTATTCTGTAGTCTGTCAGGCATTGCGGACTCCAAATGTTGATAAAACTTGATAAAGGCATTTTATTCCATCTCCTTTTGTATCTTCACTTTTGATATTTTCGCATTTTGTGGAGAAGAGTTTAGGGTTTTGTTGCCGCCATGTTGTGTCTGCAATTTTCTTTGGTTCTTCCTGGGTTCAAACTGTTAAACTCGGGCTTCTGTACGTGTTCACCACTGGCTCTCTAAGTTAATCTCATTGTTTAGACTTGTTGGAACTCGGCTTGGCGGCACCCATCTGGCTAGAACTAAGATTTGGCTTGGGGTTTTGATTGTCGAGAGTCTTTCTTCTCAATACTCGGCTGCTTTGCTGTTACTAGCTGTGAGTTTATACTTATGTTTTGACTGCTATTTAGCACCGGGCTATATGGAGATAAGTAACACATTTTTTTCTTTAAAACTTGTCCATTTGAAATAAAAGATTTCCATCACATATATCGTGGAGATCTCCAGAGCTTTTCTTGTTGTTTTATCATATTTGAACTTTTCCTTTGCTTATACTCATATCTGTTTGGTCCTTTGTTTGATTGGGACTTCCTTTATTTTTTGAAACGTACCTTATGAAGATACGGCTGTAACTGTTTTAACGAAAATTTGAACTTGAGCTGGGTTGAAACTGAGGATATATATCTCATGTTTGGACATGAAACTTTTAGACAAGATTTCTTCCTTTCCTTTTATGATTAACAATATAGCTTCCCTCTCTGTACTTGCGTAAATCTAAGCTATTGCTGCTGTTTTTAATCTGATTTGTCTTTGCTACCTTTGCATGGAATTCTGAGAATAACCTCATCCTTTTGCTTAAATTTGACTGGTGTTGAAGTTTGAAACATGCCTTTGTAATATATAGCTTAATACTTGGTTTTTTGAAAATGAGTTGAAAGCTTAGAGCCATTTGGAACCTTATTTTCATTTTACCAGCATACTCATTAACCATTATCAACTGAAACTTGTCCTTTATTCTGACTATGACTGTGAAAAATGATGAAAATCTGAATGTTTCCTCACTTGCGTAAATTTTGGGTCTAGTTCTTTGCTGCATTTGATTTATTTACTGGTTCCATTTTCAGTATAGCAGAAACCTTGACTGTTATCTCTTTTTTCCTTTGCATAAAATGTTGAAAATAAATTCATCTCTGCTTTTATATGCACTAAACTGTAGCTTGAATATACAGCTCAGCTGAATGCTTGAGTACACAAATAAAAATAATGCTCAGTTCTATTATGCTTTATCTCTGCATTTTGTGCTTTGATTCCAGTTGATACTAAGGTCACTGGCTAGAACACGAGCCTAGCTCAAAAATTGGCATGTTGAACACATCAATTACTGAACTCGGTTTTGACTTTGCTTGTATTAAATTCATGCTGCTTGTATTCATGTAATGTTCAGCTGTACACAAGGTTGACTGGTCTTTACTGTTTGAACTGAGTCTTCTTAGCAGTATTTGATGTTAGTCTATTAAATCTGTACTTTGCAATACTCCATGCTGTCACTATTATTTGAATTTATCTATCAGCTTATACTGTGACTCTGTTAAAATCAATACAAAAACCCCATACTTTGTTACTAACCCTTAAGCTATAGCTTTTGTATCTTGGTCTTTAAAGAGGTGCTAGAATACACATTCATGCTGCTTGGATTCTTTTGTGTTTTGAGCTTTGAGAACTCTGTCTTATCACTGAGGATAGGCAGATTTCTTGATGAACATTGTAGCTTGCTGATAAATACTCCATTGTTCCTTGTAGTGTCCATTGTGGAATCACAATAATGAACAGTACATAAGAAAAGAATTCCTTTTTTGAAAAAATATGAAATGCAGTTATGTTAAAATGATAGTTCGTGGGGTTTGAGCACGGGCTCGTGACACCCAGAACTACATAAATCTGAAACTTTTTAAAATACATTCCCTCTAGCATATAATCAGCATGATGAATAAACCATCCTCTTAGCATTTAGCATTGTTATTTCTGATCATACACTGCCAATGGCACTCCTTGTATCAATTAGCATTCTTGACAGTGTGCATCACAATCTGTGATTTCATACTAGTTGATATTCTGTTGTAGATGTACTGCAGCAATATGTACATTCTATGGCAGCATTTGCTTGCAAAAAACTTATGATATTTCGTTATCTTCATAACACTGTTCTCCCCTATTGAATTTCTGACCTGATACTTATGCAAATAATTGAATAACATACAAATCTGTCATACATTGTCTTGATACATGATTTTACAAGCTTGTTGTTTACTTCATAGAAACTGAAAATTATAATCCATCATGACATGAATATATTCTCTTGAATGTAAAACTGACTTATATAACAGTCAATACTCTGTAAGATAACTTCCTATAGCAGAATTTGATAAATACCTTTTGTAGCAATTTGATGTTTATGCTTAAAAACTTGTGACAATCCTGAAACCTTAGAATGAAATGAACATGATCCCGTAGCACTTGTAACTCTGATTTATTGGTTGGAAGGTTTCATGACGAAAGTCATGTCCCTTCAACAGCCTGCCTTCTACAGCTCCATGATTTGGCCAGAAGGTCTCATGCCTGAAACTTATGCATGCCCCCTCAATAGCCTCCTCTAGTCCTCCGGTCTTCATGTCTTCGCCTCTCCATAGCTTCAGTCAGAAAGTTTCATGCATGTAATGTGTGCATGTCCTTTCAACAACTTAGTCTTTATACCTGAATCTGCACATGAAGCAAACAATATTAAGAAATAAAGTGTTTTGTGTGATGTGATCATTCTTTCCAACAGTTCCATTTATGCATTCTGATTTACATTTCTGTAAATGTAATCAAGTGGATAGCTAAAATGATAGATTAGTCTTCCTCCATTGCTCAGTTTGTATGAACTGACCCCTCTTTCTCTCTCTTCTTTTGCAAGATAACTCAGGATTCGTTGAGATGCGGGATCAAGGATGGAACACTATTCGACCCTCCACAGAAACACCAGGCAATGGGGGGGACCTAACCTATCCTCTCTTTCTTCTTTTTTGCATTTACATAAATGTAAATATCTTTTTAATTTTTGCATTCAATTAAGACTGAAATGCATGCCTGCATTAACCTATTGCCACCGGATGTGTGGCTACATACCAATGCATTTTCATTGTATGTCCTTGTGTATCTCAGAAATGTACTTTTAATTTATAGTTTTGAGAGCAACCACTAATTGTGTGGATAATTCAATGTTGTACTGTCTGAAATGCATACATATCTTCCTTTTTTATGTTAAGCTCAAGCATCTGTCTTTTGTTCAAAAAATCTGAATAGTATTATGTAAATAACTTGTACCTTAATGCAAACTTTCTAATGTTTACAATTGTAATACTGCATATGTACTTTCTTTTTCTGAATTTTGAACCATTCTGCAACTTAAAACAGCAACTTATCAAATCTATATTTCAATGCAAAACATTTGTCAATTTACCAATTTAGTATAAACTAAAATGATAAGAATAAGTGTGCCCAAAATTGCCTTAGAACACCCCGGAATGAACTGTAACTGAGACTGCTTAGGCCAAATGGCCTCAACGTCTCTTTTATGTCCTGGTTAGCCGACCGGACTAGGGAAAAATAGGCTAACGACAACATTGTGTTGTGAACTCTAAAAAGGGAACATTACATTAGGAGCTTAATAAAACTGAATTTGAACATAGGCTTGAGTTGAATTAGTTTGTAAATGACTTTAAAAATTTACCATCTCCTAAGCGATTGCGTAAAGCATGCCAATATGCAATGGACCAAATGTCTTCAGACTGATATTGATGGTGCTTACAATAATTTGTAACCATTTTTTAAGTACACAATCATAAGTAGAATAACCTGTCTTAGCATTGGTTCATTGTTATCTTTGCTGTCCATCTAATCATTTCGAAAGTGAATTGCATGTCAGCTACTTCTAAAATTTTAGAATCCACAAGCTGTAAAAAGTTATGCTAACACAACAGTTTAAATGTTCACAAAAAACTTGATACATTTATTTAGTGACCAATTTGAACATCATAGTGATAGCAAATTATTGAAAAGGAAAATGTCAATGAGACCTCATTTTGATATGACATCTAATTCATAAGGTCTGCACTTAGGAGGGATCAAATGCTGCATTGGAACCTAGCTAAAACTATAAATTCTCATCCTTAAATGAACATAGGAACATAAGGAAACTGAATTTCAATGAAGGTTTGAGTTGAATTGGTTTTGTAGATTACCTTTAAGAATTCACCACCCATCTCCTTGAGCAATGTCTGAATCTGCAGCAATAAGGAGACAAAATATTTTGATACAAATTGAGCACATTTCTCTTAGAAGAAGCATAATAAAATGATATAAATAAAGCATAAGGATTTGTTTTCTAATCTACAGAGTAGAGACAGCTAAGTTTTGATTTCATCAGCCATGACAAGAAAATGAGAACTACGTCCTTGAGAAAATAGCATGTGTCAATGCAAGCAAACATTGATCAATGTTACCTATGTATAATTTCCCATTTTTTACTAGCAAGCAAAATTAAATTATTTATTTATTTATTTATTATGTTGTCTAAAGTTAATTTATGGAACCTAATATTGAATTGATTTTTATTTGAAATAAAGTAATTTCGAAGTCAAAAATTAAAATATTAATAAAGTTGCTTTATAATGTAGATATTAAATTATTTTTATTAAATAATTACTATTGGAAGTTTCCAAAAGCAGTTGCTCAAAATATTATAAAGGTGGTGAAAAGGGATTATGATTATTCATTCAATCTTTTGGAAAATATATTTTATCGGAAGTGTTTCTAAAAGGCTTGTTCTATAGGTTTGGAACCCTAAGGATGGAAACCCTTGGATTTCTCATGAATTGTACAAAAGCCCAGTTCCAATTGGAGGTATCATCCAAGTACCTCACATTGCATCTAATAAGCGTTTCAAGTTTGTGAAGTCCTCATTGGAGATAAATTTGCAAAATAATTGTATTTTCATAATAGAATCAATATTACCAATTTATTACTCGGAATAAACGTGTCATTATATTGAAATATGAGGGATTCATTAAGCTTTTGAGTTGAAGGCTCTAAAGAAGTTATTTAATTATATTATGAAGATTTCCCTTCACATTTTGGTTGAGCATATGCATATCACTACAGAATACACACAGTTGTAGTTACTAAGCAAACTTGTGAGCCACAAAAAGGGCGTAAGCAATGCCATTTGGAGTGATTGAATAATATCAAGTTGGGCACTAGAAGACAAAGGGGTATACAAGACAAAAATGAAGGCGACCCTTTTTCTAAAGCATTTGCTCATTAAAAGGAAAGATGAAGTAATTTAAGGAAAATCGAATATGACTTCATTAGATGGCTAAGATAGATTCATTAATGATTTTATTTCAACGTAAGAAAAAAGACTGGGTATTACTTAGGTAAAACCAAATATAATTTTAGAGGTGGCATGCGTGGCCTTTATTTGAAGATTAATATTTCATGAATGGATGATGTTGATGAGGGTGTTTGTACGCCAACACAAAATAAAATATACGGAGTATATTCTATCCTCTCTTGTTAAAAGGAAATCTCAAGTGCTAATAATCATGAGATAACCCCAAGATTCTAGTTGTCAGTTCTTGACTTTCATGAATAGACTCAATTGATGTGAAGTGATATGCTAGTATCACAAAGTGACTTGTACAAATGTTCCTGAACTATAACTCCAACTTTATCACTAGGTATGATTTCTCCTATAGGTTTTCCTAACATTAGGACTTCAAATTTTCCAAGTGCACACATATCTTCAGATCCTATAAAGCCTTTATAACACTTCACTACTACTCCTAAATCGTTTTAAAAGAAACTTCAAAAGAGATAAAGGTCTAAAAAGAGACTAGGCTAAGCAACTTCCAAAGTACAATGACAAAGACGGACAATGCTTCAGATAGACAGATCTCGTAAACTAATTTTTTCTTAACCAGATTACTGACAATGCCACAGAAATAGTGCAATCTTCAAAGGAAACAAAATATTTTCAAATTGTAAACATACATTCAAGTATCCAATACTGCCACAATTCAAACACACATTCATGACTGAACTAATGTTGAAATTAGGTTTAGACTAGCCATAGACTGCAACTCAAATCAGCAAAATAAAAATCATATGAATCAGAAAACATCAAATATCTTTGCATTTCTTCATCAAAATCACAGAACTATAACTAACATTGAAGAATAGAAACCATTAATGTATCACAAAAATACAAGAAAGGCACCATAACTTCAATGCTTCAATTGCATTAACTTCAAATGTTGTTTACAACTTGTTTACAACAATCTTTGTTTAACAATTCCTAGTGCTACTTCTGCATTAGCAGCTACTAGATAATAATTACTTCTACCACTTCACAAAGGAGAAAAACACTACCTTTTATAGAGAAAGATTACAGAATCAATGGTGGAGGTCAACTCAAATCAAGGGCTCCGGATTTGCCTTCTAAACATTCCAGGACATTCTATATCAACATCATTTACCTACCCCTGCTAGAAAACGAAATAGTTGTACCTAACCATACTACATGACAAAAAGGTGACAGCTAGATAATAATGACTCCCTGCTAGAAAACGAAATAGTTGTACCTAACCATACTACATGACAAAAAGATGACAGCTAGAAAATAATGACTCCTTTTGGGAGAATAATAGTACTTGGCTTTATGATATTGATTTGTATTTTGCCAAAATATTATTATTTTACAAATACAATACATCATTTTCAAATATCATGTCCAGCTGTTATTTCTCCATTTCCATAAGTTCCCTAATTAACAGTCACTGACAAAATTGAGCCATTTCAACATTATTGCAAGATTCTGAACTTAAGAAAGTTCTTTGTCTTTTCAGTATCATAGTGATTAGACTCTCTGGTTGCACGTTCCATCTCCTTTTGAGTGGCCATTCCTGTTTGATCCAATGCATTCTGTTTGTATCCATCCTGATTCCTTCGCTCTTTAGATGCTCTAACATTGTGTCAACAATTGAAGCTGTTTCCCCCTCTTGGCATTCTCCAAGTGCCTTTCCTCTGTTTGCTGCATATTCCAAGAATTTTGAGACTTGGTTCCGACCTATCTTGAGTGCTACAGGGTAGTGTTAACTCCATATGTTATTCTTTTTTAACTTCTTACATGTGCTTCTGTCTGCCAAAATTAATGCATTCATCTCCTCAATCTTCAAAGAGTGCAGCTTCATCCTTGTAGAATGTGTCTTGATCCCTTCAGAAAACATAATTCTATTTACGCCCTTGCCTTTAGTTTCTACAAAATAAAATATAGCAAATTAATGCATCTATTTTAACGCAATCCTTATCAATCATCATATGATTGCATGCCTTAATTACAAATAAACTACAGACATGCAAAAAATCTATATTCATATTACATTTAGCCATAATTGTTCATTTGACGTGATAATTTTTTAATTCATTAAATGGATATTCATTATTCAATTTTCTACATCCCACTTATACATTATATTGTATTTGAAGCATTAGTTTGTTCATAGTGTTCCACTCAAAACGTTCGCCACATGAAAATAATACCATAAAGACTTTTGTAGAAGTATAAATATGCCAATGAGGCCAATTTAAATTATGCTCGTGCAATTACCTTCCTAATTTCATCACGAAATTGATCCCCTAGTCCTTATATAGATTCGTATTCTGATAAATTTTCTCTCCAGCCCATACATCAACTCATGGAGTTCAGAATGGACACACGTTCTTGCATCAATATCATTATCTATGGATTTCAGTGTTGGCTCATAGTTTTCTATTTATCAAACTTTCCCAAGTTCTGGTTTTTCTTTTGGTTCAGGAAATTACTTAGATCTGGGATTTATCATGTTTGGAGACTATTCTACATTTACTTCTATCCACCGAGCCCTCATATTTCTGAGCCGCATTAAATGCAAGTCCAAATGTTATTGTTTCACAACTTCACTTTCTTATCAGCTTCTTCATGCGCTTTTAATATTTTTCACCATGTGTTTACATAGGCAAGCTTACATTATCTCCAGACATATGATTTTCAATCATGCCATTGAATGTATTCTTGCTTACATTGGCTCTTTGTTTATTCATAAAGTTTGATTTTGGTTCTGATCATGGAGATTGGAACTTAATCACATCAGTCATTTCATTTCATTGATTATTTCCCCTGTTTTTAGAGATGAGTTTAGTTAGTTTAGTTTGTGAATTTTTCCCTCAACACCATAATGGAATCAGCATTTTTAGGTGTTCAGAGAACGAATCTTTGTTTTAAATCGATTATTCATTAATCATAATCAGCATTTTGAGTATATTTGAAAAAATAAAACTGTCAATTTGCTGCTACTACAGAGTTCATGTGATTTGCATATTTATAATTTAGTCTTAGTTTGATTATGAGGATTTGAACCCTTCATTGCACTGATCAGTATGTTATACAATCACGCTTCATTCTCATCATTTTTTTGCTTTCACAACCTTTTGAGCCGACTTAAATTTAAAACGCACTCATGGCATTGATTTCACTAGTTCATCATCTGTTTTGACTCTTGTATCATATGCATGGTTCAGAATTTTTTTCCTTTCAATCTGCTAATTTGTTGGTCCCCGAATCACCTTAACAAGATTCTCATCTATTTTTTTCTCAACATGTTTTCAAGGCTCGTGTCTTAGGAGGTGTCGGGCATTTATCACCTTACTGGACCAATCCTTGTAGCTTATGTTTCCCCAGTTACTCATTTTTTGAACCTTCCTTTTGCCTCTATAAATCAATTCCTTCTTTGACTTAATCGAAGATTGATGTTTTCTTTATGTATGGGAATCAAATCATCGTGTAATTCAGTATTTCATGGTCCACAAAACATTGATTTCTTATAATATGTAGTTTGGGCCATGTAGAGGGACTTTGATGATATTTTCTATTGTAGTTGCTTTTTCATCTTTCGTAAACTTCCTTTCACCTGAGCTAAGTTTCTCCATCGCCCATTGTTTAGGATCATATGAGTATTAAAGAGATTGGCACCTAGCCCACTCAGGCCAATGCATACATTCAAAAATTAATGCTTCATTTCTTATGTACTTTTGAATCAGACTTTCCACTTAACAACAGCGATGTAATAAGGTTTTGTTCACTGTTTTGGAGCCTTTCATAATATCATTGCATCAGTCTTTGGCTTTACGTATGGAACTATCCTTTAAGATATTGGTGTATTCGACTTCGATACTTTTGCTTTCCCAATGGATCAGGTGTCTTTTTGGAAAGGCTCGGCCTCTTAGACAAGTCGGGGATTAAATTGCCCCATGAATTAAATAATGTTTGAATTGATAATGTTTGAATTTTCTAGTATCTTTTCCGGAATTAAATAATAACATATAGCAATTTGACACTATCACCCCAAGCTCAAGAATTTAAATTATAATTCATAAGTCCTTGCAAATATATATAAAAAAACATTGCAATATTTTAATGCTAGGCACCTAGCAAGTGGTACGGTCACTCTGGAATGCTGACCACCATAATAAATACTGGATGCAGCCAAGAATAAATAATGCAGCCACAAGATAGAAGGAATCGTGGCTTAGGGAAGTCACGCAGCCAGCCCAAAAAATCAAACGCAGCCTCAAGATATTAAATACGGCCCAAGGAAGAATGACACAGCTTCTTGGGAATGAAACACAGCCCTTGAGTTTGTATACGCAGCTCCTCTGGGAGTTATTGCAATCTTACTGAACAATTCGTAAACACTCTAGAAGATATAACAGTCTTCTAGCAACAACACAATCCACTAAAGAAAATCGAACCAGAATTGGGAATACCTCAGTAACAGTAGAAAATTATCAATTCTCCTCAAATTTCGTATACAACAGCACCAAATTTCTATCCACAGAATCAGAATTGGATTTCCAGAACTCAATAGCAAAATTCACCACCAATTAATGATGATTCAAATTGCAGAAGTGAGGAATCAGTCCTCAAACCCTTGCCAACTTCTCCACAACCAAAAACTTCATAAAAATTGCATAAGTCAAGAATGAGGTTCAAATTCTCATAAGGATGTATATTTTTCATAGCTTCTCAATGACACTTTTCACTTCAAAGCCACTTGCTTTATGGTTGCACATTTGAAATATAATAAACTATTATATTTCCCTTCACTTTAATGCTGAAAAATGACCCTTTCATTAAAATAATGCCATTCTGACACATAGGGTCCTTGTTTTATGAGCTCAAGATTTAAAACTACTCAACCTGGTTCCAATGAGCTATAACACCAAGGTGTCCAATAGACAATCCCAATAAAAATAGCAACCTTAGCCAATTTGATTAAATAATAATCAAAATTCACCCATCTTGCGAAAATGACTGAAGAAGCATTAGAATCGAAATCTGACAGCACAGGCGTGGTCCTAACGATCGAAGCTGACGAATGAACTAGATAGAGTGACTTTCTAAAAATAGACGCTCCCTCCAAGAATCTTGGAGCCCAAACTGAAGCCGACAATAAAAACTGAGAGCATCATTTAATTCATCTAAATCATTTGAGCTCATCGGAACCAGCTATTGACTTACTCTAAATAGTAAGTCCCTCAAAACAGGCCAAAACCCACATCAGGGCCTTCTAATCACCAGTATTAGCCTATAAGGACCCAGTGATAGGCAAAATCTAATAACTCAAATGCTCACTCAGAATGGGGACATTACAGTCCTCCCTCCCCAAGATTGCTTGTCCCCAAGCAATCACTAGAAACCAATGCAACACAACAGTCCACCCGGATCCCATGGATAGACATGTATAATGTCCCTGTGATCACCAACTAGCTCCTGTAACATCATCACCAGTACAACTGACTGAACCTGCCAAACTGAATCAAATCCGACAATAGATGTCCCAAGAGTGAATATCTCATAGGGAAGCAACTCAAAAGGCTGACAAAGCTTGCTTCCTGAAACTGCGCAAGGTGAGTTGTATTACATGATGTCCACCCCATGCGCAACTAAATTGTGCATCTGAAAGGGGTCATGCACATGAAGATCAAAAGTAAAACCATATGTGCTTAGCACGATGTACATACCCCAAAACTCCTCTGTGAGCTTTGTCTGAAATTCCGATACACTGGAAGGATCCCAAACTCTGAGTAGAAGCCTACCAGGAAAACTATCCTCCGACTTCTGTTGCTCGACTCTGAACTCAACTTCACTATGTCCAAAGTGGTGCAGCCAATCTATGAGACCCGCTTGAACTACAGTACTAATCCTAACAACACTCGAGTCCCAAAGAACACTGAACTCACATCCATCTATACAATGGAGATAAGAACATCCAAATGCGTCTATATCACAGCCACTATCTCCATCCTCAGCTAGGGTCCCATGGATGTGTTGTTTCTACCACCAATCCAACTTGTAGCCACTGATCCCATTTGCTGCAGGTGGCATATACCCATCCCACAAGGATGGTACAACCCCAGACCTAATCCACACTGATGCATCATCAAACTCTCTGTGTGGATCAGAAAAGTAGTGCTAAGTACTCCCTATGCAGTCACGATAAAAAGCTCCAACCTCAGTCCAGTGTTGACTGTCATAGTTTTGAATATAACCTCTGTCATCTGACCCATCACCAAAAACCCTGGCAATAGACGTAGCCACAAGAGAAACTGGTGCAACATGTGGTTCTCCCCTTCTCTCAACAGATGCACTCATCTCAATTGTATCAACGACACTAGTAACTACAATGGTTGTAGCCACATCCTCAACATAATCGGTGGACATAGGGACATCACCAACTGCTGCTATAGGATAGTGAACTATGTCAGTAGATGGTGTAAATTGCTCCCATCTCCACTCAGGTGAGTGATCAACATCAACCTTAAAAAGAAGATTGTCATAAGACAATGTTGCATCCATCTCGACTACAGGATTGTCCACAAAGTGAGCCTTTCCACTGTGTGATCTGTACTATAACATTACATTGTCTCTACATCACTCACCTCATAATCAACAACATGTGCGCTATCATCAGTGCGCACATCAACGAATGAGGTATTGTTGCTAAGCACCTCAACAAATGACTCATCTGAATCAGTAGAAGCTATTACTACATCAGTCTTCTCGCATGCACCCACTAGCAAAGCAACTATAAGTCCCTGCAAGTCACAATCTTGGGACCTATCACCAACCAACGAGTCCTCTGAACCATTTCCTAAAGTCTGATATGACAAATCAGACTCACTACAACATGAGTCGTCCTCATAGATAACACCAATAGTGTCCACATCACCAATGCCAATCTCATCAACCTGGAAAACCTCTGATGTCTCATATTGCTACCAATATGACTCACTACTGTCATAGAAATCAGAATTAGAAGAACTCACATTTTCCATGCAATCCTGAAAACTAACACTCTTATTGTGTGAGTCAAAACCCATAGTGATACCCCCAATATCCTCTACACTTGCCCTATCATCAACAACATTAATAGGCTCAAACATAGGATTGCTGTCATAAAAATCAGAACAAGTATCATTAGTAATTTCATTGCTACCAGTTGATGTAGGACTAGAATCAATGGTGGCTATCATGTCATCAACATTGCCATGATCACGAGTTCCTGTCTCATGGAAATGATGAGACTCAGTGCAGTTGTCCTCAGGAAAGTCTGTCATAACCACATGCTCCTAAGAAGAGCCTCCAGCATCACGTGTATAGGGACTAATAACTGTCTCATTGAGCAAAGGCTCCACTACCTGATGGTTGTTGGCTACTGAAGCTACACCTGTACAATCCTCCCGATCCTCTTCCTGTTTTCTCTATGAGGAAGACTTTTTAAAAATGGAAACCATATACTTTGCCACATTGTCTATGGTTGACGGATTTGAAAGAAAAACATTCATCCTTTCCTGATTTTGTCTAAGCTTTTCCAAACTTTCCATCATGGCATTTGTTTGTTTCCTATAACATGACACATTGCTAGACCGGTTCCCATATTTACTTGGTTTTCTATATTTATCCATAACTGAAATAAAACTAGAGTGTTGATCACTCACAAATCAAATGTGGGAACTCAAGATTTCCAAACCCCACAAGATGGCAGTAAACATGCTCTCATACCACTGTGAAGAACCTGCTTGGCTCCTTGTTATGAAAATAACTTTTCTTCCTAAATTCTTTGCAAGTGTGTTTTTTTGTTTTGATAATGTTTGAATTTTCTAGTATCTTTTCCAGAATTAAATAATAACATATAGCAATTTGACACTATCACCCCGAGCTCAAGAATTTAATTTATAATTCAGAAGTCCTTGCAAATATATATAAAAAAATATTGCAATATTTTAATGCTAGGCACCTGGCAAGTGGTATGGTAACTCTAGAATGCTGACCACCATAATAAATACTGGACCCAGCCAAGAATAAATAATGCAGCCACAAGATAGAAGGAATCGTGGCTTAGAGAAGTCACGCAGCCAGCCTGAAAAACCAAACGCAGCCTTAAGATATTAAATACGGCCTAAGGAAGAATGATGCAGCTTCTTGGGAATGAAACACAGCCCTTGAGTTTGTATACACAGCTCCTCTGGGAGTTATTACAATCTTACTGAACAATTCGTAAACACTCTAGAAGATATAACAGCCTTCTAGCGACAACATAATCCACTGAAGAAAATCAAACCAGAATTGGGAATACCTCAATAATAGCAGCAAATTATCAATTCTCCTCAAATTTGGTATACAACAGCATCAAATTTGTATCCACAGAATTAGAATTGGATTTCCAGCACTCAATAGCAAAATTCACCACCAATTAATAATGATTCAAATTGCAGAAGTGAAGAATCAGTCCTCAAACCCTTGCCAACTTCTCCACAACCAAAAACTTCATAAAAATTGCATAAGTCAAAAATGAGGTTCGAATTCTCATAAGGATTTATATATAATATTTTCCATAGCTTATCAATGACACTTTTCACTTAAAAGCCACTTACTTCATGGTTGCACATTTGAAATATGATAAACTATTATATTTCCCTTCACTTTAATGCTGAAAATGACCCTTTCATTAAAATAATGTCATTCTGACACATAGGGTCCTTGTTTTATGAGCTCAAAATTTAAAACTACTCAACCCGGTTCCAACGAGCTATAACACCAAGGTGCCCAATAGACAATCCCAATAAAAATAGCAACCTTAGCCAATTTGATTAAATAATAATCAAAATTCACCCATCTTGAGAAAATGACTGAAGAAGCATCAGAATTGAAATCTGATAGCACAGGTGTGATCCTAATGATGAAAGCCGATGAATGAACTTGACAGAGTGACTTTCTAAAAATAGACGCTCCCTCCAAGAATCTTGGAGCCCAAACCGGAAGCCGAAAATAAAAACTGAGAGCATCATTTAATTCATCTAAATCATCTGAGCTCATCGGAACCAACTGTTGACTTACAATAAATAGTAAGTCCCTCAAAACAGGCCAAAACCCACATCAAGGCCCTCTAATCACCAGTATTAGCCTACAAGGACCCAGTGATAGGCTAAATCTAATAACTCAGATGCTCGCTCAAAATGGGGACATTACATTGTAGAGGAATTTCATGGTCCAACAATTGAAGTTTTCAACACAATTCTCTAATTCACACAGTTTGAATATTATCTGCATGCAAAAAAGTTTAATAGAAATGATAAACACAATCCATGCCAAAAGTTATCAAATCCTTATCTTAGGCTAATGTATTCAAAGCACAATAGCTATGTATCAAAGTGATCATTGATTATGTTCTCATAATTACATTTTTTGAAACAATAATAATATAATTGCTTGGTACCATATTTGCATATCTATGAATGGTGAATAAAATGGGATTATGAGCATTAAAGAAAGTTTCCTACCTTCTAGAAACATTAATAGAAACTTATTATTCTATATGGTGTTGATTGAAAATTCATTCCATCATGTGATATTTGTCGATTAAGACAGTAAAAGAACTTGTGTGGTACTGTTAATTGCGAAACCTCCTCTCTTTACTATATGTCTATTCTTGATGTAAATAGTTGAGCTTTTCTTTTATATTTACAACATATTTCACTCTTGAGTCTAGAACATTATGTTCTAACAGAACAAAAGCATTGGGCTCACATTTCACTTCTTAGCACCTCCATTGATTGCAAATAGGGAGAAATATTGAACCTCTCTTTCTATTTCTATTTAACTATAAATGTAAATAAGAAAATAAATGTCATGAATAAATTAAAGATGGTTACTTGAACTTCAGAATATGTACCTTTGCAATCTCTTTGTATTTAAACCCTGTCAACAATAAAGCCTGCAAAAAAACCTCTTTGGCATTTAGCATCAGATTTATGTTAATATAACAAAAAACTTGATTTCAATTTTCAACCATCAAGAAACTTGATTGTTAGATCATGTTCTACAAGAATATGTCAACAACTCTTGAATTGCATATGACATAGTGAGATTAATATTCAGTATTACATGTAGGATAGTGAACTATACACAAAAAGTAGTATAAGTTTCTCCACATATTGGATGAGTCTTGTTACAAAGTAACCACAAATACTTTATTCTTAGCATCCTAAAAGACATAAATTAAGAGAAATAAAATTACATTGAACGAAACATTGTTAC
This sequence comes from Chamaecyparis obtusa, assembly GCA_027943335.1. Taxonomy (NCBI): domain Eukaryota; kingdom Viridiplantae; phylum Streptophyta; class Pinopsida; order Cupressales; family Cupressaceae; genus Chamaecyparis; species Chamaecyparis obtusa. The sequence continues at coordinate 1,713,491 of BSBK01003479.1, forward strand.
ACAATTATAAACTCAGTATGCACTTAGCGCCACATTGCAGCATATCGCCAGTTCTATTGTTCTAACATTGTAAAGAGGATACATAATGTTCTTTATATCTTGTTGATGGTAGGAGTGCCTTGTGTGGTGAGCTAGTGAAAGTACTTAACTTCAATTGATATTTAATCTTTAGTTTAAATCCATTGATGAGATTGAAGAGGAGATATTGATTTGAAAACCATTTGAGTATTCCTTAGAAGCTTGCACTAGGTAGGTGGAATCGTTGATAAAGCTACATCTAGTAGAGTCTGAGTTCATCCCTACTTCCTTGCATTCATAGGTAGAAGTAGAAGTAGAAGTTAAGTTTAAAGTTCAAGTTGAGAAGTCAAGAGTTGAAAATCAAAAAACTATGTTTTCATTGCACATTGTGAAGCTAAATCTTTAGAAGTGCAAGCAGTTGATATCCATTGAATGAATAGTGTTAAGTCCCCTAAGTGATTACCATCAAATCACATTATGTCACTGAACGAGTATCCATAGTTAAAGGGAACCTTGAAGTCATTTCATGATCTTACTTTGCAAGCTTAGCATGAGAAGTGACCTTATTCAAGAGAGAGTTGGAGATTTGGTGTTTCATCTCGAAATACTAAGTATCTGATTCTGTATGTTGTAGTGGAACAAAACTTACATCAATAGGGCTAACCTAAAGATTTGGTGTCGATCTATACTTTTAACACTCAAACTATTTTATCTATTCTATCTTCTTTATACATAGCTACTTCTTCCTCCCTCTTGTTTGTAGAATATGTAACAGTCAACTATCTCTCAAGCGTTATTCTTAAATGTTTCTTTCTTGGTATTTGTCCGCATTTCATGCCCCCTTTGTGGGCAATCAGCCATAACCAATCTAAGAGATCCTAAATGGACCACTTTGCATGAAGCTGGGCTTTTGTCTTTTCCTTTAACCCTTTTTGTTCTTGCTTTAGCCAATTATTCTAGTTGAAAAAACCAGAAAATTGATTGAGTGTTGAAGTTTTGGAGTTTGTGACTTGCTTAGCCGCATGCCATCTTCTATTGCTCCCTGCTCATCCACCTTCAAAAATGGCTAAGGTTCCCTTATCGGCCTTTCAAGCCATCAGCATTTATGTTCCCCTTATTGCACATTCAATTTTCTCTCACCCAACTTCCCCGCTTGCCAAGGTCCAACCCCTAAAAGAACCTAAGTATCGATCTTGTCGGACTTTTGGCCGTTGCCCTTCTCTATACTCTCATCCCCTTTGAATCTCACCCACCTCCATCCTCCCAAATTCCAATCGACAAACCCCCACTAAGGTTTCTTATAAAAAAGCCTATGTTGATTATTGAGCTTTTAGCCATGAGCCTTCATTTGTCCCTCATCCCTTCTATTATACATTCCTTCATTTTCCCAACCTCCATCCCCACTAAGAGCATCAATCCTCGACATGCCCCATCTCCTCATCCATTTTGAATGTCCCCCTCCCCAAACCCTATCAAGGTCATTTTTAAAATACTTATGAGTTCAGACATTAGGTTTCAAGTCCTTGGGCTTTCTCCTTCCCCATCCTCCTCGACACACATCCATTCTTGTGTTCCTCAATTCCTCAAGATGTTGGTCTCAATAATGATGTCACACTGCAACGCCATAGGATCTGCAGCTAGGGATATACGAGGCCGAAGGGAATAGACTTTTGAGGACTAAGGCTAGAATGAGCCCTACAGGAGAATGATTGTTGTTTTTTGATCAATAAAATTGACTAGGGGAGGAAAAACTAGTAGGGTGCCTCTCCTTAGTGGGTAACTCTTCAAGGGGGAGCTCGGGGGGCAGGGACGCTATAATTGACAAGAGTGAAATGGGGGTCACAATCTTGAACGGGGGAGGTAGGAGTGGTAGCTTCCTCATTAGAGGAGGAAATGTAGAGATTAATTGAGGGTTTCTTAAGAAAGATAATTTTGAGCCCAATAGCAAAAGGAGAAGGGTCCATAGGAGAAGGGGGAAGAGTCAACTCAAGGAGAGTCATATGTAAGAACACCCCCTAAAAAAATTGTGTAAACTTTCTCAAAAAACATCAATATCATCAAATGCAATGAGCACGCAATCAAACATCTTTGCAATCACAAGTTTGATTTAGTTTGCAAGCTGTATCATTCTTCTATTACAAGCTTATGGTGAAGATGGCATCCAAGAAATAGCATTCTTTACATTGAGATAACATTCATCTCACATACACTATGGAATGTACCTTGTAAAATAGATGTCAGTTTGTTTGCAGGGCTGTTGTCGCAGGCTGCAGGCAATGAGCGCTCATCAACTTCAGAAGATCTTCATTCCCACCAATAAAGCCAAACTCCAATTATAGTTACAAACTTTCTGAGCATTCATCTCCTATCTGCATGCTTAAAGGGACTAATGATAAACATTTAACAGATCTTCTAAAGAAATCAATCACTTTCCCAACTCATCTTTAATGCTAACACTAGGCAATCAGCTTGAGGCAATGACTAAACACTCCCAAAAAATGGAATGCTAACTAACTAGAACATTTGTGATGAATTAATAATAGAATTTCATTCCAATACCTCTTTCAAAGTTATTAAATGATAGCTACAAGTCTTTAAATATATATGAAAGCCCAACCAACACTCATATCTTCACTCATAGGTCAATTCACACCTCTAGCTAAGGCCAAAACGATAAGTCATACACCCAACTCTAGAAACAAACTCAGAAGGAGAGGAATACTTCTTATAAATTATTTTATAAAATTGAGCAACCTTAGTAAAATAATTAAAATAAAGCTCAATAATTCACTTGTATTATGGAAACCGCCGAATAGCCTCATAATCAAAATCTGACAATATTGGAATGATATTGATGATGAATAATGATAATCAGGTTCAATCAAGTGACTTTTTATAAATAGACGTTCTCTCTGAGAATCTTGGAGAACACTCTAGAAGTCGGAATTCACTTTGGAAAGTGTCAAAGGAGTCCTCAAGGCCAAGTGAGCTCACTGCCAACAACAAACATCCCCTCTAAAAAGGCTAGCGCTCACCGAGAAACTCAGATCTATCTACAATGTTGAAGTGACTGAAAATGGGAACATTACAAAACATCTATATGAATATGAAAAGAATATCATAAACAAGTAATGGGGAAGGAGATCTAGAAGAAGTACAAATAGGAAACAAAGGAGTAGAGGATACAACTTGTGATTCTCATCTATGTTGAATCATAGAAAAAACGCCAACACTTTTCTTAGAAACCAACTTTAGTTTGCCAATCTTAGGGGCTGGATATGTATTATCAACCAACTTCACTTTTCTCTTACCTTTATTATCTTCTTCAGTTCTTGTGCCTTTTGGAACCATGGTAGTGATGGTGCCTATCACTGTTCTTAAAGAAGGTGGAGGAGGTACATTTGCTAAGAGGCAATTTCGTAAATAAATTTTTTCCTAGACCAACCCTGAATGTCTTCCTGCCATTTTTTATTGTAGGAAAAATCTACTTTGTCTCAAGTAAACTTTAGCCTTTTCCATGTTTACCCAATTTACCAAAGGAAATGGAATAATAGTAATACATGTTATAATTCACAAACGTAGGAGAAAGAGCTTCAAACTCATCATTTGAAACCTCTTCCACACCTTTAGAAGTATATCAGAAAAATACTTAAAAATTAGACAACTATAATCACTTCTTTAGACTTCAAACTCCTTTACATGATTGACCCACCTTGATATTTGGAAGATGTCTATATTTACCTCTCAATCTCTCGATCGTGAAACCATTTATATCTGTACCATCCTAAAAAGTTAGCACCCATTTATTTGGAAGCTCTAGGACCTATTGGGGCCCATTTTAGTGATTTTCCTAGATCCGGATGCATTTATGCTTGATTTCCTACTTATGTTCTCTTTTCTTCCCGCAATATCCTTACACTTCCCGCATCCCGAGCCATTTTAAAAGTTTTTCTCCTAGGGAATAGGACGACTCCTAGAATAGGACGACTCAAGTCGACCTATTCCTCAAGGGTTGATTTTTAGTGACCTCTGGGCCCAATGCGGGGGTGTTTCTTTTCCCACTCTTGATCACTATTGGCCTGTCAATTTCGGATCTTGAATTGAGTATAAAAGGACATGTAAGCTCCTCATTTTGACATCCATTATTATCTCTCTCATGTTCAAGCGATCTCATTACAAGCAATCAAGTTCATGTGCAAGCAATTATTGGTGATTACAAGAGCTCTTTTGGATTCAAGATTGAAGACAAGACTCCCATTTCAAGATCACTAAGTCTTCTTCCTACTCAAAGGAAAACTTCTCTCATTTGAAGCAAGTTTCTCTCTTCCATGATGGCCAAGTAGAGGAATTCTCAAGCAAGCAAGAAGATCCACATCCATTCTTCTTTCCCTCTTCTTCTCCATTGAAGTGATCAAGCATACATTCATTCAAGATCTAAGGATTTAGCAAGTGTAGATCAATTGCATTTGTGAAGACATCCTTGATTCTACAACACATCTCAAGCAAGCATTCATACATCTTCATGGGTTTATCGGATCCGCATCCATCCATGAGGGTTTGACAAGCAAGGTGAATACTTACATTTGTCTTGTTTTACATGCTTTACTTATTTTCTTTCAAGGTTAATTCCTATATAGGGGCTTGACCAAGGCAAGCCCCTTCCCACCAACAATTTCCCCTTTTTCCTTGTGTGCAGGAACAGAAGATGAAGTTTCAGATCTAGATTTTCAAAGATTCAAAACCAAGGTTTGACCTTTGCAAATTTTACCTTCCCAGGAACAGGTTGACTTTTTGGGAACAGGATGACTTGAGTCGACATATTCCTGGAGGTCAGCAAATTTCACAGACAAAAGTTACAAGTCTCAGAATTCTAGATCCAGAATAGTTCCCGGTTTCGACAGCTTTCCGACAGTCAATTCCAGATCTGAAGTTTTGTCCTCTTCTAGCCCTCAAGGTAAGTTCAATCTTCTTTACATTTACTTTGATACATTAGATCTGATATTGTATCTTACCACTTATCATTGCATAAGTGTTTGTCATACTTTACATTCCATATACATACATTTCTGTCCATATAGGGAATACCTTAAAATCCCTCATTTAGCTAGATCTTGCATTTGTACCCCTTCATCCTCTTGGGTTGTGCAAATCAAATTTGGCCTAAGGATTGGATTTTGGTCTTCCAATGTATATGGAAAGTGGAGATCTACCCTTGATAACCATTTCCCAAATCACAATATCATATGTAGGTTTCTCATAGAAAGGTTTGAAATTGAATCTTGTCATTTCTCAACCAAATAATTCAAGTCAAGGGCACTCATACACTTCTATATGCCAAATTGGATTGGAGAAACAACTCCCAACTTATACCAACCTTTCAAAAGAAGCCAACATCTAAAACCTATTGCAAGGACTCCATGAAGATGACTTAATCACTTAGATATCTTTGGCCACATGTGAGGATGGGAAGACCAGCCAAATACCCTAATACATGGGAAGGTTGGAAATTGAATGTACCAATCTTCCCAATTTGAAATCATTACGATAACTTACTCTAAAATACAAATGTGCATTTGATCATCCTTTTTTTCTCTAAGAGTGCATTAGGAAAGCATCATTTGTACTCTTGTGAGGTTCAAGAGATTTTGCACACTCCAACTATAGAAAATATTTAAAAAGCATGTTTGTAGGCGAGGCCCAATTGTGTCCAATCCTATGAACGTCCCTCTTTATGAAAATGAGATAGACAACATAATAGGTCATCTGAAACTTGCATGTTTTCTCAAATTCTATCAATTTCTTATTCAAACACTCGCTAATCAAGATAGAACAATCAAAATGTACTTCTCCTTGTATATGGCATTCATGAGGTAGAACATCCATGGTCTACAAAATTTAAGTTCATCTTGTCCTGTAACTCAATTCAGCAAATTGATCATGATTCAGAATTCACCTCTCATCAAAATCTTCAGCACACATGATTTCTTTTTCTTCAGATATTTCTTCTCAATATGGTTCTATGTTCTAACACTCCAGCACACCACTTTCCCCCTATTTCACTCTCCTCAAGTGTGACACCTTGTTTTCCTCATAGGGTGGTAAAGCAAGTGTGGTCTCTGTCTTGATGGATCAAGCTGAAAAAGAACTTGACCAGTTATTGATCTTATCCCTCACTTTTTAGGATCATAATGCTTCACACATTAGAGGATGAATTCATGACTTCAAACCAAAACATGGAAAGGACCTTCTTCAATGTGACTAATGTCCATCAGATTTTGAGCCATTTTGTTTCCGCTTTTTTTTTCCATTTCAAATTCAACTCTTCTACATTGACATGGTACAAGTCAATTTCACACATTAAAAAAAAATCGTTAGCAAAAATTAATGCAACCTCAACAAATTGAGAGTAATATTGCATACTGAAATCTAGGGTTTCCTGATTTTATTTGTTTTGATTGATGAAATATGAGAAAACTTTCACATTGCTGTTGCAAAATTGATATCACAAACGGCAGAAGTCAAAACCCTAGGAAATCAACCAAATACCCTCAAGAAATACCTTTTGTGAATTCACTATTTAAGGGTTGATATCTGCTCACAAATGTCACTGAAAAATTGAGAAATTATCCAAATTCAAAGAAAGAACCAAGGGCTTGCATGTATATAAGAGCTGAAAATTTAACCCAGAACCCTAGGAGCCAATTATGTGTTTGAATATCTGAACTTAAAGTGAAACTCTCTTGACAAAGATAGAACCCTACTTGAAAAGATAAAAATCACTATAAAATATGATCAATCTGCCAACTACTGATTGAAAAATTCATGAAATTATGCACCTTCGTTGACAATTGATGAAAATCCTCTGAAGATGGAGATTTCAGGATACATCTGCTGTTTGAAAAGATGACTGTACTGGTAAAGATGAAGATTGCTGATGAACAATGGAAACTGTTGTAAAAACCCTGCAATACTGATATTGATCTCTGCTGATACAAAGAACACAGCTACTGTAGGTCACTGAGACCTTGCTGCCTCCTAATATAAGGAACACACCTGCTGCAGGTTGCTGAAACCATGCTGCTCTTCTGTTAAATGATCAAATGATGTAACGTAAATCCAAAGTGGCTGTTTATTTATACATGAATATCAAAACCTTTTTCTACATTTGAAGCGACCAATTATAGAACTACCTTTTTCTTTCCTTTGAATTGCCTTTAATACCACTTTTCAATTGTAAGGGTGAACACCTACAAATAGCTGCACTTATGTTTGAAAAGTGAAACAATCCATCAAAAGGCACACTCATTTAATATATCACTTCCAGACTTTTAACTAAAATTGATCAGCTTCTATAATAAGCAAACATCTAAACATAGAACTACAGCATTTGATTTAAAAATGTGCCCTCCTATCATTGGTGTGGCTAATATAGGCTGATTGCAACTTTAGAAACTTAACTTTGTAATTCCTTTATAGAGTGCACACACCTTAATTTAGAATCGCAAGCTTTCGCTTGTACTTGAAAACATGTCTCCCGGATACATGTGCACGCCTATGTGTGTAGTTGCATCTGTGTATGTTAAAGTCCATCACCCTGTATGCAAGTGCACGCTTATATGTGTTGCTGCAAGTTTTTTAAACTTACACTATGTCTTCCTTGTTTTTGGAACACACCCCTTCAGTATTGCAGAATTCTTGAAACACAACCTGCTTCCCTATTTCTTACATGCACCTCTTGTAATGACTGCAATATTTACTCAAGATAAAATCTACCTCCACCTTTACATGGTACGTGCCAATCAACAGACCCACACTTTGACTTGTATAAAACTCACATCTAACTTCAATGATGTAATGTCCCCACTTTAGCAGTTGACCAAGCGTGTGTGCGTTAGCCTTGTTCTACATGGTCCCGAGGGCTAACGAAGGGTTTAAGGGGATCCTGGAGTGTTTTGGCCTAGTCATTTCCAGTTTGGGCCAAAATGATGTTGATTTACTCAGTTTCAGGCATACTTACTATTTTTAGTAAGTCAACAGGACACAGTGGAGGCCAGTTTTGGTGATTGGATTTGATACTCTTCGGTGAGAGCTTTCCGACGAGCTATCACTTGCATTATTCGGAGTCCGATTGCTAATACATTTTAATGCCTGAAGTTTTATTAAAGTAACATTTAATTTAATTGTAAAGTATTAAAGTGTTACTTTAATTTTTTTTTTATGGGGATGTGTACCCAAGGGAGACATAAGGGGATATTTTAATATATGTTTTATATTGCTCATCTTTTATCCCACATTGCCCATGAGAGTTGAACCGACCCTTGAAAATAGAATAAAAGGAAGCGTCTGTGGCTTCATTAGAGAGGTTGAATATGAGAAGAAATTGGTGTGTGAGTTGCAGATCCGTTCTTGGCATTTGAGGATGTTTATCCTCTCTTGTGACATTCTAGACGTCATTCCCTTGGGGTTTGGCCTTTGGAATCCATTGTTATCAGTTTCATTATCAGGCAGTTTAGTTGCATTTCCAGCTACAGGCAGATTTGGTATTTTGCTCATATCTTCTTCACTACTTGTTCAATGCTTATGCCGCTTTGAGGGAATGATTTTATGAAGGTAGTGGAATGATTGAAGGACAAAGTACTATAGCGGCACTGTTCATGCGGCACTATTCACGTGGCACTATTCATGCGGCACTATTCACGCGACACTATTCACACGGCACTATTCACGCGACACTATTCACACGGCACTATTCACGTGGTACTATTCACGTCACTGTAGCAACAAGTTCGAAAGCATGGGCTGGAGTATTATTTCATTAATGCTGGAGTAATTAGTGAGTTGATAAATCTGCCATGTATTTGGTTTTATTAATTCTGAAAATAACATTTTATCGGCAGCAGTTCATTGTCCACTTTGCATATTATTGTAGTTTATTTCTTGTTTATGTTGTATGATTCCTATTCCATGCACAAAACACAACAAACAAATAAATGTTTGATTTCCAGTGTTATAAGGGGTTTAAAACATTAAATGGAGAAATAAGAAGTTGAATGCAAACTGTTTGACATAATTCCTTTCAGCAGTGGGTGTAGTTTTTTGGGGCATTCGGGGGTGTCCATTACAAATGATATGTACATCTGTGGTGAGCCTGGCTGGCTCTCAATTACAAACTGAATTTTTCTTTAATTTAATTGCAATTGTTTTCATTTATTTCAGTCACATACAATCTTTTATGAAATTTTTCCAGACTTTTAAATTAAAATAACAACAGCAAATTACTTACCCTTGAATGTCCACCCAAAAGACTTTTGTTATCCAAATTCACATCAAATATTAATCATTACAAAGATAACAATTCTGAAATATAAGTATTGCAATTACCAAAAGCTATTGTTGGCACCTTAGCTTCAAATTGTGGCTGCTGATAACAGTATGCAGCTTCCATAAATTGCAACAATACCCTTCCAAACTCCAACCGCACCCTCCTACACTCAACGCAGACAAGGGATCAATAACGTTACCCCACTATGTGATTGTGCAGCCACATAAACTCCATACGGACACCATTATAGGGAAACGCAGCCAAGAAATGAGTCACAGCTCATATAATAGCTTGCAGCTCTTAAGTCAATGCAGTACGGCATTGATAAATACATTCAGCAACAGCCCCAAAACTATACGGCATTGTCTCATATACCAGTTCAACACAAATCTGTAGATATGCTATGAAAATTCGATCCAGCTTGTTGAATCTTGTAAAGAATTTCAGTGCTCTCTCCAAGGATGAAGACCAAGCACAAGTGAAAGCCGTAGAACTCTCTCCAAGAATGAAGACCAAGTCCAAACCCTAGCTCTCCAAGGAAAATCGATTTCTTTCTTCCACTTCACACTTTTCACTAATGTGGCTTCTTCAACACACCATCACTTTATAACATTAAAGTCATAAAGTCATAAAGTTATTAAATTAAAATAACTTCATTTAATAACCACAATTAAAATATGAAGCCACTGAATCTCTCTAACAAAAATATTCTAACTTCTGACAACATAGCCCCGAGCTCATACTGCCCTGCCAGAAATAGCCAATTGACCAAAATAGACCTACTATAAACAGTAAGTCTCTCAAACTAGAGATTCCTCATAATCAATCCTGAGACATCTGATAACACTGTGTAAGCGCCCTGCTAAACAAAGCCATTCCCAAAATACCGCTTACCATAAATAGTAAGTCATCCAATCTGACCCAAATGAAGAGCAAACCTGACAACTAGAACCACCAAAATGGAATCCAACCACTAGCCCTACCAACTGACCCCCTCTGATCACCTGATTAGCTTACGAGGGTCACCAAACTAAGCTAATTCCAAGAGTCTGAAAAACGGGGACATTACAGTCCTCCCTTCCCAAGATTGCTTGTCCTCAAACAATCCGGAAAAACAAGCAACATCACAGTCCACCCGGATCCCAAGGATGATCATGAGTAATGTCCCTATCATCACCATACTCCTATGAAGAAATCATCAACATCGACAGTACAAACATCAGCATCTGAGAAACAACACTCAACACCCAAACTAAATATGCTGCAACAGGATCACCATGTGGGAGAAACTCAACCGAGAATAACTCACACGGAAGTAACTCGACCAATAGACTGGACTTGCCCCTAGTTTTCATACCAACCAAACCATCATATCAGTCATCAAATGGATGCACTGAAGAACTCTGCAACTAGTAGATGTCATGGACGTGAGTATCGAAAGTGAAACTGTAAGCACTCCTCACTGTGCACACCCCTATAAACTGCTCAGCTAGGCCCGACTAGCCTCCTGTGAAATCTACCTGATAACCAGGTGTACAAATCGGATCCCAAATGTCATCATCATCATCATACAACACCTGAAAGGGATCATCACTAAGCTCAAACAGCGGATTGTCATAAGTCATAACGACATCCACATCAAATAAGGGATTGTTCACAAAGTGAACAGCACCCATCTATTGATCTGAGGCATAAAACTGTGAACTGTGAGAGACGTGTAATCTGCTCTACCAGAATGGACTCATGTCTCTGAAAATCCGCACTATCTACAGCACAAAATGACATAGTGCGTAGACTCCCCTCAACAAGACCCGGCAACACATACTCTCTGCCCTGGTCCTCAAATCTAATCTGCATCGGGCTCACACTAAGGCAAAACTCCTTAATCTCCTATATCCACTGCATCCCCAAAACTACATCCATCTCTCCCAAATCCAGCACATAAAAATCAGATATCAGCTCGTAATCACCAAGAAACAAGGAGAGATCACTGATGCGCCTGGTACAGGTAAAGTTGTAGCCATTAGCTACCCTAACTCTAAACCCTACAAACTCCTCTTCCTGAAGCCCACACTGACTAACAACTCACTCATGAATAAAGTTATGCATGGCTCCAGTGTCCAACATAGCAATACAGGGTTGTCCTTCCACTAATCCCCTCAATCTAAAAGTAGAGGGAAGTGGCACAGAGGTGGACAACACAATCAGAGATAGTTTGGCATCAGGACCAAACTCTGGAGTAACTCTCTGCTCCTCTATATCAAAACCAACCGACTAATGAGAAGACTCAACCTCACCCTCATCAGAATAAACCCACATAGAGCGATTCGCCCTGCCCTTAGGCCTCATAGAACAAGAATGCTCTCTATCATAAGGCTCTTTGCACCAATAGCAAAGTTGTCTCCTCAAATCCTCTCGAGTGGCATCATCAAGTCTACTTGCAGATTTCTTCCTGGTCAACAACTGGTGGAGGTACCTCTTTTGCAGGAGGAATAATAGGACTAGGAGTAGACTTGCCTCGTGAAATAGAAGGCTCAAGATTCCTTGCCTTCTTCATAGAATCTCGCAAGGTAGGTGGATCCAAGGACTTAACCCACCCTTTATACGGCTTAGACAAACCCTCTATGAAAAGCATGACTCTCCTCTCGGAGATGTCATAAACCATAACTAATAGGCGTTGAAACTCACTGATAAAGGCCTCAAGGCCACCTATCTGTCTCAACTGAGCTAACTCTCTGAAGTAAGTCTCAGGATCCTTCCTGTCAAATCGCTCTATCAGTCTATCCACAAACTCCTGGTACTCAACAATATGATCATGATGCAGAGATACTAACCCATGATACCACCAATCATGAGCTACTCCGTCTAAATGAAGCACAGAAAATCATATAGCGTCCTCCTTAGACATAGGACGAAGTGACAAATACATATCCAGCTTGTGGACCCATGCTCTAGCTGTAGTCTTCCCACTTCCATCGAAGTGAGCTAGTGTCAACTTGCTGGTAGCCTGCTTCAGATCATCCTACCTAGGTCTCTGCCTCATGTCAAGAGCCGGCCTGCCTCTGGAATGCTCTCGCTTCTGTGTCAAATATCTATCAAAATTCAAATTTCTTTTTAGTGCCTCTGGAAGAGCATCCCATTCTGCAAAGTGTGTCACCATGTCATCGACAAATGGTGTTGTCTCTACACTAACTGCATCCATCTCAAGCCTCAAGAAAGTAGGATGAAGAGGCCTGTCATAAGTATCAGTATGGTCAGCTCTATAATCATGCCTGTCATCTGCTCGTGACCTATGTGAGCTGACTGAAACACTTCGCGCACCTCTGTCTCTAGCATGATCACCTAGTAATGCTATACACTGAAGAGTGTCTGAAAGCTGTTGCAATAGATTTGCAACATGATGCTAACCATCTACAATATTCTTGAAGGCATCTCTGGCCTCCCTGTCAATATCATGTCTAATGTTATTCCTGTTTCTGTCTCCTGCCTGTTCATTTTGTGGGCCATGTTCATTACCTTCGGGAGGTGGTGAATTTCTACCCCTGCGGGTATAGTGCCCTCCCAATACAAATCTTTCTGCCATAACTAAATCCTCATACCCTTCAGGATGGCAAGATCAGTGCTCTGATACCACTGTGATGAGCCTGGATGGCTCTCAATTACAAACTGATTTTTTCTTTAATTTAATTGCAATTATTTTCATTTATTTCCGTCACATACAATCTTTTATGAAATTTTTCCAGACTTTTAAATTAAAATAACAACAGCAAATTACTTAACCTTGAATGTCCACCCAAAAGATTTTTGTTATCCAAATTCACATCAAATATTAATCATTACAAAGATAACAATTCTGAAATATAAGTATTGCAATTACCAAAAGCTATTGTTGGCACCTTAGCTTCAAATCGTGGCTGTTGGTAACAGTACGCAGCTTCCATAAATTGCAACAATGCCCTTCCAAACTCCAACCGCACCCTCCTACACTCAATGCAGCCAAGGGATCAATAACGTTACCCCACTATCTGATTGTGCAGCCACATAAACTCCGTACGGACACCATTATAGGGAAATGCAGCCAAGAAATGAATCGCAGCTCTTAAGTCAATACAGTACGGCATTGATAAATACATTCAACAGCAGCCCCAAAACTGTACGGCATTGTCTCATATACCAGTTCAACACAAATCTGTAGATATGCTATGAAAATTCGATCTAGCTTGTTGAATCTTGTAAAGAATTTCAGTGCTCTCTCCAAGGATGAAGACCAAGCACGAGTGAAAGTTGTAGAACTCTCTCCAAGAATGAAGACCAAGTACAAACCCTAGCTCTCCAAGGAAAATAGATTTCTTTCTCCAAGAATACTTTTCACAAATGTGGCTTCATCAACACACCATCGCTTTATAACATTAAAGTCATAAAATCATAAAGTTATTAAATTAAAATAACTTAATTTCATAACCACATTTAAAATATGAAGCCACTGAATAGCTCTGACAAAAATATTCTAACTTTTGACAATAGAGCCCCGAGCTCATACTGCCCCGCCAGAAATAGCCAACTGACCAAAATAGACCTACTATAAATAGTAAGTCTCTCAAACTGGAGATTCCTCATAATCAATCCTGAGACATCTGATAACACTATGCAAGCGCCTTGCTAAACAAAGTCATTCCCAAAATACCGCTTACTATAAATAGTAAGTCATCCAATCTGACCCAAACGAAGAGCAAACCTGACAACTAGAGCCTCCAGAATGGAATCCAACCACTGGCCCTGCCAACTGACTCCCTCTGATCACCTGATTAGCTTACGAGGGTCACCAAACTAAGCTAATCTCAAGAGTCTGAAAAACAGGGACATTACACTATTAAGGTTACTTAAATCTTTTGGACTAAAACTCTTGTTGATATTCAACAAGGCATGTACTTTTATACATGCAAGTTTTTGCTCAATCTTCTATTTGTATTTATAAGGGTGCAAGTCCTAACATCATCATGCAATTTTTTCAAATTTCAAAATCTCTCTCCACTATATGGCATGCACCATTCCTGTATGTCTGCAAATTTCAACTTGAGACTTCATAGCTGCCCTATGCACTCACACACTACATAATAAGATGAAATTTTACCACCATGACGAATCTTCATAATGCCTTCATCATTTGACTCCTTTCTTCACTCCAGTGGATGCACTAAAATACTTCGTTTCATCATTTGACTCCTGTCTTCACTCCAGTGGATGCACTAAAATGCTTCGTTTCATCATTCCTATAAAGATAAGGATGAGAGACAACAAAAAATGGCATAGGCAAACAAGACAATGCTTTGGAAACTAACTGCCTTTCTAACAAAAAAGACAAAGATTTAGCTTGATTTTTGTACAAAAAATTTTGTATGGGCACAAAAAACTATCACATTAGCCTGAGCCCACAGCCTCTTATCATATTGTCACTTCTAGGATTCTTTTTGATATACCCAAATTCATGACTAAGAACATTTTACATTCTGTTTGGTTTATAAATCAGAAGTTAAAATTTTCTTTGATTTGCCCTTATACCGTGCAACAAGTACAATTTCAAATTGTCCATATCTGCACTAAACCATTTACATTTATCTTTGTTCTTTTTGGAACACATAAATTTACTTTTCTCAAAGGTAAAAGCAAACTATTGATGACTAGTTTATTGACAGTAATGAATAAATCCGTCTTTTATCTTAAGCAGATGTGCTAAGTTGCTAACAATGATCTACCCTTACCCAACCTTGTTAAAAGTAATAAATTTTTCAAATATAGGACTAATTTTTAGAAGTTCAATATTCATTTTTCAAATTCTCCCAAAGACCACCAGCAAAAGTGGCATTCCAAATTTTTGGGATCGAGTAATTAAAAGAAATGAAAAATTTTAGTAAGTTTGTTTTTTGATGGTAATCAAAAACTGCAAGATTGGAAATCATAGTAGCTTCTATTTTTAGAATTATTCTCTGACAGTTCCTATACCAAGATATGGTGAGTATTTTGTGACTCCAAACATTAAACTTTTGGCTTGTTAATATTTGGGCTTCAAGAAAAACACCATTTTGTATATTGGCCTTGACTATACAACCTAGGCGAATTCGCGGGATAATTCAGGACTTCTCGAAAGAAAAAAAAAGAGCACAATTTGTATTTTCACAAAAAACAATCACAAATGGTTTCAAAAAACTCAGTACCCAGGCATGTACTTGAGAAGATTCCCCTTGATACCAGATCAATGACAGCAATAGCTTTCTTCAACTGCTCTTTGACAGAAACAACTCGATCCTTGACATCAGTTTTTGACAAAATTATAGTCAACCAGCTTCTGCACTTTTTAAGAATTCTTTTACTAATTTGGAACTTCAAAACCCTAAGCAGGTTGGCCTCTTCACTATTAACTGATAGATAAGCTCTTCAAAAAAATTCAGCAGGGTGGCCTTTCAAAAACATTCAGGTTGGCCTCTGCACTAAAAACTTACAGGTCAGACCTCCAAATGTTACCCCTTTCCTTGACAGATGTCAGTAGGCCCTTTGTTAAACAGCACTTAACTTGCTCCTTTTGACAGTGATTTGATGCACAACAAGTAGCAGTGATTTGATAACAACAATTCTCCTCCTCCCTTCAATCTTCTTTGCAGTCAGCATACCCTCTTCAAGGCTTCCTCACTCTGGGTCAGAATACCCCTCCTAAGGCTTCTTTACTCTAATACTAAATGTCAGACAAATGGTTGCATGCAATTTGAGAGAACACACACTTAAATTATTATTGAAATGGAAAAGCTACAAGTTGATTGTAACTTAAACGTTACATTTTAAACTCAACTAGTATGGTGCTCTTACATCATTAACGTAAGCACTAAATGTTTGTGTACAATGTGTATTCTAACATAATATCGTATCTAATACTGATGATGGATCACAAAGTGTGATCCGAAATGTCAATGTTAAAAATATACACAGTTTTCTCGAAAAAAATTGCATAACCAACATGCAAGCCTCTACACAATTTCAGAAGTATTCAATACAGCAAATGATTGCATCTAATTGAGGTAATCCTCAATCAAAGGAACATATGTGGAATCTTCAACAACTATTTGGTAAATGATATGCACCTACTTACTGGAGGACCAAATCTGGGATCATCCTCACTTAAAGGAACAAATTTCGGATCTTCAATCAGCTCAGTTGGAAGTCCTGCAACATAGCCTTCCCAATTGTTAGACAAAGTACCATAAGCAACCTAGGATAATATGGCAAACTAATAAGCTTGTTCAAATACAAATTCATAATTGCTTAATTTCTCTAATCCTGTTCTGCTACTCAAAGGGTTGCAATAACAAACAAGGTTGCATTTGAGGCGTGGAATTTGTGATATTGTTAATAGCTCCACTATTATATTCAACGTACAATGAATTGCCTATAGTATGTTATGCACAAAAGTACAGGCAACCATGACTAATATCATCAACACAGCACAACATATTGTCATTTTAAATTTTTTTGAATATTTAGCACCGTCTTCATGTCCCAATCAAGCTATTTATATGCATAACCAAGTGGCAAGGCATGAAATCCTTGATTTGAAAAAGAAACATAAATCTATAAGTGCACTTTATAATGAATGGAGTTGCTGATAAATGTTGATGTGGACAGAGCTATAATCAAGGAAAGGATCTTCATTTAGATTTGTCAAATACATAATCAAGGGTGGTCTTCCTGATTTAGGTTTGTCAGATATATGACCCAAGATGGTGTTCTTGATTTAGGTCTGTCACAGAATGTTGTGGAAGTAAATTTAGGGTGGAAGCACTTGTCCAAGATTATAGTATTTTCTCTACCACTTACAGGTGGAGGATTGAAATCCTTATACGTTCTCTGGCTCCCTTTTTGACTATTCAAGAATTTCAAGATGGACTGCAAAGGCATTAAGGAGAACTTGAATTCAAAATAGTAGAAATGAAAGATGATAAGCAATTCGCACATACAACTCTTTTTATAAAAGTAGTGGATAATTGATGTGAATGGGGATTTCAATTTGAAAAAGAGGAAGTCAAATTTAAATGGTAATAAATAAAAGTAGTATAACTTCTAGAGACTAGGAATTAGCCCAATGTATGTCAAAATGTTAGATAATGATTTCATGTTTCTCAATGGGGCATCAAAATCATTTTTACTATTATTTTTTGTAAAGAAGACTTGATCAACTTGTTGTGAGGTTTTCACACCATTGCCCCAAAGAATTTGGGGACCCCCAATTTTTTGAGCATGCCTTGGCATTCTCCTAGATCTCAATATCCCGATGCCTTGACAAACTTTTTGGGCTTAGACGAACTACTTTTTGAAGATTATTGAAATTTAACCTTGAGCATTTTAAAGTTTAATCATGTTTTGGTCTCTTGAGTCTTTTATTGCGAAAGTTTGGATGATTGAAACAAGGATTACATAAATAGATTGAATGGCCTAAATTAATTTAATTTGCCAAAATGGAAATTTGAGATAAAGTTATGCTTATCTAATTCAAAAATCTGGGCTAATGGTTCAAAAGTCTAGCCCTTTAAGACATAAATCTGGCTTTGGCAATTTAAAATCTGGGCTTATCACCTTATTAAATCGAAATTTTGGCCCCCTAAATTCGAAAATTTAGCATGGAAAAAATAAAATCTGGTCATCAAATTGAAATTCTGGGCTAAATAATTTCAAATCTGGGCTAATAAAAAATAAATATTGGGCAATTAAAATCAAAATCTGGGTGCTTTTAATTAAATTTTGCATTGAAAATATCAAGTTTGGGCTCTAAGTTCAAAAATTTGGCCCCTTAGTATATGGCGCATGGCATGAAAATGTAAATTAGGGCCTTTCTTTTATAACGTGTGGCCTATCATCCAATGCATTTCGAAGATCTAGGTATTATTTAAAAGTTTCAATGCAAATTTATTTTGTTTTAGTGGGTCGGCCCCTGTCTTGGCATTTAAATTAATGTTTGTTGTTTACTCTTTGGCCAGGTCGGCCCACCATGTGGAGGAAGAGCTTTGTATAAGAGGGAGGCTGCCCCCTCATTCCCTCACTCACCATTCTTCCATCCACCAAAGCAGCGAAGAAAGAGCAGATAGGAGTGAATTTGTTGAGCAGGTCCGAATTTCTCAAGGGCAGATCCGAGTTTGTAGAGGGCAGAGATCTGAATTATAAGAGATCCAAATTTAGCAGAGCAGATCCAAAATTTAATAGAGTTTGTGAGCAGAGGCAGCGAGCATAAAGAAGCAGATCTGAATTTGTTTAGGGGACTGAGATCTGGCATTAGAGGGCAGATTTGTTGAGAGAGGAGCAGAGCTTGTGAGGAAGAGCTGCGACTTCAATTTGGAGGAAAGGGACCTGATATTTGTCAAAAGAAGAAGGCAGCAACATTAAAAGGGAGCAGAACCACCGAAATTAGTAGCAGACCAGCGATCTTGTGTGTGGAGCTCCAGGTTCTAGGGCAGTGCCTTATGAGGAGGGGCTGTGATTTAGTATGAGGCCTGCGATTTTCACATTGAGAGCCACAGATTTTTGATAAAAGGATTAGTGGACCTGCTATAGATGAGAGCCATGAATTTTGAAGAAAGATGCCATAGTTTGAAAGAGAAAGAAAGCTACAGATTTTGTGCCCAGGCTTGCAGATTTGCCCAAGCCTGACTATTCAAAGAGGAGAATTTGCAAAATTTGGTGAGTAGCTTATTTTCTCAATTGCTATCTTTCTTCCTTGGTTTTGATTGTTTAGTGTTGAGGACAAGTTTCATGATTGAGGGTGAAGGCTGGTCTACAAGACGGATTTTCTCCTTGTTCTTGCTTGGTACATTTCCCTATTTTCTTCTTGCATCATTCATCCATCACCTCATCATCTCATTAGGGCTTGAAGTTGGGAGATATAAGTGTAGTTTACGTTTAGGATTTGGAGAAAGGCGATATAAGTGGTAGTCCCACCCCTAGGAAAGAAGTTGGGAGATATAAGTGTAGTCCATCTCATAAGTAACAAAGAGGCAGAAATAAGTGGTAGTCCATCTCACTAAGTGAAGAGGCAGAAATAAGTGTAGTGCGATAGGAATTGGTGAGGCAGAAATATGTTTGATCATCCCTAGGAAGGGTTTGGAGATATAAGTGTAGTCCCACCTCGCTGTAGAAAGAAGGGGCAGAAATAAGTGTTTAGGATGGCGGATGCTAGTGCAAGCAAGAACCCAAAGGGAATTAATACCAAGTAAGACAAGGAAGACATGATGCCAAGACCACCTTCTTCTCGAAATTGAAGCGAATCGGAGACACCAACATCGGTACCATGGATATGATGCAATTAAGAGATAGGTTGAAAGGAGGCCAATCCTCTATGGCAAAGAAGATCAGTAAGTGTGGAATTGTACAAGGAAGTGTTCAGTATACCCCAACAGAAGGGCATGATAGTAATGTTGATGGATCAAGCGGCCAGGTTCTTTCAAGACAGTCAGGATGCCTACCTCGCTCTACTAAAGCAGAATTGGTTATACGAGGGCAAGAGGGGAGTCACCAAGTCATCAAGGCTCACCAGGTCAGATTTCAAATCTGAGTATGGCGATCTTGTTGTGCTTCTCAACCGAGTCATGGGCTCTGCTCAAGGTACATAGTTTAATCCTTGGATGTATTATTTTATTGAAGGAATTGAAAATGGTAAAGAAAGTTTGATTGAGCTAGGATCATTAGCATGAATTTAGAGTTGTAACTTAGGATAGTGCAAAGTCGAAAGCAATTCTACATGGGGTCCTACCTCTTCTAGTTGATGGAAGGTTGTTAGTGATGCTTTGCTAGTCAAACCAAATCCAATTTTGGGGAGATGCATTGTACCACTATGGTTGAAACAGATGCTTATGCCAAGGGGCGAAGTTGTGGCCATCCGGATAGTTGAGGATATTCAAAGGTTAGTGGAAAAGGAAGATGATGCAAGACAGAAGCAAATTGCAGGAACAGTGGCAAAGGTAATCAGGGACGGTGATGATGGTCACCAAAAGGTTCAAATTGCGGTACCAAAGGTTAGCAAGGCAGTGGGCGAAATTGTGGCCCAAGATTATGAGATAGTAGAACATGACATGGGAAAAGTCACAGATGACATGGAGTGTGTGGAGGTTCAGGAAGGCATAGCTTCAATCAGAGAAAGGTTAAGAAAGGCAAATGAAAGGAATGTGGAGTTGGAAAACGAGAACAAATATTGGAGAGATAGTTATTATGAAATGTGTCAGCCTATCCAACAGTTGCCTCAGGCAGCCCTTTCACAGAATAGTGGGAGCAATCTAGAAGAGATACTAGCTCGAGAGCAAGGAACCAAAAAGTGGATCAGTGATACAATTCAGGAAGGGCGAAGGTTCTTGCTTCCCTTTATCTCAACTTTCAAGTCATTTGTGTCCCTTAGAGATAAATTCAGGGCATTTGAAGGGAAGTGGAAGGATTTCCTTCCAATTCATGACTTAGCCATTCCCAGGTTACATGCGG
Organism: Chamaecyparis obtusa; assembly: GCA_027943335.1. Taxonomy (NCBI): domain Eukaryota; kingdom Viridiplantae; phylum Streptophyta; class Pinopsida; order Cupressales; family Cupressaceae; genus Chamaecyparis; species Chamaecyparis obtusa. The sequence goes on from BSBK01003479.1 coordinate 1,734,336, forward strand.
CCATAAAGCTATCAGAGGGATCCTTGGTGAGGGCCAAGTTGGTCAATGAGGGAGGAAAGAATATTATTGAGTCTTGGTATGTTACCTTGACTGCCAGATCGAGGGTACTCGAAGAAATACAAAATGAGATTGCACAGCACAGTCCAAGCATTGACACTTTCATTTCAAATATGCTGAGCGATGCGAGGGTTGCACTTGATTTTGAAGAAATCAAAGAGGAGAGTTTTAATGAGACAGAGTTTGGATCGAGATTGGATGAGTTAGGGAAGGTTGCCTCCAGGGAGAAATAGTTGGGCATCCTTGCCTCTCTCAGGGCCCTTATAGAGTTTGCAAGAGATGATGAGAAGGAGAGTGAGAAGACATTGCAGGCAGCAAAGAACATGATGGACGCAGCTGAGCTCAGGATGAAGCATACACCTTACCCTCCCATGGAGGAAGTCAACAACATGTTAGCTAAATTCATTGCTTATGCTAAAAAGATGAAAGAAAAGGGTAGAATTGTATTAGAAGATCATTTGATGTAAGCCCAAGTGGCAAATTCTCCTTTCTTCTTGGGTAGAGTAGGTGTTTGATTCTGACTGGCTACCATTTTGGTGCCTTCTCATTGGTTGCCACTTTTCCTTTTTTTTGTATTGGTCCATTGATGAGGTGGCATCTTCTCATTGGCCGATGAGGTGGCAACCCTAATTAGGGTTTCTAGGATTTAATCTGGATCGTTGATTTTGCCTCTTAATCTTGGCCACTCATTGTAGTTTTGAGCCTCTATATAAGGCCATGTACTCTCATTTGTAAAGGGTTGAAGAAAATTGTTGCTTATATAATACCAAAATTGCTTCTCTTGTCATTGTTGTGTCTTGCATGGTGATTAAGAACACTTGGTGTTATTGCATGGTTTCTACTTCCAATAGTTAAAGTTAGATTTCATTGAGTTGTTAAAGTAGGATTTCATTTCAAGTTGTTAAAGTTAGAATAGAAGTAAATGGCTAGTTGTATGGTGATATTGGTAAGTGTTTGATAGGGATCTATATACTAGGCCACTAGCATCTTAGCAGCTTGTTAAAGAGCCTTGTGTGGTAATCTAGTCTTATTCCCCTTGAATCATTGCATCTATGGAGGTAGCGCCGCTGGCAAGCTTTCATTAGGTTGATCCCCATTCATTCGCCAATCTTTCCATTCCATAGGAGTAGTGGTAAAGCGAGAAGTAGCTTAGTAGTTGAAGTTTGAAGAGTAAAGTTGGAAGTGATATAAATTGGAAAATCATTGAGTATACATTGCAAAGCTATATCCCATCATCATCATAACGAGAGTTTGATATCCTCAAGTGAACAACGTAAGCCCGCCGAAGTGATTAACCAACAAATCACATCAATATAACTGAGTTAGTATCCATAGGTGTAAGGAACCTTGGAGTATTCTCATATTCTTCATGAGTATATACTTTTCAAGAGAGGGTTGAGTGTTTGGTATGCCTTATCAAGTATTCAATTGCTATATGTTATGTAGTGGTACAAAACTAACATCAACACAACCTGAAGTGAACAATAAACTCAGCTGGAGGAGTGCTTCATGGGCACAACTCAGAAGCAAAATTATATTGATAGTATATCAATAAGTAAATGGTGAAAAGTAGACATTGCACCCAAATGGACTAATCTCTGCTTGAGAAGCCAACATACAATGAAATATGAAATTTGGATAAATATCTGAGGTAGATGAGAGATTTGGTTAAAGATGGCATTAGAAGCATTAGTGTAGTGGTTGCATTCTTCGACAATGCCCCAACTAGATAGTCAGCTATGTACAGTGAGTGTTTAACACAATGGGAGAATGTCACAAATTGGAATAGCAATTTTTGGATACTGATAAGGAATTATCAATTCCTACCTTCAAAGATTGGGAAGGTTCTAACATGCATTTGGACAAGTGTTGAAGCTCAGCACCCAAACAAAAAACTGTTATTTGATCTTTCTCCATTTCTTTGAAACTTTCTTGTAATCAGTGTTAATCATTAGGAGATTAGATATTAAACAAAAGACTGGATGCACGTTAATGTAGAGTTTCTCTGCACCTTTGAATCCTATAGCCCAGCTCCAAATTTTGATCAAGTTATGCACAAAATCTAGTCAGTCCTATCCTTTGGAATCTTGGATATTAGGATTATTTAACCACCAAAGTAGTCACCTAAAGGAAAAGAGAAAATCGAGAAACTGAGGAGTTGTTTTTGGAAGTACATTAAAGATCTGCATCCCTTAAACATGAAAGCAGAGGAATATTAAAAGTTGTAACAAATTTGCTGCATCGCATGAAAAAAATAACAACACCTCATAAATGAGAGTAGAATAGAACAGATCCACAAAGTATAAATGAAATGAAATACAAAATGCTGAATATCAAACTTAGACACTTCAAGAGGGCAACCTCCAGAACTTTATGATGAAAACACTATTCTTAGCTATGATACCAAAAGTAAACACATAACTCCTATTTATAGGATGATTAGGCTATGGTGACTCCAATTCCAAGCTAGAATATGATCATCTGCAATTATAATTTCTGCTAATTGCATTCATAAGGGGCTTTCTAATGAATGGTTCATAAGGCACGACACTTTCTGAAGGTTTTGCAAATGGGGTTGCAAGTAGAGTGGATTTAACCATGGAGGAAATTGCACTCAAGCTAGAGTTAGTACTGGGATGGGTGACCTCCCGGGAAGTCCTGGTGCTTCACCTCTGTGAGCATCACCTAGATGCAATGAGTGCTAAGTGTTCCATTCATTCTCATGAGAGATGGGTTCATGTGAACCACTTCTCATGAAACATGGGTCAATGGGTTTGACTTAAAAAACTACACAATTGAATCTTGATAGCAATATCACAATTTGACTTGCTGCAAAAAATATCTCCTACTTATCAATCTATTGTTTTCCCAGATATAAGTTGTGATCGAGTCTTGTCAAGTTTGTTTTGTCTTAAATGTTTACAACATTATGAGACAATGCTCTTGAAGCTATCCATTGTGGCAAAGGAAACAAGGTGATGAGATATCAATTACTTGGTAAAATCATCTTCAAGGTCAAATTTTCATGAAGGGAACACCATTGGAAAGGAAGCATTCTAGTTAAAAAATCACCTCGAGTAGAAACATGCCCCAAAAAAGAGGAAAGACAAAAGTTAGGAGTATGCCTAAAATGTGGTGCATCTTGATTCCTAACAAAGGACCAAAATCATTTCTAGGCATGGAAAGAGAGGCTCAATGAGAATACCATCCAAAGGTTCACATCTATACAGAAGGAATGATATATCCCAAGCACAACAGTCAACAAAATAAAAAAAGTAACTGCAATGATAGAACAACGAACCTGAGATTTTACTTTCAATCAATTGCACAAGTATTACAATCTGAGCATGCAATAGTAGCGATTGGTCTTCTAACGATGGTTATCTTCATTGTAATTTGCGGATAATGACGAATGACAGTGTTGGTATGATCACCTCAAATCTGTCCATTGTCACAGCAAGGCTGTACGAGTCTGATATGAATGTCACCTTTGATATGCATTGCAAAAGTATGAATGTCGCCTCTGAGATATGTGCTGCAATTATATGAATGCCACACCTCTAAATCCACGATAGTATGAATGGTGCCACTAGTATATCAAATGTGAATGTCGCTTTTGTTGATGATTGAATGAGGAATGTAATCCTATGCAATATCAATGAATCAAACTCAAGGATGGATATAGTCACAAATGAAGTTATCACTAATGGATGCCGAACAGTGGTATTGATGTCTCCCAATTGCAAGTAAACTATGTTTGTAATTGTGTTATTAGTCCTTGACGAGTGGTTTGTTAGTTGACAGATTCCAACAGTTGGTAATCTTAACCAACCAAGGACTGCTATATATGTGCTCATTTTGTATGTGTCAAGGACCATCTGTGATTCATTATGCACACATTGCATATCATTTGCATGGAATAAATACTCTATCTTTCTGGAAATTGTATTCTTACTTGATATTTTATGTTTTGTACTTGATGTTCTATGTTTTGGAGATTACATTGTCATTTCCTCTTTATGTTAAGTAACATAACCATACCCGAGCAAACAGGCTCCAAGTATGATTTATTGTCGTCCCTTGTTATGTTATTTTTTTTTGGTGTTTTTGAGATGTATTTTGGGCTTGGTTGTCAGCTTTGTCTCCTGCAGATTTGCCCACGAGGATTGTTCATGCTGGTCAAATCTTGCTTGTTTGGTCTTTTACATGCTTTTCTTTGTTGGTATTTTCTCTGCTTGTGTTCTTGCCCGTTACACCTTTGAGTGGGTTGTTCACACAAGCATTTTGTTATCTTTGTGGTATATTTCTTTTGTTTATGTTACAGGCAAGGGCCCCTACATAGACCCCCAAAATTTTCATTAAAAAAAAGCCCACATGTGCCCTAATAATGGCAAATAGGTATATAAAAATTGTACAATTGAAAAACTATACAACATGAGCGCCTACTTTATCTCCAATAATTGCTTTGCATATTTTCTTTCTCTTGCTTTTGTACATCTTGTCAACTATTTTTCTTTTTCTTTTTGCTACTTTAAAATCGTTTGTAGGGCTTCACTTCTCTTCAACAAACCCACTCTTTGATTTCGATTTCATTTTATTTCCCCTTTTGATTCAGGGCCAAGATGGCCGCCCAAAGGATGAACGCAATTGGCAGATTTAATTTGCTTGGGCGGAAACATATTTTCAGTGACAAAGGCCAAGAACTATATCAAAATGGAGTATGGGGAAGACAAATAGGAGAATGTTAAACACCATCATAAGCACTATAATATGCAACGTTTTATTATGCAATAGTACTGTACAAGATTCAAGAGGTCGGGTGTGCATGAATGCCCAGCTATCCTTCTGTTCTACCATTAAACTAGCTAACTAGCTTACTTGTTGCCTATTAACTTATCCAGACATCACAAAATATGGTCTTATACGCTAATATAAATGTAGGAGGATGATGAGAGGTTCGGCAATTACTAGTGTGTCAACTACTCTTCCGAGTTCTGGCAATACTGTTATAAGTGGCTATTACCTAGGAATAGCGCTACAGATCCCTGTGCCGAACAGGTCCGTCACAGCAGATGCCATAAAATGTGTGTGACAAGTCTTAAGAGGAGTTAAGCGCTCACATTACTATCATGTGCTCTGTGACAAGTAAGGGCCGACAGAGTTATGGCTGCTAAAAGTTCCCAAATCCTCCTGGATTATCTTTCCGCTTCAAGTGGACCGCAGATGCCATTTTTTCTATTATTTTGCTTCCTGTCATTTTCAGTAGCACTGACCTATTTCATTTGTTTAAGAACATTGGTGTGATTGCATTTCATTCCTGTATCTCAACATTAAGGTACAGGTGACTTTATATGTTAGCTTTGTTTCCTTGATGTCCATCTTAATATAAGAAAATAGGCGCCAGCTACATTCTCGTGGAGAGGTCTGCCGCTCCAATTTTCCATGTCAGGTGACCCCATCACAAGTTTTCAAAGGCCTACAGATATAGGAAGACTAAGCTATCCTTTTAGACGAGAGTTTGTACTATTGCTCCAAATTTAAGTGTGCCGTAGCTTCATGAAATCCTTTATGTCCAGCTGTAGGAATGCATGGAACGTTGTCCTCAAAAATTGGAGCCCTGTCTTTTTGGCTGGATAGCTCGAGCGGCTACAGAATTAGTGGCGAAGGGACATTGAACAGGAGATTTTCTGATGCCATTCGTACAATTTAGGATACCTTTTGCTGAAGAACAATCTTCGTCTAGTAATTGTTCCACTGATAGTTATTTTTATGAAAATTATATTTGAAAGTAAAAATCTCATCTTTCATGACACGCATTTAGTCGCAAAAAGTTCTGACAACTCTTGTGCAGAAAAAATTAACAAACTTAGATGACTCTTTTAGATTATCTTACAGAATGTGTAAGCAGACTGAAATAAGAACCGTAAAGAATATTAGTTTGAATTTGTATTAAAGATGTAGATTAACAATAAACGTAGAATAAGCACCTTCGGAGGCAGCCCGAAGAGGTTCGAATCTCACTGATACGCCTTTCAAGCCAATTGCATTCATTGATGTATTGCTGTAGTTGAGCAAATGCTTTGCCTGTTTGTGGAAATCCTGGCATTTTCTCGACGAGTTGCTATAGTTCGGTAGAGCACGCGTTGGCGAGTAAGAAAGGATTGGGTTTGAAGGGTAGGAGTATACTGGAACTGAACAGATCATGATTATATTTACAGACTTTTGAGACTGAGGAGGCTCAGTGGCATAGCACAAGTTGAAGAGTTCCAAGATAATGAAATAGGTGTCAAGAAAATTGGATGTTAATCTACTTGTATTAGTTCATTTTTAATCATATTTTTGAGTTCTGTTGATTGATTTATTAGTTAAGGCTTGGTTTGATGAAGAAGGCAGGGTTAAACAAAATAAAACTAGCAGTCACATATTTTTGTGCATATAATATTATTGTGATAACATTATTTTGATAGGATTGTTGATGTGTAACATAGATTATTTTTGGGGTGTAAATTTGTAAAATTTGTTTAACTATGAAGAATTAACTTATTTAATTTGAATAAAATAGTTATATGAATTCATGAGCCATTAATATTTTGGATGTACTCAATAGTTGATGTGAATTAACGTCACCCAAACAAATTGTCACTGTGTGCAATCTTCCACCATTTGAAGTATCAAAAATATAGTAAGCCCCAAAGCTCCAAAAGATTTAGTAATTGACATTTTATTACAAATCTTTAAATATTTCATCTTTAATTAGTGATAAAAAACACACTTTCTAATTTTAAAACAAAGTTATAAAATATTAAAAACTCAAGTTTCTATTTTTTATTAATTATTTCTTAAAAAACTTTCTATAGTCTCAGAATTTTTTTTGGAATTTTAGCAGCGAAGTCAGCGAAGTCAACGAATTTCTTCAGCGATTTTTAGCAGCGATCTGCTCTGGCATCTACTATGTCCTCCACGCTCGGATGTGACGCGTGCTCCTAAGGACGTGGCGATTGTGTGTGGAGGAGAACGCTCCTCCACTTTGGTTTGCTTTCTCTGGACCTTAACTCCTTTATTGTGCTCTGACTTGCATTTACTCACTGTCCTATAGAAACGGGTTCTGATGGCTCCATTAAACCTGCGTCTAGTTTGGTTTCTCATTTGCCTTCCAATGTGTCTTCGGCTCCCGGATCTTCCACCTTGCCCTATGATTCGGAATCCGCACCCTCGGCCTTTAAAGCTAGCCCTAGCCCTTCACCCTTACCTCATAAGAAATCATTCACTGAAACGGTGGCACCCAACAATCATGGGGTCTCCATTGATGCGAGATTTGTGCAGGTGGTTGGAGGCAAGAGATCGCTCGAAGAAGGTAAGGAATCTCCTAGCATGTTGAATGAATTTGTTGTCTCACCCAACGATGCCATGCTCAAGGAAATTTCTTTGGAGAAGTCTAGGTTCTGTGACACTGCAATTTTCTTTGCATGCGTTGATATTGAGAAATGCCCTCCTAGGAAATTCTTGGACGACTGGTTTCATAACTAATGGAATTTAAAATTAGGGCTTAAAATCTCATTCTGTAGACAGATTCAAAAAGGGCTTTTCATTATTTTCTTTAATAATCATGAGGCTCAAGTAGAAGCCCTAAAACGGCAATACTGGAATGTTGGTAAAACTTCGTTTAGGGCTTTGGCTTGGTCGCATGATGTTGTTTGTGAAGAAGTTCTCGCCCTGTCTTCACCTAGATGGCTTATTTAAAAGAAGTTCCCCCTTTCCTCTGGAAATTCCTTACACAATTGCTTGCTCCGTTTGGCTCTATCATTAGAATTGATGAAACTTCCAGACTTGTGTCCAATCTTGATGCTAGGGTTTTCATTTCTCTTAAACCCGAGGTTGATATTCCCCTAAAACTTACCCTGAAAATCCATGGTGAAACCATCTCCTGCCCGGTTGAAATCCTTGGGGGTCTAAACGTGTGTTTTTTGTGCAAAAAGGAAGGGCATATTCGGAAGAATTGCCCCATTATTAACAAGAAAAACAATGAACCGTCCCAAGGAAACCTTGTAGATGGCAATTTCGGTAGCAGGGAATTGGCCACTATCCCTGATACTTCGATCCCTAATCAATCCTTCTCTGATTCACACTCTGGAAAAGGGCCTGATAAATCTAGTTTTATTAACCCTATAGCTCAACAACCTATTGTTTCAGACCAAAGAAATAGTTTGAGAGATAATGAGGGTTTTCAAACTGTGAAAAATAAGAAGCCTAGAAAAAAGAGTGCGCAACAATTGGCTATTGAACAGATCCGTGCTACCTCCAAATCGAACCCCTTTGCTGCTTTGGCTTCCCCTACTCTGTTAATTGAAAATGGGCCATCTATGGACAGTAAGATTTCTGATATAAATTTGTTGGAAGGACAGAACTCACAGAATGGTAGGTCTGGTGATGTTACCATGAGTGAGGTCCCTACAGGCATGGTTAGTAGTAAAATTTGCCCTAACCTGAATGTAGTCCCCCCTTCTGATGATAGCAACATCGCCCCCCCCATCTCTGGTCTTAATGAATTAAATGATGATTTTATTATTGAAGTTATACTTGCTAATAAAGGCTCTGATAATGCTAGAATACAGAACCCAGTTGAACATAATATTAATGGGAATATAAGGAATCCTGATTTCAATATGATTGGCTCCCACTCCAATCTCTCTCAACTGAATAATGGTGCGGACGAGGAGGACCCTCTCTGGGGTTCCTCGACTTCCAGAAAGAAGGGAAGGCCCCTAGGGTCAAAAAATAAAAAGAAAAATGGGGAGACTCTGGCTCCTCTTACTGGCTCTCTTTTGAATTTGTCATCATGAAGTGCATTTCTTGGAATATTAGAGGCCTAGAGTCTCTAGATAGGAAGTCGATTATTAAGAGATTTTTAATGGGACACAAAAACTTAGATTTTTTTATGATGCAAGAGCTTAAGGCTGTTAATTTCCTTCTTAATTCTTCTCTAGATTTTATCTGGAGGGATGCTATTAAAATCTGTACTAACCATCCTAAAGGGAAAGGTGGTGCTGCTTTGCTTATTAATCCTTACTGGGATAAATATATTAAGTTTGTTGGATGTTCCCCCTGCAACCGTGTTGCATGGGCTGTTATTGAGCTTAACGGTTCATCATTTGGTGTTTGCTCCATTTACGCCCCTAATGAGGTTAAAGATAGGATCATTCTTTGGGACTAGCTATATAACCTTCCTGACATTCCCTGGATTTTTTTTGGGGACTTTAACATGGTCGAGAATCAAGATGATAAACTCGGGGGTCTTCCTTTTACTTGGAAACATCGTGAGAAGGTCTTTTGGGATCGTTGTAAACACAAATTTAATTTATTTGATCCTATGGAAGGGCATAGAAGAGATACTTCCAGCCTCTGGTATACTTGGTGTAATTTTCAACAGGGGGTTAAGAGGATTTATTCCAGGCTTGATAGATTTTATGTGAATTCTGATTTTTTCTCCTTCTCTCCTAACCAACAGCATGCCCCTATTTTTGCTTCTGCCTCTACCCTTTTTGACCACCTCCCTATCATTGCTCTTATTAACATTAGAAACGCTCTTGCCCCTTCTACTCATCATAATGATAAATTTATCCTTAACACCTCGCTGCTTAATGATCAAGATACTAACATTGCTGTTAAGATGGTTAGGAATTTTAACCTTATTAATAACTCTTTTACTCATATTGATAGATGGAATAGCAATGTTACTTCGTGGAGGAAAATATTTCAAACCTTAGGGCAAAGGAAGGCGAAGAATTATAGAAGAGTGGACAACACTTTGAATGAACAATTGCAATTGGCTGAAGTTGAGGCTCAAGCTAATCCCACATCTATTTCACATGTTGAACGTGTCTCTGCTACCAGGGATACTCTGAGGAAGCATCAACATATTAAAACCATTGGGGCCTCTGTCAGAAGCTGTCAACAATGGTTGAAATATGGTGATAAGGGCTTCAAATTCTTCTTTAATTATCTTAAACAAAAGTAGAATAAAGAGAAAATTGATAGAATTGTCACGGATAATCAAGAACTTACTGATATCAATGACATTGTTGCTGCCTTCGAGAAGTTTTATAAGGCTCTATTCAATTCTGAAGACAACAACAATGCCAAAGATCTTAGGAATAGATGTAAGGATCTTATCCCCAAGAAAATTGATGAGGGGGATGCCTCCATCCTCAGGGATAGGGTATCAATACAAGAAATATCTGATGCTATATCTGTTCTTAAGAGGGATAAAGCGCCTGGGCCGGATGGCCTTCCTGCTGAATTCTACCAATCCAATGTTGATTGGATTGCCAAGGATTTATTTGATCTTTATTCAGAAGCTTATGACCGTGGCACTCTTGGCAATTCTATCAATATGGGGATTATTAAACTTATCCCTAAGGATGGAGACAAGTCCCTCATCAAGAACTGGCGGCCAATTACTCTGCTTAATGTCTCTTACAAAATTCTGGCCAAAGCTTTGGCCTCCAGACTTGTTAATATTTTGCCTAACTTTATCTGCCCCACCCAAACTGGGTTCATCAAAGGACGTTATATCCTAGAAAACCTTATTACCAGTTGGGAATCTATGGATTGGGCCAAAAACTTGAATCAGTGCTCTGCTATGTTTCTTCTAGATTTTGAGAAAGCTTACGACCATGTTGAATGGGATTTCATCCTTTCTATTCTTCAAGCCTTTGGTTTCCCTAATGAATTTGTCAGATACATTCAAGTCCTGTTTAAAGATTCCTCTGCTAGAATTGATCTCAATGGTTTTTTATCTAATCCTATCCCCTTGTCCCAATCTATTCGTCAAGGATGCCCCCTTGCTCCTGCTCTTTTTGTCATAGCTTCTGATGCCTTGTATTATATCCTCAGAGACAATACTATCTCTCCCAAAGTTAAGGGCATTTCTCCCCCTGATAGCTTTGAGCTCCTCAATATCCAATTTGCAGATGATACCTCACTTTTTATTGAATTATCTTGTCTTAATATCCAACATCTCAATTTGAAGTTTGACTTGTTTGAAACCATCTCAGGAGCTCGCATTTCTAAATCCAAATCTATCATGCTTGGATGGAATGAGAAACCTCCAGATTGGTTTCTCCAATTTGGATACTCTTGGGGTAGACCTAATAAAATTGTGAGATACTTGGGGGTTCCTTTTTCCATTTCCCCTTCTCTCAAAGACATGTGGATCTGGGTTAAGGATAGAATTATCAAGAAGCTTTACAAGTGGGATAATAGGGCACTGTCTCTTGCTGGTAGAGTGCAGGTTTGCCAGAAAATCTTGTCTTCTTATAGTATATATTATTCCTCTGTTTGGATGTTCAGCAACTACCAATTGTTTGAAATTCAGAAGGCCATCAGAAGATTCCTTTGGTCTGACGGCCAAGGTAGCAAAAAGAAGCATGTTGTTAAATGGAGTTGGTGCCACATTGATAAGAAAGCTGGTGGTTTAGGCCTTAAAGACCTTAGGATCCAAGGTATTTCCCTTGCTGCTAAGTGGATTTTTCGAGCTCTAGATGGTCAGGAGCCTTGGAAGATTCTCCTTAGATATAATATTCAATCTGGTCATCCTAAGCAAGCCAAGTATTGGAAGAATCTTCCTTTTGCTGACCTTGTTGCTGGAACGTTCCCTGTCTCCGTCCATGGTTCTCTGGTTTTTAAGTCTATCTGGAAGGCTTGGGAACTTGTGAGGGGCTTTATTTATAATTCTAACTTTGTTAACAATAACTCTATTCATGGTGAGCAATCTATATGGTGGAATCTGCAACAAAATGGTAAGCCTCTTGCTATGACTCAAGGATGTTATGCGAAACTCTGGAACAACCAGGGTGTTAAATGCCTCATTGATATCTTGGAGAATGACAACCTTGCCAGCTGGCAGGATATCAGAATTAAATTCAATCTCCCTGTCTCTCACAAGCGTACTTATAATATGATTGCCAATGCCTGTCGTAATCTTAATCTCCCTCGCAGATGTGATGTGGATTCCCATAGATTTCTATCTTTTCGCTGGGATGATGGATCACTCTTACATAATATCAAAGCTAAAGATATATATAAAGTGCTTAACAAAGACCACTCTATTATTTCACACCTGAATAGCATCTGGTATGTGAACCTGGACTATATTGAATGGCAAAAGATTCTTGACAGATTCTGGAAGTCTCATATTCCTCCCAAATTATTGCATTTTAAATGGCAAATTCTTCTTGATAGGCTACCTATTAAAAATCAGATTGGTGGTACTGACTCTTGTTCTATTTGTAGGACTCCTGAAAGTTTAAGACATATTTTCTTTACTTGCCAATTTGCTAGATCTATATGGATTTTCTTTGGTATTTCTATAGCTGATCATGTCACTGTTCTTAATGTTATTATTGGAAATATATTTGGTCTTAAGAGGGATGCTAATCTGTTTTGGAATATTCTTTCTTCCCATATCCTTTGGTTTATATGGAAATGTAGAAATGAGGACAAATTCTAAGATGTTAGCAGATCCCTTACTTTGTTTCAATTGAAACTTATACGTTTTAAGATTGTCTCGCAGGTTTGTTGCATCATGAAGCTTGAAAAAGACAAGTTGAAAAGATTTCTCCATGATGGGCTCGCTACGATGTTCATATATGAGATGAAACATGGGCTTGAATGGGCTAGCATTATTAACAATCAGACTGCTTTTGAGGAAGCCCTCAAGGAGCTGCTCAAAGAGATGCGGGATACTAGAGGCCCCTTTTCAGATAGACTTGAGTTCTTTACTCAAATCCTTGAGAAGAAGAAGATGGTGTGGATGGAAGGAGAGCTGGGATGGACAGCTTGGATTGATGATCAAGATGATATTTTGGAGTAGCTTCTATTTTGCTCTCTTTTGTAGTCTCGTTAAACTATTACTTATTGTGCTTGTTGACTGAGTATGGTCTTCAGCTGAACTTGGTGGTTGAGGCTCGCCTCCCCCTTATTTTGTTTTTGTACCTTCCTTTTTGAACTATCGATTATTTAATTTTTTTTTAAAAAACTTTCTCTTCCATTGTGAATTTTATTTCTATTATAAACTAATATTTATTTATAGTTTAGTTTTCATTTTTAAATTTTAATATCATATTTTTTTATTTTTAAAATTTTAAATCAACTTGAAAACTTTATATTATCTATTATTTTATTTTCTTTCTTCAATTTTTTCATCTTAAATTATTTTTAAAAAACTATACTTTCTAATTTTAAAACAAAATTTTATTAATATTTATTTACTTTTTATTTTTTATTTTTTATTTTTAAATTTTCATATATATATATATATATATATATATATATATATATATATATATATATATATATATATATATATATATATATATATATATATGTAAAACAATTAGATAATTGAAAATAACAATGATGTGGAGGAAATGATTTTTCCATTGACAATGTTTTTGAATAGATAAGCTTAAACAACTTTTTTAGTGATAAAGATTGCAACCAAGTTTATCTAATAAAAAATCTAAAACTCTTATTTTTCCTTTTTCCATTTCAAATCATTTATATTGTAAGAAAAACTTGGCTAAATAAATTATCACAAATTAAATAACTAAAACATATATCGAACAAAGGGGTACACATTTTTTTTTAAAAACTCTTCTTAAATATTATACGGTTTAGTTGGATGTGTAGCCACAACCCTCAAAAAGAGAGAGAGAGAGAGAGAGAGAGAGAGAGAGAGAGAGAGAGGCTACAAATATCTAGCATGAGAAACTAATGGACAACAATGCATGAGTATAGTGCCCAACCTCCAGGAACAATACCAAAAAAAAACTATAAGAATAAAAGTGCAACCTCTAGAAATCATTTTAGGTAATAAGCGATTCATTATGGTATTTGTGCATGTGGAATGAAGGCAATCAGAAACCAAAGGAATATTTGAATCCTAAATTTAAGATAGAGAATATGATTACCATCACATAGATAAGCCTCTAGATAATGCTCAGAATCTACTAGATTGCTCCATTCGTACATACACAGTGATGTGCAGATTTCACTGTCAAAACACAAAACTAAACACAAAACTAAAAGACAAAGATTATGAGTGGACATTAAAAAAATAATCAAAATTTTCAAGGAAACGCAGTAAGGTGGAAATTTAATAAAGATCAATATACATATGTTTTTAAATCATGCACAGGTTTAACTCGATTAGCTTTAGGCAATCTACTCTTTCTTAAGCAAAGAAAAATAATAAATAAAAGAATTTCTAATAACGTGATTTGATTTGGTAAGAAAACAATAATTGAAAATACCCATCTAAACTCAACAAAAAGGCTACATCTCTCTTCAAGCTGATTTGTCTTCCTCTTTTGATTTGAAATCGCTTCCCGTCTCTTCCAAATTGACATGCAAGAAAGTTTAAGTATAGGAAGAACTGTTCTAAACGGTAATGCATCAAATTTGATGGACCAATCTAGTGTTCATAGAAGTTTCAAATAGTAGCACTGAATGATCTAAAAATTGCCTCTCCTTCTAGAATACAAAGTTTTAGAATGACTACCTCAAATCCTTAAATGTTGAAATGTCTTTCTACATCAAACAATCTCACTTATGGAAACGCTATTAAAAACTTTCTATTATCTATATAATAGAATGTTTTATATCTTGGCACAAAGTTTTATAATTTAGAAACTTTCAAACCAAGTCTTAGAATTGACAGAGATCTTTGGAAAAAAAATTACAATAGGAAGGGCTAACAATTTTCTGATTAAATTATTTTTTTCCTGGAGCAAAGCTCCCACAAATAGCCTATCGGCTAAATAAATATCAAGAAAATTTTAAGAAAGAAAGAAAGTTGATTTGATGATCACAAGGAAGAGCTAATCTTACTTGGAAAAAATAACCTTAAGTTATTTTTAAATGAGTTGCAACGGAGAAAAAAGAAAATAGAAAATAATATTACAATTTATCAATGGTTTAATTATGCAAGGCAGCTTTATGAGCAAGATTCCAAGGTTGACACTCCCCCTCAGTCAACAGTACTATTAAGCTTTTCACTATTCAAAAGATCAAGGAGGGTATCAAGAAGTTAGGTGTTGGAAAAGTAAAAGATTTAGTCAATCTTCAAGAAGAGTGTATATTAAAGTAGGGTATGAAAAATTTTGCACCTCACATTGCAAAAATTTTTAACAGCATTCAACAAGGGTTCCCTTGAGATTGGACAACTAGCCTTTCAATTCCTCTTTTCAAGAGTGGTGATGTCAATAATCCTTCCAATTATAACACCATCACAATAAATCCTTTTTTTGAAAAGTTATTCGAAAGAATACCAAAAAATAGAATTATCAAGTGGGTAGAAAAAAGGGACAAACGTGCTAAAGGGCAAGCAAGTTTCAGACCTTAGAATTCCATAACTTTGACTACAAAAGGGTAAAAGCACAATAAGTTGTCACTCTTTTACAAAGGAAGATGCTAACAAAATCAAAGCTGTTAAAATTCAATAGTATAAAAATGACATTTATGTTTGGAATTTGAAGATGATGTAAACTAATTAAATGTGATAAAATCGATGAAGTTTATGATTAATATTTTTAATAATTTTTTTGAATAATAATTGATATATTTTCTTAATTTTTAAAGATGATTTTTCAGTTGTTGAAAAATGCTAAAAATAAGGGGTCTAGTTCCCATCAAAAAATTATATGTAAATAAACATTTTTTCCCCTAATTTCAAAATATGTCATAGATGACATATATAGCTAGTGCATGAAGAAATAAAAATTGGTTTGTGACCTATGTTTTCTCTTTTATAACAATTCAAATTCCAACTCACTGAAATCAATAGTTTTCATCTCGCAACATATTTTTCATAACAAATCTATCTCAATTTAAAAAAGAAATATATATTCTTGAGGAGGACTCTCTCCTCTAGTGCACCATATATTTTTTAAATTTATTTAATATGATTTACTATTTTTTCTTTCTCTGATTCAACATCTCCTTGACTGTTAAAATACGTACTTAGAATAGTTTTTAATTACAATAAACTATGTCTAATTAAAAAACTATAAAACCTATATGAAGATATTCTTCACTCTGATCTCTACAAAAGGGTATTTTTTTATTTTTAAAAAAATATCATTAAAAATATTAAGAGTTATTGAAACACCACTTTTCTAAAATAATTTTATTTTTATGGTAATTGGACCCAAAGTGGTATAAAACCTGCATTTAATAGACATTTCCAATTGGAAAAGTTAAAGCACTTATCTAACTTAGCTAGAATGAATCTACCTAGACCATATGTTTGACCAAAATTAGTTTTTAGTTAGAAATACTAAAATTCAGTTGTGCTAATAAGTTAGCCTAAAAGGTGACACCTGATTGTGCTTTTACCCAAAATAACTTTAAGGTACGTCATTTAAAAATTTTGGGAGAAAAAGGAGGAAATATTTTTTTGCTTTGTAGATTTCAAAAAAACTTTTGACACTATCCTTGGAGATAATCTTTGGCACAAGTTGGAGGAACTTGGAGTCCCTATACATTATAGAGAAGATGTTCATAGGTTGTATGAGGAGGTTAAAGTCAAAATCAGAACTTCAAATGGCATCTCTGAAAATTTTTTAAGTGATATAGGGTCAAGCAAGGGTGTCCATTGTCCCCTACCATTTTTGGTTTATATATTGACAAACATGAAGAGTGGTTAAACTTATAAGGAGTTGATGGTATCCATTTGGGAAATTTTTTTATAAGGCCTTTTTTGTATGTGGATGACCTTATTTCAATCTCCAAATCTTCTCTTAGCTTACAAGATCACTTTCTTTCCCTTGTACATTTTTGTAGAATGATGGAAAAGGAAGTCAATATTAGCAAGGAAAAGTGATGTTTTTCTCTAATAAAAGGAAACATTACCAACATAAGGTTTACTTTGAAGGTACTCTTGAAGAAGTGATAGATTAAAAATACCATGGAATTGATTTCATAAAAATTTAAGTTGGGAAGGGTTCAAGAAGAAGTGAACTTTGGGAGGTTGGAAAACATTTTATGTTTTCCAAAATATATGTAAAGAGGCCAAGTTGTGGGATTGGAAAACTACCCAAACTCTTTTTAGGCTTTTAGTTCTTATGGTTGTTCTCTATAGTTGTGAATTGTGGGTCAATATGTTTTTTTAATTTACAATGGGAGGAAATTGAGAAAATTCAAAAACTCTTGATTACAAACAAGTTCAAAATTAGAAGTTTAGTCCCTTATGATATCATGTTGAGTGAGGTGGGGGTTTCTCCTATTGAATTAATTGCTATGGTGTGACTCAAAAGATATTTAAAAATAATCAGGCAAATGGAAGAGGGCAAATGACCTAAGATTGTCTTCAATGACATATTGTGCGAAAGAAAGAAGACTTGGATGTCCCAAAACAACAAATAGTTTAGTAAATGAGATATTTACTTGAACTCATTCCTCACAAATAATAAAGAGATAAAGGCTTTTGTTATGGATAATTTCCACAAGAATTATTGGTATAAAGGATTAATGAGAAAAAAAAAATTATATTTAAGAAAAAAATAGATGCACTCAACTAGAAAATTCAACCTGGCCAATACAATAGTGATGTTACTATTGATATTGATTCCCTTGGTCTATTACTGAGTACTACCATAGATATATCAAACATGCTCCATAGCTTAAAAGGAGATGTCCAACAAACCAACTTATGACTAACTTGTTGGGTTGATATTTTGCATCTGATAGTTTGAAGGATCAATTGCAAAATAATGATTCCAAATGTGAGACATGGTCTCTCCTAATTAAGGGAAGGCTCCCCATATATAGTGTTACTGAAAATAACTAATACTAAACTAAAATCTAATATTATGTACACTAAATTAATTTATAGGGCATTACATTCACCATACTCTCTTCTTTCAAAGTAGGTGTTCTTCTTATGTCATATTCTCTTATTCTAGAATACACGAACTCCTATCTTTACAACAATATCTTAATTACAATTCATCAAAGTTAACAACAAGAAGCTCATGAAAGCTCAAAGTCTTTTCATGACTCTTTTGAATTCAAGAGCAAGGATGAAACATATATACAACGCAAAATCTCCAATATATATTCCATCTTAGATGCACAAGCATATAATATAAAAGAAGCATAAAGTTTGCAAGTTAGCTCCTTGATTGAGCATTCTACACTAGTTTCAAACTTGTTAAGAAGCTCAAAATCTACAAGATTGACTTCAAATCCCTCTTGAATAAAATCACAAAACTCACAGTCAATCTCCAAAAAATATCATCACATAACACCTTTAATCGGCAAAATGTTTGAAAGAAATTTATCTCTTCAATTGAAAGTAATTTGATTTACATCTTAGCTCAAAGTCTTAGAGTGCCCAACAAATTGGCAAAATTTTGTCGCGTTTCCAAAATATAAGAAGTATAATGAGAACCCCCTCTTATTTATAGGTTAGGACCAAAAAGTCAGAGAAGTCTACCTAACTAAGGCTCATTCCACAAATAAGTAATTGCAGTTAACATATTCAACATTACAAGTCTTATTGTATTTTGACTTGCAATGTGATTGCAGGTAATTACAAGTTACAACATTGTGAGTGAGATGATTGTCTACAATTATAATTTTTTCTAGTGACATGTAATTTGTCAAAATGAAATACAAGTGCATAATTGAAACTATTCTAAGTGTCTAGAGACACAACACCTAATTACACCATCCTTTGTCTAATCTTAATGTTCCTACAAGATACTAGTACTTGAAAGAATCTAGGCTCGGTGAAGGCATTTTGTCTCAAGATAGCAACTTTCATTTTTTATCATTCTTCTATCTAGTAACTTGCCTTGAAAAAGCATTCTTCCATATCTCTCTTGAAAATGTTTTATTGCCCGTTATGAAATACCGAACCTTTTGTTGTTCACCTTTCATGGATAGCTATCTCTGGCATAAATCCTTTATGAGGTTTATCTTTCCTTTAAGGATAGATAAAACTAAGATCTAAACATAATGACCTCACTTGTATAGCAGACATGTACTGTCCCTTTTATCAGACATTAGAAATTAATTAAATAATTAAAATTTAAGTTTTCAAAATTCATTGGCAACTTAATTTAATTATTTAATAGAGCAATTGAAGTGGATTTTTATGTCAACCATAATTATAAAATAAAAGTCACTTTATTTTCAAATTAAAAGACAATGAATTGGAAGGCAAAGAGACAAGCTGGAAAAGACAAGAGTTTCTTGGAGATTGCTATAAAAGTTTGTGGAGAGGATTATTGAAGCATATTCAAATGTTACTTTGATTTGATAAATTTGCCTAGAGAAGTTTGCATTGGCTATATCTTTCTGGAGATGAAAACCTTCAAGAGTTGATTGAAGGTTGAACGAAAACCCAATCTTCATGGGAGGCGGATTCATTAAGAGTTTTATATTGTACTTATTTGCAGAAGTTTGGAACTTCATGATAATGTATATAGTCTTGAATTAAATAAAATATCACTCTGGGTTTGTGATAGCCTATCTTGGTGTGGATTATTTTGGAGATCATATTTATTCTAGATATTTAATGTTGAGCAATTTGGACAAATGAGTTGTGGAACCCGTTTGTCTTTGGGAAAAGGTTATGATATATTTTAAATATATTTCATGGTTTGTCGCGAGTATCAATAAACTGACAACATGTGTTTGGGAAATATTTCATAGAATTTGAATGGTCTAATAAATACTTAATGGCCTCTTGAGTTGAGATTGGGCTTTTAGTACTATGATTTTTTATTGTGCCTTAAAATTGATTTGTGAAGAGGAATGAATAAACTCATCATGGGTTGAACCATATATTAATTAAATATTTGCAGATAGAAGACACGGTTGGGTTGCTTCAAATATTTGAATAACTAACTTTAAAAATTATAAATTCATGAACCAGTTGGAAAATAAATAATACCGCCTCTTGTGGCTGGCTCAAGAAGCTTTGGAAGAGCTAAGCGATGTTGAGATTAAAGAAAGATTAAATTAGGGGCTACCATGAATTGTTTGGATAAACACATGTATTGCTAGCAATGAAATATATGTTGGTTATGAAGATTTAATATCCGTGAGTGGAAAAGTAGGAGTTGCCTTAACATTTTCCAAAGAACTATATTCTTTTGTGAGATAATTAATAATTGGCATAAGCTTTGTTTTTCCATGAATATAAATGGAGGATGCATATTGTGCATCATTTAATTGAAGAGAAATTTAATTGTATGGATTCATTTAGAATGGACTGATCTTTATATTTGCACAATATGGATACAAGTCATGCACTTTTAGTCCTGACTGAAGACACTAGAAGTATTTAGTTATATTTCTAAGACGTCATTTAATATTCTAGTTAGGTGAAGTGGCATGAGTTGTTGATGTCTCATGTGATTACTTCTTCTAGAATAGAGCATATGATGGTGCCAATAACCTATCATTCTAAGTATTGTAAGTCATGAATATAGTGTGTGGTGCACATTGTTATCCAACACTACCAGTAGAAAAGAGGCTCTTGTAGCGTGGACGGTAGAGAATAGAGTGAGTTGTGAATTCTGAACTCACACAACTTGGAAGAGAAAATTGTGTGACCAGTAAAGAGGAGATCTTCTGAGTGTCGCTATACAAATTTCTTAGTCTGTGCAATTGTGAGAGCTATGTATTTTAACCATGCATAAATCTTTATTTTCTTGCATAGTTGATAAAGGAAATGGATGACAATGCCCAGGTGCTAGTTATTTCCATGCCTATTCTCTATCATATATTTGATCATTAGTGTGGTACTCTTAATTAGTTAATGTGGAAAGATTCTATTATCATTTTAGCATACAATGACATGATTAAACTCTATTGATGATTCTAATCTGTGTATGCAATTTTATAATTTTTGTCATTACTTTTATGAATAGAGGAAATTTCCTTATGCAAATATCATTTATGCCAATTTGAAACTAAAATACAACTTTGCAAGCCAATTGTTTGACAAAATGTTTGTAGAATAAGAAATAATTTACTATTTCAGTCAGATAAGGGATCTTACAATGGTATCAGAGCATTGAACCTGTCATTCTTTGGGTATATTACAGATTGATACAACCTAGTGACAAAGAGTTAAGGTATTATAGAATGGAACCACATAGGATTCGAGAACCTCCATAAGTACCCAAGGGTACAACTATATCTAGTTTGATTGGTTCTTCTAATTTAAAACAAGTTGTAGGTATAGGTGACAAAAGGAATAATGGTCCACCACGAGATGAAGACAGGGAAGTAAGAGATACTCTAAGAGGCATTAAAATAGGGCATGAACAGGTGGACAATGTTTTTCAGCAGCTTATAGTAGCTATACAATAGTTGAATGCAACAAGATCTCATCATAGTCATAGTATTGGTGGTAGCACAGTTGGTTCCCCACGAGGTATAAGATTCCACACACAATCTTTGAATAGGCCTTTGATGCCTACTTTTTCTAATGGTAGTGATGAAGAGGAAGTGAATAACAATGAAGAAGCAATGCCTATACCTTATATCATTATGACAATGCATGATGAATGGGATTTACTACCAGATCATGTCAAAGAGGATGTATGCTTCACACAGTATATGGGGTAGCAAAGAGAAATCATGAGGACAAGGAAAGAAAGAATGCCTAAAACTCAAAACAAAAATTTGAAGCATGCTATGAACAAGATGACCCTTCCTAAATTTGATAGCAGTGGTAAGACAACTTCTTTTACTTGGATAAATAAGTTAGGCACCTTCCTGACACTTAAACCCATGAAACAAAGGCAATTACATTTTCTACTATGCACTTAGAAGGGGCAACATATGATTGGTGGCATTATGGTCTCATAACACAAGATCATGGATTGATTAATTCTTATGAAGATTTCAGTACTAATATGATTGCTCAATTTGATAGGAGAGATATTGAAGTCTACTATAGAGAATTAGCATAGTTGAAACAAAGGGGTTCATTGGACTCCTTCATCAATGAGTTTTAGAGGATCTCTATTATGGTTTCTGATATGCTAGAGAAAAGGAAGGTATTGTTATTCCCTAAAGGTTTGAATTAAAAAATCAAGGGGCTTGTGAAATTTCTTAATCCAAACACATTACAAGATGCAATTAAAATGGCAATGGACCTAGACACTTCATCCAATTTTTTTCAGTGGCCTAAAGGTAATTCTAAAATCTATAAATGAAATCAGAAAATTGATTATCAACCTAAAATTACCCCTCCTAAAGTAGATTATGAAATAAGAAATGAGCTAAGGAGGAAGAAACTATGTTTCACTTGTAGAGAACCATGGACTCCCGAATATAGATGCTAGGGAAAAGGGAAATTATATTACATTGAGGTAGTTTCATAGAATGAGGAAGAACAGATTAAGGACAACAAATGTGAGGACAATGATAATGAAGAGCCTTTAGTGAGAAAAAATGAAATTGACCAACCTAAAGTCATCATTTCTACATTGTCAAGAGTGCCTTGGCACTATCCCTTTCGATTGAAGGGAGTACTTAAGGGGTAGCTAGTAGTTTGTTATGTGGATACTGGAGCTACATACAACTTTATTGGTGAGCATCTAGTTACAAAGCATGGATTACAAGTTGAGAAATTCCTAAGTTTTTGAGGTGATAGTTTCTAGTGGAGGAATCTTGAATTGCACCACAAAAATTCCTCAACTTAGTATTTAATTTGGGAACTACACATTGACTAATACTTTATATATGATCAAGCTAAAACAACTTGATATGGTTCTTGGTATGCATTGGTTTCAGTTAATTGGTAGATTTACCTTGGATCATTCCAAGATGCAGTTGGAGTTCTTATAGGATGGGAAGGAGGTAGTGTTGAAGGCTTCATTAGATGGTGAGCCTAGGGTAATTTCAACACACCAGATGGAGGCTAAGTTCAGAGATGCATCTTTAGGTTAGGATGAATATATTGGTACCCACTTGATTGAGAAATCAGAAAATGAAAGCATAAATCAACATGAGGCAATTTTCCAGTTTGTTAATAATATGTTGTTTGAAGTAGAAAAGGAAGCAATATATCATAATCCACTCTTTGAGTTGGATGATGGAGAACCTCATGATGTCATGAGTGAGATGTGGGATTCAGACTGCAGATTTGACACAATAGAGAAGTGAAAGCACAATCAGTATGATTTCAATAGTTGTGAGCACCAGTATTTGCACAAAAAAGATGATACTTATTAGCTTGATTACATTGTGAGGAGTGCATATCACCTCTTTTTCAACCCACAAGTTGATGAGTTGGAAATGTTTATGATGAGAAATAAGAAGAGACTAAATGACTTTATGTATAAAGAGGACTATACTTCACCATGGAATTTTAGTTCGCATTTCATGAATTTCTTTTGTGTTGGTGAAGATAAGAATAAGCTGAAGTCTTGAGGTGAAAGGAATGTCAATTCACCAAATTAGCCTCAAAATATAAGAATCTTAATGATTAATGAGTTGCATTTTGAATTCAATTGTTCTAGATTGTGCAATAGAGCTATGTGCATATTTATTTGGGATCCTGGTATTAGTGAACAAGTTCATGATTGCTTGAATACAAACAATCTCTAAGGAGGGTGGATTGTAATGTCCCTTTTATGGGACATTAGAAATTAATTAAATAATTAAAATTTAAGTTGTCAAAATTTATTGGCATCTTAATTTTAATTATTTAATAGAGTAATTAAAATTGTCTTTTTATGTCAACCAAAATTATAAAATAAAAGTCACTTTATTTTCAAATTAAAAGACAATGAATTGAAAGGCAAATAGACAAGCTGGAAAAGCCAAGATTTTCTTGGAGATAGCTATAAAAGTTTGTGGAGAGGATTATTGAAGCATGTTTAGATGTTATTTTGATTTGATAAATTTGCCTAGTGTAGTTTGCATTGGTTGGATATTTATGGAGACAAAAACCTTCAAGAGTTGATCGAAGGTTAATTAAAAACCCAATCTTCTTGGGAGGTAGATTCATTCAAAGTTCTCTATTGTGATTATTCGTATAAGTTTGGAAATTCGTAGTAATGTATATGGTCTTGAGCTAAATAAAATTTGGATGCATGATAGCCTATTTTGGTGTGGATTATTTTAGAGATCATATTTATTTTGGATGTTTAATGTTGAGCAATATGCACAAATAAGTTGTGGGACCCATATGTATTTGGGAAAAGGTTTCGATATATTTTGAATATATTTCATGGTTTGTTGTGATTATCAATAAACTAGTGACATGTGTTTGGGAAATATTTCATAGAAGCCAAATGGTTTAAGAAATAATTAACGACTTCTTGAGTTGAGTTTGGGATTTTAGTATTGCAATTTTTATTATGGCTTGAAATTGATTTGTGAAGAGGAATGAATAAAATCATCATGCGGTAAACTATATATTAATTAAATATTTGCAGATAGAAGACAAAGTTGAGTTGCTTCAAATATTTGAATAAATGACTTTAGAAATTATAGTCATGAACCAGCTGGAAAATAAATAATACCACCTCTTGTAGTTGGTGTCGGAAGCTTTGGAAGAGCTAGGTGATGTTGAGATTAAAGAAAGATTGGATTGGGGGCTTCCATGAATTGTTTGAATAGGAACAAGTATTTCTAGTAGTGAAATATATGTTGGCTATGAAGATTTAATTATCATGAGTGAAAACTTAGGAGTTTCCTTAACATTTTCCAAAGAACTATATTCTTCCATGAGATAATTAATAATTGGCATAAGCTCTATTTTGTCATGAATATAAATGGAGGATGCATATCATGCATCATCTAATTAAAGAGAAATTTAATTGTATGGATTCATTTGGAATGGACTGATCTTTACATTTGCACAACACGGGTACATGTCATGCACTTTCAGTCCTGGCTGAAAACACTACAAGTATTAGGTTATATTTCTAAGATGCCATTTAATATTATGGTTGGGTGAAGTGGCATGAGTTGTTGATATCACACATGATTACTTCTTCTAGAACAGAGCATACGAAGGTTCCAATAACCTATTGTTTCTATGTATTATTAGGAATATAGTGTGTGGTGCATATTGTTATCAATCCCAACAATGCCGATAGAAAAAAGGCTCATGTACCATGGACAACATAGAATATAGTGAGTTGTGACTTTTGAGATCACACAGCCAGGAAGAGGAGATATTGTGAACAGTAAAGAGGAGATCTTCTGAGAGATGTTATAAAATTATGAATCTATGTAATTGTGAAAGTTGTGTATTTTAACTGTGCATAAATATTTATTTGTTGACTAGAAGATGCATAGCCGATAAAGGACAAGGATGACAATGCCCAACTGCTAGTTATTTCCATGCCTATTCTCTATTGTATATTTTCCCATTAGTGTTGTACTATTAATGTGGAAAGATTTTATTCTCATTTTAGCATGCAATGACATGATTAAACTCTATTGATGATTATGGTCTATGTATGCAATTTTATGATTTTTGTCATTACTTTTATGACTGAAGGAATTTTCCTTATGCAAATATCATTTATGCAAATCTGAAACTGAATATACAAATTTACAAGCCAATTGTTTGACATAATATTTGTAGAATAAGAAACAATTTACTAGTTCAATTAGACAAGGGATCTTACAAGACAACATAGGTTATGACTATAGAGAAACCAATACTTTGTTACAATTGCAACCTTATAATAGGTGGCTTGTAATATTTCATCTTTGTATGCTTTAATTTCTCAAAGCACTATTTTTGAGAACTTGTCATAGCTAACCTTTCTAACATGTTCATTTCACTAACCACCTCATGAAATTATGTTTTGAAATGTAAATTTTGCCTATGAAAACTATTATGAATATCTTCTTATTTTCTTGGAATGTTGAATCATCACGTCCTTGGATTGGTCTTCAACTCTATGCACTTCCTTTTCATTTTTTGTTTAACGAGGGGTTTGAACAATACTTCTCTCTTCATTTGCATGGAAACCTCCTCCTTGTCACTATCATCATGTATTGGAACTTGAAAGCTCATTTTTTATACTCATAGTCAACAAGACATAGAAATTTGATCCATCCTTTGTAACATTTTTTTATGAAGTCTCCTTGCCATGTGTTTGTATAACTTTTTGTGTATATCCATGACTTACTTTCATGACAACTCTTTGTATTTGATTTCCCAACTTTAATGGCTTATGTTCATCATGTTGTCTTTGATCCTTGAATTTTGATATTCATCTTTATATTTTTCTTGTTGTTGTTCATGCTTTCTCAGTACCTTTGTATCATTTTTTATGAGGAAGGAAAATTTTGATGCTAAATGTCATTGATTTCTATCATGTATAATACTAACTAACTTCTAGCTTCATTAGCTCATGATAGTTAGGATTGTCACTTCATCATTTCATAGTTTCAATTTATATCATGACTTCTATATGATTTTTTTTTTATCAAAGATATGGTTGTGAATGTATTCACACCTTTTTTGACCTTTGAAACCTTGCTCCTTCGACTCTTTTATTTCTATAACCTTTTTGCAATTTTTTTCCATCATTTACAAGAGAAAATTAAATTGGGTTTTATAATGACTTTGAAATCACTTCCTTGCAATCTTGACCATAAGAAACAAATCTAAACACAATCAAGACCATAAAATATAATGAATATCACTCACAAAATGCACAAATTGGTACATGCACGTAGAAACTTCCTTGTAGAAATCCCTAAAACACTAAACAAAGACTCACGAATAATAGTTGACACAAAAATATCTTTCAAAGGGATAAATCAAAGTTTAAAGGCACTCAGAGGAGGAATAGTCTGATAAAAAAATGAATACCTCTTGATAATAAATACAATCCAAGTGAATAATGGGTTTAAGAAAAGCATTATTGTGTTTTTTAAAGAAAGTTACATGTTTTTTTTTAATATAAAACTTGTATTTGGGTATTGTTACCCAAATTTCCCTGTTCCATACAAATTTGGTTACTGGCTGGGATTCATATAGTATTTTGTATACCCCCCAGTTGAACTCTTTGAGAAATTTTTATGGTTCCCATCTTTTCCTCTGATCTCTGCAATTATTCAACTCTCGGGTTTGAGGATCCCAATTTGAAAATCTAGCCGTTGGCAAAAAACCTCCAAAGCCTTAAACCCTAACCCTTTGGCCTATTCTAATTCATCGTTACCTTTTCGACCACTTCAGTTCCTTTAAGCGCATGTGCCTTTTAAAAAGATGACCACTTTATGTGTTATACTAGGTCGTCGAGCGGGGTCCCTTTTTAATATTTCTTCCTAGCCTAAGTCTCCTGATAAATATTTCCATACGACTAGCCTTGTAAACTGGTGGCTGTCGTTAAATCTTAAGACTCTAGGTTGTCAGACTTTCTGACATGCGAAATAGCGATAGGGCGACACTTGTCTAGGCGGGCTCATTCTTCTTTCTCGGCTATCAGTTAAGCTTCAGATGAGATCGACGACTGTCGTTATACCATCGGGATGAAGTGCATGATTTTTAGGGTCAGTGGTGTAGCGACGACCGTTTGATCTGCTAGGTGGTTGCTTAATGCAGGGTGGGTCCTCTATCACTAGGTCATGCTGAGATGCTCGTGTTTCATTGGTCGAGTTGGAGTATGATGTGGAGGGTTGTCAATGGGGCCAAGGTTTTCGTCATCCCGACAGGTTAAATTTCGGACATGATCAATGATTGTCATGATATTGCAAGGGAAAGATGCTCAAGAGATAAAGCCTGCAGTATAACGATGACCATCGATCCTCTTTCCCGCTTAGCGCTCCTGTCAGGTGGGTCCACTACTAGGTCTTCACAGGTGTTCATCCCTGATTAACTATGACTTTGTGACATGGAATTTGAAGTGGGGTCAATTTTTCTAAAGTAGTTAAAGCCCAAATGGATCTTATGGTTGTCATTATACTATTGAAGGAAGATGCATGATATTTAAGATCGCGGTATGAAGTGGGCCCTAAACGGCTAGGTCATGATGATGTGGTTGTTTTCTATTGGTTGCCAAGCTGATGATGTGGCTGAGGACTTTTCAAAGGGCTCACAACTATTTCCAAGGGTGATCTCTATCGTTCGATCTGTCGAGAGATGATGTGATCAATGACCATGTTTTAAACTGAGTCTACTAGCCATTGTTTTCAAATTTAAATATTTCTGCAAGGGTTTTGCCAATGTTTGATCCAGCAAGCCATGAGCGATAAAGGGTAGCTCAAAATTAATGTTCTCAAGATGGTTGCAGTTGGGAGGATGATGAAGATCTGGGTAGTCATCGCATATGATTTCTCAGGTACCATATCGGTGTTCTTGTGCCGAAGAAGCATCAAAGGGTTGGCACCACCTGTGGCCATTTAAAGTTTTAAATTCAAATATCTGAGGGTATCAGATTTTAAGCATTCATGGAAAGTCCAATTTGTAGAGAGGTAGATGGATCAAGGCAGCTCATCTGCAGGTAGATATGGTGATGAAATGGACATGCAGGTACAGAGATCTAATTGGCCAAGATATTTTAGCGATGCAATTATGATCAGACATGACATAGTTAGGGTTTCTAATTATTGTATGAAAATATGTGTAACCCTAATTAGGTTTTTCTCCTACCTGCGTGCAAATGGAGATATGTATATATTAGTTTTTTGGAGCTTTTAAAGCTTAGAGTTTACAATTGGAAAAGGGGGGAGTTTACATTTGAATTTTTTTTTCTCTTTCTCAGAAGTTACCTGTGGCATTCTTTTTGCCCTCTGGCTTCTGTAGTTTGTAACCTTCCATTGATTGTTTAGATATTGCAAGGTATATTGTGACATTTTTCATGTCCCTATGCTTTCTTGCCTAAATTTTCTCTTAATGGATTAAGTATATGTATTATTTTAGCAACATCTTAGTTTTACTGATCCCTCTTTCTTTCTACAATTCATGTGTATGCTTGTGGATGATTTGATTTGAATGCTCTTGTGGGTATACTTCAACCCATGACAATCTGTCTCATTCCTATACCTAATTGCAGAGGTGAATGTCTGTTTGCAGATTATAGATTGTGCCTAAACTCTTAAGAGTGCTATTGTTTTGTGAAATTCTCTCTTTCCCTAAATAGCATCTTTCTATTGCAGACCTTTCTATAAAATATTGATGCAAGCCTATTCAGTGAGTTGTGATCTCTTAGACCTGAGATTGTGTATTGAGTTCATCCTTTATACTGAAATTCATACCATATTTTCGGTGTATCACCTAGTAGGATAGTTTTCTTTCAGTTATTTCCCTTTCATGCACTCCTTCTATACTCCTTCTATCCCTTTTCCCTCAAAGTTTTACTTTCATGTCAATAAGCAAATTAAGGTGATTATCCAAGAGGAACTAGCCTAGAACCTGGAGGTCTCATCTTAGTTAGCATAGGTCCCACAACTTGGAGATGATTCCCATGTTATACTAAGTTATCAAGACCAAGAGAGCTTGAAACAAGGGTGCAAACTTAGTGTATAACAATTCTGGCATGCCCGGTGGGACTAAAGATCAGATTCATGTTCAAGGTGCTCCTATAGGTTCATCTTTAAAAAAATTATGCTATCTCTGATATACTGATTGCATAATACAGACTTTTAGATGTTTTTCTATCAAGTATATCTGGCGACTCCATTGGTGTAAGGATCCAGGCTAACCTTGTTCAAATTTTATGAGAAAGATTGAGACTAGAAGCTCAAAGCCCACTGAATTTTTAGAGTTGCCCTCAAAAAGAGGCTACAAAGGTAGATCAACCCAAAGAACATCCCCTGCAAGGAGAGTACAATCTACACCACCTGATACTTCAGAAAGGAGACCTTTGCCCTTTCATCTCAGAAGAAGAGGAAGATCTCTAACCAAAGATCTCGAAGGAGATTCAAATCCAGCATCAAATACAACTCACACAATTGCTACTCATCAAATTTCAGCCCCTACAATGGCTAGGCAATTTTCTTTTTCACCTTTCAACTAGGGGAGTCCATTGAACTTTGTTGTACATCATGATGTGCCCTTGGTGGCACTAAAGAGCTTACCCAATTTCATAGGTGAAGGACAAACTACAGCTTTTGAGCATATAAGAGATGTGACCACTATCTATAGCATACATAATATAACTCAAGAAGATGTGGCCACCAAGCTATTAGCAGCCTCTCTCAAAGGTAAGGCTCTTGAATGGTTTAGAACTTTAACTGTTGGTTCTATTAATTTATGGGATGGATTAGGGGATGCATTGAGTAAACATTTTGAGGATAAATCAGACAACTTGTCTTTGGTTGAGCAGTTGACAACCATTAAAAGAGACCCTCAAGAACAAATGATAGATTATAACAATAGATTCCTCAAGACATGGAATAGAATTCTAGTCTCAGTGAGGCCATCAGCTGATCATGCTTTCCTATACTTCTTGCAAAGCTTGAATGGTCAGATCTCTATCATGGTCCAATCTATGGGTGGTACCTCTTTACCCCAAGCTTTTGACATAGTTGTTAGGGCTGAAAGTTGTTTAATCCAAGCAGGTATGATAGCTAGAAGGCCACCCATGCCCATTTTTCCTAGCCTTCAGCGTATTGCACCTCTACAAGTACCCCCATTTACCCCTATTCCCACCATATTAGCACCTCAGGCTAGTGCTACCAGTGAAGAATTAAAGGCAAGTTTTTCTCAAGAGTTGCAAGAAATAAAGAATAGTCAACAAAGTAGTCAGCAAGAAATGACAAATTTGCTGCAAACTTTGACTAAAGAGGTCACAAATCTAAAGAGGCAAGGGAAAGGAATCAGACCACCCTTTCAGCCATAAGGCCAAGGTCCTAATCAACAATATCAGAATCAGGGACAGCCTTATCAACAAAATAGGCCACCATACCAAGGAGGTTATCAAGGACAAAGACAAAATTTTAATCAAAGACCATTCCAACCATACAACCTTGCACCTCTCAATTCTATGAATCCAGTTTAGGACATGGTCCCTAGTCAAAATAATATGGTTATGGACAATGAATGGTGTTTCCCTTGTAATCAACCTCATAATCAGGCTACATGTTCAAATGGATGGATGAACCAAGCACTCATGGTTCAAAATGCCTCACAAGCTCAATCAGAGGCTTCTTCTAGTGGATCAGTTCCTTAACAAGAACCACAAGATAATGAGACTACTCTTTTCAATTGGGAGCAACAAGACTTAAATGGAGTCATTGGTGAACCTTCCATTTCTACCAACACAAGGTCAAAGAGAAGAGCTCAAGACATGGAGCAAGAAGATTCTGGGATTAAAGCCACTACATCTACAAAACCAGTGCAACAAGCTACTCCTATCATATTTAAAAAGGCTCCTGCCACTACAAGAAAAGAAGGCCAGACACTCAAAGAAGTAGAGCCTATCATAGTAAAAGCACAACAAAGAGTACATACTGTGACACCTTTCAACATTGTAGACAACATGAAGAAGGTGAGTGTCACCATGTCTATGTGGGATTCTTTGGCTATTCCAGGACAACCTGAGATTTTGAAGAAAGCTATGACTGAAATGGAAACTCCTCAGCATACAAAAGAAGTTGCAAAGCCAGTGTTGGTCAACATTGATCATGAAAAGGAGGCTCCAAGTTGCAACTCCAGAGCCAATACCATTCAAGGTAGGAACTCAAAACCACCTCCCTTTTATGTATCTTTAATTATTGGAAAATCTTTAGTACATAATTGTATGGTAGACAGTGGAGCTACTAGTACTATAATGCCCAAAAAGGTAGCTGACCAACTAGGACTTCAATATGAACCCCTCCAAAAGAAGGTTACACAACTTGATGGATCCTCAGTTAATACTATAGGTGTAGCTAAGGATACCAGTCTAATCCTTCATGCAAGTCCTAATTTTTCCATCCTACTTGATATTTATATCATAGATTTCCCTGCTTTATTTTCCATATGTTTGTCAAGGGAGTTTACAGCCAAAATAGGAGGCTACCTTTCTTCTGATTGGTCCCACATACTCTTTCACAAAAGATATGGTACCAAGGTCACCATTAAATCTGAATCATTAGTAGCACACCATATAGAACTATATGTGTCCAATACCATCAATACAAACTACCCTATATTTGATGACAGTGATTTCCCAACTATTAGAGAAGCAAGTACTAAGACAGAAAATATCCCTGATATTTTATTAGATGAACTAGAATCAAAAAAGGTTTTTGAAGCCCAAGAAAATGTTATTTGGAATGCTGGTTTGGGAAGTTATTTGATACAAGAAAGTGGATCCATAGAGCCAAACCTCCTCAAAGAGGACACTGATTCAGAGGATCAGAGTAACTAGGTTTGGGAAATATTTTTTGATGGAGCTAGAAGCAGACATGGTTCTGGTGGTGGTGCTATGCTAGTATCTTGAAAGGGAGAAAAATATTATATGACTTTCAGATTCAGTTTCTCTTGCACTAGCAACACTGTAGAGTATGAAAGCCTTGTAAATGGACTGGAGTGGGCTAGGAAAAGAGGGCTCAAGGCCTTAAAAGTCTATGGTGACAGTGAGTTAGTAGTCAGCCAAGTGAGAGGGATAAGTGCAACCAAAAATGACACCTTGAAAGCATACAGACACAGAGTTTGGGATGCAATTGAAGACTTTTGTGCTTTCAACATTGTTGCCATCCCTAGAAAGCTATATCAGAATGTAGATAGATTAGATACTATTGGATCTTAGTATGATATCCCCAATAGTATTTCAAAGGAAATAGACCAACAACACATTAAAGTAATTGTCAGACCCTCTATTCCTGATAACAATGTCAATTGGCAAGTGTTTGACAATGATGAGAAAATTCTGCAATTCTTGTTGAAAGAAGATGTTTTTGCAAGGCATAATCAAGATAGATTATTGCAGAACTATGGTGATCAAGTGATACAACTTAAGTCTAATAAGATGCCTAGAGGCCTTGTCACCTTAGAAGCTATCTTTAACAAGGATGATCAAGTTAAGAAGAACAAAGCTGGCCTGGTAGTTCAACAAGAATATTGTGTTGAATTAGAGTTGGAACCAGGTAAAAGCTTACAATTTGGAAAAGAAAATATTGATTTAGAAAAGTAGGCTTATACCTAATTATTTAAATAGTTTAGTGATGTTTTTGCATGGTAATACGAAGACCTTAAAGGTTTTAATCCAGCCTTTGCTCAACACACTATTGAACTAGAGCCTAATGCCAAACCAGTGAGACAAAAGCAAAGGCCTGTTAATCCCAAGCTTTAGCCACTTATGCATAAAGAAGTGCTCAAATTGATAGAAAGTGGTATCATCTACCCCATCAAGCATACTAGTTGGGTTTCCAACCTTGTTCCTGTAAGGAAGAAGAATGGGGAGTTGAGATTATGTGTTGACTTCAGGGATCTCAACAGAGCTTCATTAAAAGACCACCATCCACTACCCTCTATGGAAAAAATCTTACAATGTGTCTCTAGATCCGAAAGATTTTCATTATTGGATGGCTATTCAGGATACAATCAGATCCTAGTCAATGAAGAGGATCAATATAAGACTCCATTTACAACCAAGTGGGGAACCATGGCTTATCAAAAGATGCCCTTTGGTTTGTCAAATGCAGGTGCTACTTTTCAAAAGGCAATGGATATGGCCTTTAAAAGTCTCATGTACAAGTTTGTACTGGTCTACTTAGATGACATAACTGTCTATTCTAAACACGCAACAGATCATATCAAATATCTAAGGAAGATCTTTGAAAGGTGTAGAGAGTTTGGGATATCTCTTAATCACAAGAAATGCGTGTTTGTAGTTCATGAGGGGAAATTGCTGGGATATATAGTGTCCAAAGAAGGAATCACACTAGACCCTGAAAGAATTGCAGCTATCCTAGAGCTACCCTTACCACATCATAAAAAAGGCCTGCAATCTTTCATAGGAAGGATTAACTTTGTCAAGTTTTTTTTGCCTAATATTGGAGATTTATTGAGACCTTTGACAGCCATGTTAAAGAAGAATTCAGCCTTCAGCTAGACTAAAGAAGGCAAAGCCAATTTCCAAGCTATCAAAGAAGCCTTGACAGAGGCCCCTGCTCTATTAAACCCAAATTTCAGTAAGGATTTTATCCTTTATGCTTATGGAGGTCATGATGCTATATCTGCTATGTTGACTCAAGAAAATTCAGATGGATTGGAGCAGCCTATTGCTTTCTTCATCAAAGGTTTAGAGGAGTATGAACAAAGATACTCTTTTGTGGAAACACATGTACTTGTTGTGGTAAAGAGCCTTAAAAAGTTTAGATATTTTTTAACCCATAGCAAGGTACACTTAAAGGTTACTCATCCAAGTGTCAAAGAATTTTTGCTTTCCAAGGACCTAAATGAGAAAAGAGCTGGTTGGATTACCAAAGTAACAGAATATGACATTGATATTCAAACCACCAAGCTGGTTAGATGGAGAGGTCTTTGTGAGCATTTGGGAGAGGATGAAAGTTCAAAGAAATCAGAGCAAATAGATACATCTCTAGTTGTGCATTCTACAGAAGAACATGCCAAGGCATCAGGTTGGTTGCCTAACATGATTCATTACTTGAAGACAAGATAATGTCCTACAGATCTAGATTCAGCAAAAAGGAGGTATTATAGATTGCAATCTGTTCCCTTTGTGTTGATAGATGAAGTTCTTTTCATAAAGGATCACAATGGTGTCCTTTTAAGATGTATTGATTCAAAAAAGATAGCTGATGTCCTATTTGAATTTCATGATGGACCTTCTGAAGGTCACTTTCCTCCTAGGACTACTGCTTTTAAAATCATGAGGGCTAGATACTATTGGCCATCTATCTTCAAGGATAGTCATGATTATGTGAGAAAATGCATCAAATGTGCCATGTTTGTAGGAAAATAAAGGTTTGCAGCTTTACCCCTTCAGCCAATTAGAACAGAACAAGCTTTTATGAAATGGGGCATAGACTTCATTGGCATGATTAATCCTCCATCTAGTGCAGGCCACAAGTGGATAATCACTGCAACAGATTATTTCACTAGTTGGGCAGAGGCAGTTGCTTTAAAAGAATCAAATGAGAGTGTTGTCTTGAGTTTTTATGATGATACAATTCATAGATTCGGCACTCTAGACTCTATAATATTAGATAATGCATTGGCATTCATAGGCCTTAAAGTCGTAGAATGGGCAATTAGAAATGACATTTATCTGAATACAAGTTCAAATTACTACCCTCAAAGCAATGGTTTGGTAGAATCAACTAATAAGAACTTGATTAGGATAATCAAGAAGACTCTGCAAGATAACCAAAGGGATTGGCATACTAAATTGAAGTCTACCTTATGGCTAGATAGGATTACCCCAAAGAAGATTATTGGAAATTCTCCTTATATGTTAGTATATGGCAGAGAGGCTAAGTTGCCCATTTCAATTGAATTGCCAGCTTTAGACTTGGCCACTCAATATGTGCTGTTTGAAGAAGGAGATCCCTTACAAATCAAATATGCTCAGCTCATAGAGTTAGAGGAACTTAGAGGTAAATCTATGAAGGATATGGAGTTCCATCAGATACAAACAAAGAGGAGTTTTGATAAAAGAGCCAGGGCTAGAAATTTCAAGATTGGAGATGTAGTTCTCAAGTGGGATGAGTTTAGATCCAAGCCTGGCAGACATACAAAATTTGATTCCTTCTGGGGTGGACCATTTGTTATTACAGAACGCAAGAGGCCTAATGCTTTTCAGCTATCAACTCTTGAAGGAGATGCCTTTCCTATATCAATTAATGGATTCCACTTGAAGCCCTGCTTTGAGGTTAATACTTCCTTGTAAATATCTGTAAATATGTTTCCTTTCTTCCTGCCCCTACTTTCTAGGTTAGTTTTCCTGCTTTTCAAGAAGTGCTCTTGCACAGTTTTGAGCTCCATCTAGACCTGTCTCTCTGTCAGAAGTTTTATGTTCAAATGATGACCCTTATGCCCAATGAATATGTCAAGGCTACTGATCTAATGTCTAGCAGGTTGACATCCAGTAGAAATCACCAAAATGTTACCCAAATTTCCCTATTCTATACAAATTTGGTTACTGGCTGGGATTCATATAGTATTTTGTAGCCCCCCCAGTTGAACTCTCTGAGAAATTTTTATGGTTCCCATCTTTTCCTCTAATCTCTGCAATTATTTAGCTCTTTGGTTTAAGGATCCCAATTTGAAAATCTAGCCGCTGGAAAAAAACCCCCAAAGCCTTAAACCCTAACCCTTTGGCCTATTCTAATTCGCTATTACCTTTTCGGCCACTTCAGTTCCTTTAAGCGCATGTGCCTTTTAAAAAGATGACCACTTTATGTGTTATACTAGGTTGTCGGGCGAGGTCCCTTTTTAATATTTCTTCCCAGCCCAAGTCTCTTGATAAATATTTCCATATGACTAGCCTTGTAAACTGGTGGCTTTCGTTAAATCTTAAGACTCTGGGTTGTTAGACTTTCTGAAATGCAAAATAGCGACAGGGTGACACTTGTCTAGGTAGGCCCATTCTTCTTTCTCAGCTATCAGTTAAGCCTCAGATGAGATCGACGACTATCATTATATCACTGGGATGAAGGGCATGATTTTTAGGGTCGACAGTGTAGCGAGGACCATTCAATTTGCCAGGTGGTTGCTTAATGCAGGGTGGGTCCTCTGTCGCCAGGTCATGCTGAGATGCTCATGTTTTATTGGTCGAGCTAGAGTATGATGTGGAGGGCTATCAGTGGGGCCAAGGTTTTCGTTGTCTCGACAGGTTAAGTTTCAAACATGATCAATGATTGTCATGATATCACAAGGGAAAGATGCTCGAGAGATAAAGCCTGCGGTATAACGACGATTGTCAATCCTCTTTCCAGCTTACCACTCTTGTCAGGTGGGTCCACTGCCAGGTCTTCACAGGCGTTCATCCTTGATTGACTACGACTTCATGACATGGAATTTGAAGTGGGGTCAATTTTTCTAGAGCAATTAAAGCCCAGATGGATCTTATGGTTTTCGTTATACCATTAAAGGAAGATGCATGATATTTAAGATCGTAGTATAGCGATGACCATTCGATTTTGTAGGAAGGATGCGGTATGAAGTGGGCCCTAAACGGCCAGGTCACGATGATGTGGTTGTTTTCTATTGGTTGCCAAGCTGATGATGTGGCTGAGGAATTTTCAAAGGGCTCGCAACTATTTCCAAGGGCGATCTCGATCGTTTGATCTTTCGGGAGATGATGTGATCAACGACCATGTTTTCAACTAAGTGTGGTAGCCATTGTTTTCAAATTTAAATATTTCTACAAGGGTTTTTCCAGTGTTTGATCTAGCAAGTTGTGAGTGATAAAGGGTAGCTCAGAATTAATGTTCTCAGGATGGTTGCAGTTGGGAGGATGATGAAGATTTGGGCAGTCGTCACGTATGATTTCTCAAGTACCATGTCGGTGTTCTTGCACTGAAGAAGCATCAAAGGGTTGGCACCACCTGTGGCCATTTAAAGTTTTAAATTCAAATATCTGAGGGTATCAGATTTTAAGCATTCATGGAAAGTCCAATTTGTAGAGAGGTAGATGGATCAAGGCAGCTCATCTGCAGGTAGATATGGTGATGAAGTGGACATGCAGGTATAGAGATCTGATTGGCCAAGATATTTCAGTGATGTAATTATGATCATACATGACATAGTTAGGGTTTTTGATTATTGTATGAAAATATGTGTAACCCTAATTAGGTTTTGCTCTTGCCTGCATGCAAATGGAGATATGTATATATTAGTTTTTTGAAGCTTTTAAAGCTCAAAGTTTACAATTGTAAAAGGGGGGAGTTTACATTTGAAATTTTTTTTCTCTTTCTTAGAAGTTACCTGTGGCATTCTTTCTGGCCTTTGGCTTCTGTAGTTTGTAACCTTCCATTGATTGTTTAGATATTGCAAGGTATATTGTGACATTTTTCATGTCCCTATGCTTTCTTGCCTAAATTTTCTCTTAATGGATTAAGTATATGTATATTTTCAGCAACATCTTAGTTTTCTTGATCCCTCTTTCTTTCTGCAATTCATGTGTATGCTTGTGGATGATTTGATTTGAATTCTCTTATGGGTATACTTCAACCCCTAACAATCTGTCTCATTCCTATACCTAATTGCAGAGGCGAATGTCTGTTTGCAGGTTATAGATTGTGCCTAAACTCTTAAGTGATCTATTGTTTTGTGAAATTCTCTCTTTCCTTGAATAGCATCTTTCTATTGCAGACCTTTCTATAAAATATTGATGCAAGCCTATTCAGTGAGTTGTGATCTCTTAGACCTGAGACTGTGTACTGAGTTCATCCTTTACACTAAAATTCATACCATATTTTCAGTGTATCACCTAGTAGGATAGTTTTCTTTCAGTTATTTCCCTTTCATGCACTCCTTCTATACTCCTTCTATCCCTTTTCCCTCAAAGTTTTACTTTCATGTCAATAAGCAAATTAAGGTGATTATCCAAGAGGAACCAGCCTAGAACCTGGAGGTCTCATCTTAGTTAGCATAGGTCCCACAACCTGGAGATGATTCCCATGTTATACTAAGTTATCAAGACCAAGAGAGCTTGAAACAAGGGTGCAAAATTAGTGTATAACAAGTATGGAGAAACATATTACAAGCTCATTGTGATTTGAAACTTGTATTGAAGTTTATGTAACCCCTAATGTAACATGACCAAGACAATGTTAGAATGTGAGGTTGATTCTATTCAATGTTGTTGTCATTAATGGTTATCACCGACGTCAACATATTTTGCTACCTAGTGTATCGGTTGTTGTGTACCAATAGGTTTGGTGTATCAATTGTGTATTTGTTGATGTGCATTGATATCCTGTATGCTTTGGTAGAAGTGTTCACCAAAAGAATTTCTTCAATTATCTATCCTTATTCTTTTTTGGTGTTAGTTTTACATTGTGTGCAACATTTTGTGGGTCGATTGTTTGGGTCAATCCTATTTGGAGCGTGTTCATCAGTGTTTCAGTCCTAGTTGTTGTTATGTAATGTGTTCATCATATTTATTGGAACTGATGGATTTGGAGATGGTGTCATGTGTTAGCATGTGTGAGGAAAGTTGTATTGGTTGAGGTGGTCCACATTTCATTCCTTACCACTGTGGGAATGTCTTGGTGCGACTTATTTTGAATTGTGTGTGGTTGACATGGTTGATGACATCAATCAATACAAGAAGAGAAAGGATTTCTTTTGTTTGGGAGTGGCTTATGTTTCTTGTATGCAAAGTGATTGTGAATCTATTTCTGTAGATCTACACATTATCTGTGTGAATGAAAGTGTGTTGGTGATAGTGATCTCAATGGTGGATATAATTTTATTTCATATACTTCAATAGTGAACCTTTTTGTATTAGAAGTGACCCTTTTTGTATTTGTTGTGAGCCTTTTTCATATCTAAGGGTAGTTAGCTCGACTGGTAGTGAGCCTTACTTGCAGTGAGGATAATCGACAGTGAGTCTTTATACAAATCACCTTAACTAGTGTCACCTTAACAAGCATTTTTCATTTCATGAGAATTATCTTCTCCATGGTTTTTCCCAAGTTGGATTTTCTAGGTAAATCTTGGTCTTCTATGTGTATGTGTTCCTATGTTTATAAGTTTACATTTTATGTGGATGTTTTATGTGCTTAACCAATAAATCATAAGTTTTTATTATTTTTGTTTAATTGTTTATTGAAAAAGAAAAAGTTTTCTTAAGTGTGTGGGAATAATTGATTATCCCCCCTCTCAGTTATTCAACATGTTCAACAATTGGTATCAAAGCTTGGTTCCTTGGTGAAGAGATTAATTGTTTGAGGCAAATTTGATGGCACATAAATTGAACATTCCCACATTTGATGGATCAAACTAAAATTTATGGAAAGATCAGATGAAAGGCTATTTGGTTTCAGTTGGTTATAAAACATGGAAGCATGTAGAGACAAAGTGTGTATTTCCTCGGAATGGTCTAAAAAATTTGAATGAAATCAAGGCATATGATGAAAATGAAAAAGAGAGGTATGTTATCACTAGTGTTTTATCAAAGATTGGATTGGCTAAAGTTATTTCTTTGGAGACTACTTATGAGGTTTGAGAAAAGATGAAAGAGATCTATGAAGGAAATGATAGGGTTAAGTTATCTAAAAAGCTTACAACTAAGAGAAACTATGAGAATTTGAGAATGGAAGATGGTGAAGGCATTACAATTTATTTTTAAAGAGTTGAGAATGTAGTGAATGAAGTCAAAAACCAAGGAGACACTATTACTAATGAGGACTTTATGGAGAATATCTTGATGACATTATCAAATAGTTATAGTGATAAGGTCTTGGCAGTTAAGGTGTATGACCCGAAAAAGTTTACCAAAGAGAAGTTGTTGGGTACCTTGACTACATTTGAGCTAAGAAAATTTGGGAGAGAGAAGAGAAGATAAAAAAAAACTTTCAAAGCAACTAAATTAGATGAAGATCCTAATAGTGATGAAGAAGAAGAAGAATTTGAAGAAAAATTTGCAAGAAGACTAAAGAAAGGTATTTTCAAGTACAAAGGTATGTTACCTCTGAAATGTTTTAGATTTGGTAAAATTGGTCATTTTGGCTACTAGATGTCTAGAGAAGGGTCCAAGATAGAAGTTTAAGAATTTCAACAAGAAGGCTTATTATGGGAATGAAGATGCTAGTATTTCAGATGATGAGTTAGAGAAATAAGCTTGTTTTTTTTCTATGTTGAGGAAGATAAGAAACAAGAAATTGATATTTCTAACATTTGCATTGAGGTTGTTGATGATGTTGTAACTTCTTTATATATTAGAAGAAATAAAAATGAATGATTAATTGATAGTGGTTGTTCCAATCATTTGATTGGAGATGGGAGTAAGTTTTTTTCACTTGACAAATATGGTGGTGGTCCTATTAGATTTGGTGATGATAAGTATGCTTACATTGTTGGTAGAGATTTTATTTCTTTTGATGGAAATAATAACACTGACAATGTCTATTATGTGAAGGGTTTATATCACAATATGTTAAGTGTTGAATAGATGTGTGAGAATGTATATGATGTTATTTTCAAGGATGGAGGATGTGAGATTCAAAAGTGATCTAGAGATGTGA
The DNA here is from genome assembly GCA_027943335.1 of Chamaecyparis obtusa. NCBI lineage: Eukaryota > Viridiplantae > Streptophyta > Pinopsida > Cupressales > Cupressaceae > Chamaecyparis > Chamaecyparis obtusa. The sequence continues at coordinate 1,775,535 of BSBK01003479.1, forward strand.
TTGCAAGTGGAAAAAGGACAAGTAGGAACATGTACCAACTTGAAGGAACTTTGGAAGGATGTTGTTTACTTTCATGGAGTGATGATAGTTGGCTTTGGTATTAGAGGATGTTTCATATCAAATTTAATAATTTGATGAGAATTAATTCATCTCAAGCAGTAAGAGACCTACCTAGACTATTCAAACTTGATAATGTGATTTTTAAAGGATGTCATGAAGGGAAACAAAGGAGAGAATATTTCAAGGCAAAAGACTATTCATCTATTGGTTTATTGGAGTTAGTGCACATTGATATTTGTAGTCCTACCAGAACAAGAATTTTTCAAGGTGAGATACTTTATACTTTTCATTGATTATTATTAAGATTGGCTTGGGTTTCATTTCTTAAAGAAAAATGAAAAGCATTTGAGAAGTTTAAAATATTTAGAGCTAGAGTTGAAAATGAATGTGGTAAAAAGATAAAATGTTTAAGATTTGAAAAAGGTAGAGAGTTTACTTCTGATATGTTTGAGAGTTATTATAAGAAACATGACATTAAGAGATAACTTTCAACTGCTACAACACCACAATAGAATGGTGTAGTGGAAAGGATGAATCAGACAATTTAGGAGGTAGTAAAAACCATGTTGAAGGAAGAAAGTTTACCAAAAATCTACTAGATAAAAGCAATGAATAGGACCTTTCTATACATTAAATAGACTTCAATACCAAAGGAAATAAGGGAAGAGATTATATAAGTTATGGTATGGAAGAGAACCTAGAGCTAAGTATTTTAAAAAATTTGGATGAAAATTTTACATTTGAAACGATGATAATCTTGGGAAATTTGACAGCAGAGAAGATGAAGGTATATTTTTGGGATACTTTATAAGAAGAAAGGCTTGTCGGTGTTACAATAAAAGGCTCAACACAACTATGGAAAGTGTGAATGTGAAGGTTGATGAAGATTTTTAGAAAACACCTAAGAGACATATTTATTATGAATCTGATATAGAGGACAAAGGAAAAGACAACAAGAAAGAAGAAGTGGAGACTCAACCGGCACCAAAATCTACAACTAAGAAACCAAGGTATGTATAGAGAAATCATTCTGAGAGTCAAATTAGTGGTAACAATAATATAGGAGTTGTTACTATAAGTAAAGAAATAGAAGCTCATGCTTTGTTGTGTTTACTTTGAAATTTTGAACCTAAATCTATAGAATAAGCATGTAATGATCAAAACTGGGTTAAATCAATAAAGGAATAACTTGATCAAATTGAGAAGAATCGGACCTGAGAACTTGTGCCCATACCGATATATAAGATTGTGAATTGTAAAAAGTGGGTGTAACAAAACAAGTTGGTTGAGAATGGAAAAGTGGTGAGAAACAAGGAAAGACTAGTCTGCAAAGGTTATACTCAGATCGAGGGAATTGACTTTGAGAAAACTTATGCTCCTATTGCTTCGATGGAGGCAATCAAAATATTTTTGGAATTTGTAGAACATCAGGATTTCAAGGTTTATTAGATAGATGTGAAGTCAACATTTTTGAATGAAGAACTAAAAGAGGAGGTTTACATTGAGAAATCAGAAGGTTTCAGATCAGAAGAAGAACCATAGGTAGTGTGTAGATTAAAGAAGGCATTGTATGGCTTGAAGAAGGCATCAAGAGCCTGATGCATTAGATTAGATAGATATTTGATATGATATAAGTTTCAGAAGGGTTCCGCAGATAACTATTTGTATTACAAGAAAGATTCAGATTAGATCTTAATTGTTGTTGAGTATGTTAATGACATTATTTTTGGACGAAAGGATGATTTGTGCAAGAGATTTATAGAGGAGATGTAGAAATAATTTGAGATGTCCATGATAGGAGAGTTGAATTTCTTTCTTAGATTGTAGGTAAATTAGAGTAGAAAAGGTATTTTCACTTCTCAGTCCAACTATGTCAAAGAACTGTTGAAGAAGTTTGGGTTTGAGAATTTTGAACCGGTATGTACTCCAATTATTACTAGTTGTAAGTTTATGAAGGAAGATGATTCATCGAAAGTAGATGCAATTAAATATAGATCAATTATTGGTGGATTATTGTACCTACCTACTACCAGACCATATATTATGTATGATGTTTTCTTGGCAACTAGATTTCAACAAAAATCATAGCAAAGCATATATCTACTAGGTTTCATTTTATCAGGGAGAAGGTGTTGGATGGTGAAGTAAAGCTTGAGTGTATTCTTACAAAGGATAAAATAGTAGATATATTCATCAAACCTTTGTGCAAAGATAATTTTGTGTATCTGAGGGGGAATCTAAGCATTCTGCCCCTCCCTAGCATTCATTAAATGCATTAGTGTGTGCATTGGTCCAACATGTTGCATGACTATTCTCTTTTGGATCAATGCTTGGAAAATTCCTTGCAGGAAGAGCATAATGAGTTTTTAGAGGGAGTCATGGCCTTTTTTCATTATTGTCAAAGGGGGAGAAAGTAAAAAATTTGATGCTAATATCATTTGGAATTGTTTTTCTTTGTTATTGATGATTGTTTCCATCAATGACAAAGGGGGAGATTGTTATAATGTGAGGTTAATGTTATTAAATGTTATTTTTATTGGTGGTTGGTCCATTTATGTCAACATATTTTTCTATCTATTGTATCAGTTACTGTGTGTCGATAGGTTTGGCGTATCATTTATGTATCAGTTAATGTGCACTGATAGCTTGTGTGTCTTGGTAGAAGTGTTCACCAAAAGATGCACTTAAGTAATCTATCCTTATTCTTTTTTTGATGTTGGTTCTACATTGTGTGCAAAATTTGGTGGATTAGTTGTTTGGGTCAATCCTATTAGGAGTGTGTTCATAATTATTTTGGTCCCAACTATTGTTATGTAATGTGTTCACCATGTCCATTGGAACTAATGGCTTCGGAGATGGTGTTGCATGTTGGAATGTGCGAGGTAAGTTGTATTGGTCGAGGTGGTACAAATTTCATTCCTTACCATCATAGGAATGTTGTAATACCCCACTAGGGAACCTAAGAGAACTTAACTTAAACATGCATCTAAGTTTGCAGAATAATTTTTTTATAAAAAAGTTAACATACAAGATAAATATCAATGTGGAAGCAATTACCATTTACTCACATTAATACAAACAACCAATACAGGTTACAACTCTCAAGGGTTCCTCAATGAAGATTACATAACATTAATTCATTAATTTAGATTAGGTATAATTATAAAACTCATATAAACAAATGAAAGATAAATGCAACATCACATATAAGATAACATAAATACAACTAGTACCATAAGGTATCCATAAACCTACATTCACTGCACATGTCGTAGGGTATGTATTACAATAATTGAAACAAAGAACAACATGATATATCTAAATAACTGATACAATGATACAACATCACATAGAAGAAGAACAAGAAGAAGAAGAAAATAATAACACATCTTCACCAAAGAAGAAAGAGAAGAAAAAACTGATATGAGGATCATCCAACACCGATACACAAACGTTGGAATCACAAATGGTAAAATAATCACTACCACCCGACCTTGTGAACCTAAATGGTCCACTCCCACCATGATGAGGAGATAAAATAAGATCTCACTTGGATAACAAACATCAAACAGAACAAGCTTAGGAAAGGATCTTGAAATCTCTCTAACTCAAGGTGTACAAAAGGTAGCAAGGTAAGATTCACTAATCCAGAGGCATCTGACACATGTAGAATAACTAAACTATGCATAGGAAGGTGTCATCATGTACGTCTAATCCTTGAGTCTCATCTTGGTAATCACTCTAGATCCCGACACTCAAGTGACCATACATGGTATCAATGACCTCTCATACGGATGAAGCCATTAACTATGCTAGACACACCTCTCAAGGCAGAAAACATCATATCCATTCCCATCTTAGTCTGTACTACCACTCAAGCATGGGTGAGGAATCATATCTTATTAGGTTCATTTAAATACCCCTTAATTATATTAGGTTATCACTTGATTATAGATACTTACAATAAGTGATCCTAGCAGCCACTTGTGGGCCCCCACGCTTATTGCAAGCAACCCCCTACTATATATCTAGGTAGACTACCCTAGGCTCATAGATCTCACATAGATCACAAGATGATAATAATGTCCCTCAAAACTATTCCACAAAATAACAGGAACACATTGGTTCTCACATAACCATAATATCACAAAACGCTCTCTAAGTGTTAACAAAAGAATATACACCTAATCCCATGGATCGAACATAAAATGTCAATACCATATTCTCCTCTATAGAATATGAAGCAAAAATCAATACAACATGAGCCCAAATGGTCACATCAAGTGATGATCGGAATACACACACACATCAAAACATAATTCTGAAGACATATCCAACTGTCAATTACCCCAACCTCTATTTTCTCCCTAGGTCATCTAGTGCCCGATATCACAATAAGAAGACACTTCAGGAACACATAATACAACACTCACATCATAGAAGGTTAAAATCTAACCATAAGCATTTAAATTCCATATTCATCATAATTGAACCCAAGTATAGAAGTATATAAATCTACTAAAAGAATCTTAACATAAACATTACAGCGAAGCCTTAATGAAAGACTATTCCCTATATTCATCCTAAGGATTCCACAGAATAAAAATCCCAATTTCAATAAGAGCATAACACTTGTTAAGCTCATTTACCAATATGAGTCACAATTAAATATGTTACAATACGCATAAAACATGTATCCTAATTAACATAAGCATATGTGTATGTCACATTTGAATATTAAAGCGATAGGTCTATTTCAATTCAAATTCTAAAATTAGAAAACAAATTGTACAATTTAATATACTATTAAAAGAAATTTATTTCATAATAATATATTAACCATTAATTCTCCAAACAGATATGTTGTACAACCAAGATTATTTAGTTAAATAGCAATATTTTAACTAAATAAATAAATAATCTAAGATTAAATAATGCCAAATTTAAATCACACTAAATTAAATTAGAAAACAAAACTTAATTTAATTAAGTTGATAAACAAATATTAATTTATTAAAATAATAGACAAATTAGATTCACATATTTATTTTAAATAATAAACATATACCATAAATAACTATTTGTCAAAATAAATAACATTTTAATTTAATTAATAGTTAATAAAACATATTTAAATAAACTTAAACTAATTAACAAATTAATTAACTATCAATTAAATTAAATTTAAAATAAATTAAATTAATAATAAAAAATTATATTTTAAAAAGTTTTAATAAAAAATTAAAATGCAAATGCTTTGGTGTGGGGGGCCCATGGCTCCCCTCCCAACACCCAGGACTGTACCCATAGGGCATTGTCGTGTCAGTCCCCATAGGGGGCTACGCATGACATGCCCTATGGGCCTGTGCTGCAGTCCCCGTAGGGACTGCACACGTCCCAAGCTAGCCGCGCATGGGGGAAAGGTAAGGGGGGTGGCCCTCGCCCCATATTAAATTTTTTTATTATTTTTTTTATAAATAAAACAAACCCTTTCCTTTTGCAATGCTCATTTTATTTTTATTTTATTTTATTTAATCATTTCTGAAAAATGAAAATAATTAAAGAGGAAGTACATATATATTTTTTGGACAATCACATATATTTTAATTAAATTGACTTTTCTCTATTTTGTCCTTGATAAGTCCTTTCGACTGTATTTTTTTTAACTGTATTTTAGAGAGACTATTATTTTTTAAACCATAATTGAATTTTCTACTAAAATTGGGTTTTTTCTCCAAAATTGATTTTCTTCATACGATGAAATTTATTAAACCAAACAATACAGTCCAACTAAAGTCTATGGTTAATTTATTGATTTCTAGGAAATCCATAAAGAATCTTTCAACGAAATTTTACTAGCATATCATTACTATTCTAAATTTTAATAAAAACAAGAAATTAACTAAACTAGGGTTTTCTAAATACCCAGAATAAAAGAATACATAGATCTATCAATTGAGCTACATTAAAATTTGTGCAAACAAAGAAAGCCAAATAAATGCAAAACAAAACTAATAGGCAGGATTTTAAAGCCTACCTTGGATCCAAAGCTAAAATTGAAATTGAATTTGAATATCTATAGACAAAATTGCTCCTAGACCGAATCCAACCTGCAGATCTTAATCTACGAAGAACGCAACACCAAGAATTCCAGATGCAGAATGTAGACAAAACAACAAGCAACCACAACAGACAAAATTTTCCAAAATCCAAAGCACACAAGCTCTCCCAAAATTTTCCTCCCAAAACCTGTCTATATCTAAAATGAATGCAATTCCCCCTAATAGAGATTCAATTCCCCATTTCATGCAACCCTAAAAATAACTCAATAGCTAACTCCCACATCAACTCCAAATTTGAAATTGAAAATAAATCTTAATTCATAATTAAAAACACTTTTCATGCACAACTCAACTTTGACTTTTTGAAATAGGTTGATAACTTTTGAGAACAATTCACTTTTCAATAATGCACATGTTAATAATAAAATTCATATTAAATAGATTAAATATTTAAAGCATCTTAAAACCGTGCAATTAAATATTTAATTATTTAATAAAGCACGCAAGGATAATTAAATCTAATTTCCAATTAAATAATCAATTAAATCCAAATATCAAATATTTAACTTTTAATTAATTTTTCTCAAATAAACTTAGGAATATGATTAATATTAAATTTCAACTATAATCACTAAATTAATAATCACATAAAATCACCCACATAAGCAATAAATCAACTGACATCAAATGAAGTAAAACCAAGCAAACTCAAGAGAAGGGATCCACAAATCGATGTCAACTAGACAAATCTGGGTAGGGTAGTCAAACTGATACTTGTCCAATCCTAGGACAAATGGGCTTAGGTTAGGGTTTTGGATATGTGTTATCTCCCCTCTCTTACCATTTGAGATATTGCGATAGGGCACGCTCATCCTGACAATTTAGGGAAGTCGATGCCTAGTAACTGCAAACCTGCATGTACATACATTTATAAATATATAACAGACAAGGGCGGGGATCAGTCGATCATGTGGATCTCACAAGCAAGTAACTACAACTCCGCCCCTCAACCACATCAGGCACGTCAAACAAAAAATATAAAACAAACACATCAACCATACACATGCAAGTATGGGGTCAGTAAAATCATTAGCATAAAAAATTTCCTAATATATAATCTATCATCCTAAAATAATCATAACATAAAGAAAATCAGACTAGGGACTGGGTACTACATCCACCCCCCTAGAATTAGGCTTACTCCCGGAAGCCTACAAATAGATAGGGGTATGCATCCCTCAAATATGAAGCATTTACTAAAAACAAAACACAACATCTGAGAATAAACCATAAAATAAGAACACGGTATACAATCATTATGAGCAATATAATTCTGGTTAGGAATAAATTGAAAATCACATCGATCTATCATTCATTAACAATTCAAAAAATAGATCTAAACCTTTATTCATTCATCATTATAGAAAATATCTAAGATCAATTGCATAAAAGACACATTCACATCTTCATCAAATAATGAGTTGAGAAGTTCATGTAAATCTAGTTAATGCAACACTTATGTAAAATTATAGGAGACATAATTATTCTATTTTCACACCACAAACATAGTACCATCTCTGCAATGTCCTCCCTTACACATACTATCAGGGGTCCATGATGAACATGATAGAAACAACATTTATCACAGAACAGGGCCAACAATACCAAACATTCAGAGTAGCCACCACAAAATTTGAAAAGGTAAAACCCAAGTGGGGGAATCACAAGTCCAACATTAAATCATAATAGCACTCAATTTCAACAATAAATTAAGCATGTCTAGCGTCACAAAATAGATAATGAAAGGAGATTTAGGTGACTAGTCCACGCATAAGAAAATCTAAAAATTTAATGCTAGCCCATACACAACACGAACAATTCATCAATCAACCAAAAATAAATTATTAATCATAAAACATCCACATAACAAGGTAACTAGTGGTAGCCACACTCAAGGGAGTAATCACTTCATGACATCCAAAGGTACTTCACTCTAGATGCATTAGAGAGGGTACCCACACACAATAAATAGATAAAATGCCTATGACAATCAATAGACAAAGTGATATCTCAAAGACATTTAAGAGGAAGCAAAAGCATAAATGTTTAGTTGTAATTTAATGGTTCTCAAATATAAAAGAGTTATATGTCTATGTTTGGTTTCAAGTTTTAATAGTTAGACATCTAATAGGCACACAACTTCCCAGAGTTCCTAGTGTAGAACTCAGTGCTCTGATACCAAGTGTAATGCCCTGCCAAGGAACCTAGGAGAACTTAACCTAAACATGCAACTAAGTTTGCAGAATAATTTTTTTTTAAAAATGTTAACATACAAGATAAACATTAATGCGGAAACAATTACCATTTACTCACATTAATACAAACAACCAACATAGGTTACAACTCTCAAGGGTTCCTTGATGAAGATTATGTTAACATTAATTAATTAATTTAGATTAGGTACAAATACAAAACTCATATAAACAAATGAAAGATAAATGCAACATCACATATAAGATAACATAAATACAACTGGTACCATAAGGTATCCATAAACCTACATCCACTATACATGTCATAGGGTATGTATTACAATAACTGAAATAAAGAAAAACATGATATCTCTGAATAACTGATACAATGATACAAGATCACATAGAAGAAGAAGAAGAAGAAGAAGATAAGAACACATCTCCACCAAAGAAGAATAAGAAGAAACAACTGCTATGGGGATCTGTTGGGGTCAGTTAGAGTCACCATTAGGAAGAGTCCTTGACCCTTCATAGTGCTTCCATTTGAAGTCCAATTTAATGTGTTCCCTCGATGGCTTTTCCTTTCAGAAATCCAACGAGTGTATATGTCCTTCAAATTGTCAAGAAATAGCCTTCAAGACGTCAGTTTAAAGTCAGTTTCCCTTGGTTAAGCCTTCTCTAAGACTCACACTTCACTTGAACCACTTCGAACCTCTTTGAACTCCGGTTCAAAGTAGTTCAAAGCAGTTCAATGAATGATTATTTTTCTAATGTTTGATTTATGCAAGTGGACCCCGGTCTACGTCACCTTTTGGCAGTGAACTACTTCGAACCTCTTTAAACTTCGGTTCAAAGTAGTTCAAAGAAGTTCAAAGGTAGTTAGCGGGTAGGTTGATAAGTGAGGTGACAGCTAATGTGATAGATGACATAAGCCGATGGTGGAGTAATGGTTAAGTTATTAATAAGGACAGTCTAGATTTGACGGGAACCACGGGGCAAGCCTCAGATAAAGTTTCGAGTAACAATTAGTGAAATCTCTAACATGAGTGAGAGATATTGTTTATGGGATAATTAATGATGATATTAAAGTTTGCGGATTTCGAGGACATCTTGCTACTGAGTCATTACTACTCACATCATTTCAAATTAATGTTCCTGACTAATGCTCATTAAAGTTGGCTTTTTAGAGCACAATCTTTCAAAAATATAAACAACTCTGTAAGTGTTCTCTTCTTGTTATAATTTTGTGGAGTCTCGGCTGTGGGAGAGGAAATTGTTCTAGGTCTACATAAAACAAGTATCTCTTAAAGCTCTTTTTCATTTCCTATTGTTGTTTGATAATATTGATTCAAGAGGGGGGGTTTATTTTTATTCCTGTGGGAGAGATGAAGTCTAGTATGCATTTCTTCAGGAATGTCAAAAATATGAAGTGTCATGCCCCTGTTATCATGGATACAAACTTGTTAGGGGTATCAATAGAAAAAATGGCAATTAACCTCACACACCGTGCAACAAAAGAGTATAGTCTAGAGTTCCTATCAAGTGGGTTATTAGAAGCTTCTGCCTTCCCTCCGTCAGATGTGTGCCTGGAGTTGGTTCAGCAATGTATTAATAGATATGATGTTAAAACCAAGTGTATAATGAATGCAGAAGGCCAAACCCTTGTGCCAGTTAACAGAAAGACTATCATGGCTATTTTTAAAATCCCAGAGGAATCCCTTGTCAGTTTCACTCCCACCCAATCTCTAGCTCAGTATAGAGAAAATATAGATAAAAATTGTAGTCATGTGGCCCGGAAGTGGACTCAAACTAATTATAAGGGAGGATCCTAGTTACCTAAAGTTCTCACTAAAGACCATATGAAGCCACCCATTCATGATGTGATAGTTTTACTTCACCAGATAAAAGGTTCAGAGTAGGCTCTTCTCTTTGAGGAATGGATGTTTCACTTTATAGAGATAGTCTTGGAAGGAAGACAACATATTGATTGGGCGGAGATTATCGCTAGTTCCTTGAGGGACCAACTTAAACAAGCCCAAGTCATTAAGAAGGAGTTCTTTATGTCTTCCTACTTGATATACTGCCTGGCATGCACACAGGATTTATCAGCCATTCAACATGTCCCTTGGAATGAAGATCTTCTCATTTATGAGTACTGCCCCTTGCTAAGAAAGGATAAGATTTTAGAAGACTACAGGAAGGTTCATGATATTTTTCTGGGAAGATTGTGTCAGTAACTAGCAAGAGTTCCAAACCAAAGAGTCTCATTTGAAACACAAAAATTGGTTCAAGCCTACGAAAGCTTTTACATTCAATTTCCATGATTTACTTACATCCAGGTCGGAGGCTTTGATGAAGAACCTCGTAGACTCCCAAGATTTTCTTTTGATTGCTTTATACTGGCAGAGGTCTGCAGGCAATTGTTCATAGTTATTAACAATACCCTGCTAGAAGAAAGGTGGCCTTCTATGTTTCTGGTTAAGATTGGCAACTTGGCCTGTAACAGTATGATGGATGCTTCAGTGATAGGAAGCAATCTATTAAGTTTTCACATGCCATTCTATGAGTTAAGGAGGGGTTTTGACAATAAGGGCTTTGCTAGATGAGTTTTAAGTCTAAACTTAACTATCCATCACCTAGTTTGCACCTTAAAGATTTATGGGAAGATCTTAGTGATGAAGGAGTAGTCTGGGAACATAATCAATCAAGACTTGTAGTCCCACAGATCAAACTATTGCAATTAAAGTTTGATATAAAGGGAATAGAAGAGGATAGTTCTGAAGCTGGGAGTTCAGATGTCATCAATACAGAAGCAAGAAGTCCACTGGTTATAGACTGGGACAGGAAGGAGGAAGATGACATAAAGTTAAGAGCCCGAACCATATTTGGGGTTATAGAAACTTGGTTGATAGAGAAGAAAAAGAGAGGAGCAAAGAACCCCCCTCTTGAAAGGCGTAGTATAGAATCAACCCTAAAAAATATGAAACATGACTCATCTAATGTGTCTCCTGTGGTTCCTAATGCAAGTAAAATCACATCCCCTAAAAGAAAGGTGCTTTCCAGCAGAAATCCAACCACACCAAGATCAAGACCTAGAATGAGATCGGAAAGGCGTTCTCAGATGGCATCTTTAGGACCCGATTATCTAGATATTGAGATTAACAATGAGGATGTCTCCTTTCCACTAGATCAACAAGAAAAGGTTCAAGAGATTCTTACCAGTAATATAGAAGTACCTTAGGCTGAGAGCACTCTTGTCAAAACACTTGACAATCGGATAGAACTGGTTCGGTCCCTCCTTGGTGGAGGGAAACAGTAAGTAAAAGAAAGAGTTATAAACCTGTTTCACTGCCTGTGAAAGAGATTGTCACCAAGTATGCCGCCTGGACCCCTAAAGCTAAAAGGATGAAAACTGATGCAAGACTATCCACTGATTTGTCCATTGGAAAGGTAACAACAAAGATAGTAACTTTCAAGCCTAAAGAAGAAACTCATGAACCTGAGGTAGAGGATTTCGAGATCACAAAAATGAAACTAGGGGTTTTGACCAAAGACTCAAAGGATCACATCTTCAAGTTCTCAGCTGATCAAATGTTGAATAAATCACAAAAGAATGGGAGAGAAAAATATGAGTTAAAATAGCTAGTGTCAACTATGGCCGAGTTTCTCTCCTCACTCACCGATATTGGAGCACTACAACTGGCCCAGTCCCCACAAGACTTTGATTCAAATTCAGCTGAAAGCCAAAAGCTATTGAAGTAGATGCAACAGGGTAGAATTCTAATGGAAGTCATGAAATCTTGGATAAATAGTGTAATCGATGATGGGAGTGCTTTCATACGAGAGTTTATATCTACTTGCTGAGATGGGAGAAGAATGCAACATGGGGAAAGTTGATAGGTCTAAAGAATCTGCATTTTTAGCTAGCTTAGGAATTGGTGAATGTGTTCCGAACTTGGAAGCTCGTACAAACTGCCATGTCAGAAGGCCTTGGAGAGAGTTAGTTTTTTTTTTTCAGGATAACATTTACCTTTCTTTCTGTTTTAAAAGGCATGTGTTATGAAACTCTTGTTTTAGTTGTATAACTGGTTTTTAATAGTTTTTCTGGTGTCTAAGAGGCTGAGTTTTTTTGGAGGCTCTCTCGGACCTAAACTATAAATGCTGGAGCATTAAACTATTTAAGGGTTAGAAATTACAGATAGAGAATAGATAGTTTTTCTAAGTAGATAGCTAGATAAGTCTTTTAGTTCTGAAATAGTTTGTGACTTGTTTTGATTAGACTTTGATCTGATCATATATGAATATATAGATGCATGGTTTGATTTAGATCTTTGAATTGAAATCTGGAATGTATCGGTTACTTTGAGAATTGGTACATTTATATCTGTGCATGTATTATTTATACTTAGTCACTCTTGGTTTCTTTCTAGTTATTTCTCCTCGAGTTGTTATATAGGTGCTTTGTTTTAAAAGTACTTAATAGATCTTGGCTTCTTCATAGTGTGAACTAATTATTTGTTGATTCTTAAAATCACCTCGATACCCAGGAGTATTTGAGCGTTCCTTCCACACTTTTTGGTTAAAAGTGTATGTATTTATTTTTATGTTGATAATTCATTGAATATCTCACAAGGAAGCTGAACCTTCAAAATTCAGAGGGAAGCAATTTCTAATGCTTACCCAGTTGTTGATGAATTGATTGTCTTCAAAGGCATAGAACATTTTCATTGATTTTATTTAAAGAAGAAGAAGACAAATCTATTTGCCAACAGGATCATCCAACACCGGCACACAAACGTCAAAATCTCAAATGGTAAAAGAATCACTACCACCTGACCTCGCGAACCTAAATGGTCCACTCCCACTGTACTAAGGAGATAACAACAGATCCAACTCGGATAACAAACATCAAATAGAACAAGCTAAGGAAAGGATCCTAAAATCTCTCTAACTCAAGGTGTAAAAGGTAGCAAGGTAAGATTCACTAATCCAGAGGCATTTGACACATGTAGAATAACTAGACTATGCATAGGAAGGTGTCATCATGTACGTCTAATCCTTGAGTCTCATCTTGGTAATCACTCTGGATCCCGACACTAAAGTGACCATACATGGTATCAATGACCTCTCATACAGATGAAGCCATTAACTATGCTAGACACACCTCTCAAGGCGGCAATCATCATCTTCATTCTCATCTTAGTTTGTACTAGCACTCAAGCATGGGAGAGGAATCATATCTTATTAGGTTCATTTAAATACCCCTTAATTATATTAGGTTATCACTTGATTACAAATACTTACAATAAGTGATCCTGGCAGCCACTTGTGGGCCTCGACGCTTATTGCAAGCCACCCCCTACTACATATCTACGTAGACTTCCCTAGGCTCAGAAAACTCACATAGATCACAAGATGATAATAATGTCCCTTAGGACTATTCCACAAAATAATAGGAACACACTGGTTCTCACATAACCATAATATCACAAAACACTCTCTAAGTGTTCACAAAAGAATATACACCTGATCCCATGGATTAGACATAAAAAGTCAATACCATATTCTCCTCTATAGAATATGAAGCAAAAATCAATACAACATGAGCTCAAATGGTCAAATCAGGTGATGATCAGAATACACACACACATCAAAACATAATTCTGAAGACATATCCAACCGTCAATTATCCCGACCTCTATTTTCCCCCTAGGTTGTCTAGTGCCCGATATCACATTATGCACAAGAAGACACTTCGGGAATGAAGAATACAACACTCACATCATAGAAGGTTAAAATCTAACCATAAGCATTTAAATTCCATATTCATCATAATTGAACCCAAGTATAGAAGTATATAAATCTACTAAAAGAATCTTAACATAAACATTACAGCAAAGCCTTAATGAAAGAATATTCCCTATATTCATCCTAAGGATTCCACAGAATAAAAATCCCAATTTCAGTAAGAGCATAACACTTGTTAAGCTCATTTACCAATATGAGTCACAATTAAATACGTTACAATACACATAAAACATGTATCCTAATTAACATAAACATATATGTGTATATGTCACATTTGAATATTAAAGCAATAGGTCTATTTCAATTCAAATTCTAAAATTAGAAAACAAATTATACAATTTAATATACTATTAAAAGAAATTTATTTCATAATAATATATTAACCATTGATTCTCCAAATAGATATGTTGTACAAACAAGATTATTTAGTTAAATAGCAATATGTTAACTAAATAAATAAATAATCTAAGATTAAATAATGCCAAATTTAAATCACACTAAATTAAATTATAAAACAAAACTTAATTTAATTAAGTTGATAAACAAATATTAATTTATTAAAATAATAGAGAAATTAGATTCACATATTTATTTTAAATAATAAACATGTACCATAAATAGCTATTTGTCAAAATAAATAACATTTTAATTTAATTAATAGTTAATAAAACATATTTAAATAAACTTAAATTAATAAACAAATTAATTAACTATCAATTAAATTAAATTTAAAATAAAATAAATTAATAATAAAAAACCCTATTTTAAAAAGTTTTAATAAAAAATTAAAATGCAAATGCTTTGGTGTGGGGGTGCCCACGGCTCCCCTCCCAACACCCACAACTATACTCATAGGGCACTGTCATGTCAGTCCCCATAGGGCGCTGCGCACGGTAGGCCCTATGGGCCCGTGCTGCAGTCCCCATAAGGACTGCACAGGTCCCAAGCCAGCCGTGCATGGGGGAAAGGTAAGGGGGTGGCCCCTGCCCCATATTAAATTTTTTTATTATTTTTTTTTATAAATAAAACAAATCCTTCCCTTTTGCAATGCTCTTTTTAAAAAAAAAAAAAAAAATTTCTGAAAAATGGAAATAATTAAAATGGAAGTACATATATATTTTTTAGACAATTACATATATTTTAATTGAATTGACTTTTCTCTATTTTGTCCTTTACCAGTCCTTTTGACTGTATTTTTTTTAACTGTATTTTACAAAGACTACTATTTTTGAAACCAAAATTGAATTTTCTACTAAAATTGGGTTTTTTCTCCAAAATTGATTTTCTTCACACAATGAAATTTATTAAACCAAACAATACAGTCCAACTATAGTCTAGGGTTAATTTATTGATTTCTAGGAAATCCATAAAGAATCTTTCAACGAAATTTTGTCAGCATAACATTACTATTCTAAATTTTAATAAAAACAAGAAATTAACTAAACTGGGGTTTTCTAAATACCTAGAATAAAAGAATACACAGATCTATCAATTGAGCTACATTAAAATTTGTGCAAACAAAGAAAGCCAGATAAATGCAAAACAAAACTAACAGACAAGATTTCAAAGCCTACCTTGGATCCAAAGCTAAAATTGAAATTGAATTTGAAGATCTGTAGATAGAATTGCTCCTAGACTGAATCCAACCTGCAAGATCTGAATCTACGAAGAACGCAACACCAAGAATTCTAGATGTAGAATGTAGACAAAACAACAAGCAACCACAACAAGCAAAATTCTCCAAAATCCAAAGCACACAAGCTCTCCTAGAAACCTGTCTATATCTAAAATGAATGTAATTCCCCCTAATAGAGATTCAATTCCCCATTTCATGTAACCCTAAAGATAACTCAACAGCTAACTCCCACATAAACTCCAAATAAAAAATTGAAAATAAATCTTAATTAATAATTAAAAACACTTTTCATGCACAACTCAACTTTGACTTTTTGAAACAGGTTGATAAATTTTGAGAACAATTCACTTTTCTAATGCACATGTTAATAATAAAATTCATGTAAAATAGATTAAATATTTAAAGCATCCTAAAACTATGCAATTAAATATTTAATTATTTAATAAAGCACACAAGCATAATTAAATCTAATTTCTAATTAAATAATCAATTAAATCCAAATATCAAATATTTAACTTTTAATTAAATTTTCTCAAATAAACTTAGGAATATGATTAATATTAAATTTTAACTATAATCACTAAATTAATAATCTCATAAAATCACCCACATAAACAATAAATCAACTGACATCAAATGAAGTAAAACCAAGCAAACTAGGGAGAAGGGATCCACGAATCCATGTCAACTAGACAAATTCGGGTAGGGTAGTCAAACTGATACTTGTCCAATCCTAGGACAAATGGGCTTAGGTTAGGGTTTTGGATCTGTGTTATCTCCCCTCTCTTACCATTTGAGATATTGCGATAGGGCACACTCATCCTGACAATTTAGGGAAGTTGATGCCCGATACCTGAAAACCTGCATACAAAACCTGCATGTACATACATATATAAATATATAACAAACAATGATGAGGATCGACCGATCGTGTGGATCTCACAAGCAAGTAACTACAACTCCGCCCCTCAACCACATCAAGCATGTCAAACAGAAATATAAAACAAACACATCAACCATACACATGCAAGTATGGGGTTAGTAAAATCATAAGCATCAATGATTTCCTAATATATAATCTATCATCCTAAAATAATTATAACATAAAGAAAATTAGACTAGGGGCAGGGTATTACATCTGTCTTGGTGTGACCTATTTCAAATTGTGTTTGGCTGACATGGTTGATGGCATGAAGTAGTATAAGAAGAGAGAAGATTTGTTTTGTTTGGGAGTGGCTTATTTTATTTGCATGTGAAGTGATGGTGAATTTGTTTTTGGAGATTTATGTATTTTTGATGTGCATGAAAATGTGTTGATGCTAGTGATCACAATGGTGGATTCAATTTTATTTCATATACTTTTGGAGTGAACCTCTTTGTATTGGTAGTGAGCCTTTTTCATATCTAAGGTTAGTTATCCTAACTGGAAGTGAGCCTTATTTGTAGTGAGAACAACTGACAATGAGCCTTTATATAAATTACCTTAACTGGTGTCACCTTAACAAGTATTTTAATATTCTATGCCATTTTAGATTTTAAAATGGCGTCCATAGGAATCAAGAAATTGTAGGACGTACACACAACTTAGGGGATTGTACACACAACGCAAGGTATTTTAGTAGGTGCCAGTGACCTGTCAGCTAGAGGAGGTGGGCAGTAGGGTGACATGACTTCCAATGTGCCTCTGTCAACATTTTTGAGCAAGGGTTTGGACAAGTTTAGGGCTCCCCAGCTCGAGGCTAAGTGGGGTGATATCCCGTTTGATGCAACAGACCTAGCCCGTCTCAAATCTTCAATGCACGTGCCACAGTGGGTTTTCCAGAATGGGGAATGGAGGGATCACAGGACTTCCAACACTCTGCCTCCTTCCTCTCACTGACACCATCAACATAAGCATGGTCCTCCTAGATTTTTCAGAAGGCTCCTATGTTCGAAGGCATTCTTGGGTCTCATCCTTCGATCATTGCAGACGCTTTCAGAGGATCTTTCCATGGGCAATCCTTTCCTTGACCTCCTTTCCATCGATGCTGCCATGATCAAACCCACCACACAAGATGTTTCTCTCTCCATCCTATTTTCAACATATGCAAGGATTCCTGGCCTCCCTCACCTTCTAGTTCAAACCCTATTTTATCTAGATCGCCTCCAGTTGTTTCCTTTTCTCCTAGCTATCCACCCTTTTTATCTTCACCCAACTGTATCCCACTTGCTCAGCCAACATTTCTTTCTTTTCCAAATAGCATTCCCATCTCCCACCGAGGTCCCTTCAATCCAAATCCTCATACCCATGAGCATATTTTGAATCCCCCGTTCCACCAACAGTAGGACAAGCTCCCTCGGAAGGAGGTTCGGCAGCAACTACCAATGGAGTCGAGGGTAATCTTTCATTTCAACATGATCCACCTTCCTATTGAATGCTTAAGGTCCTTGGTGCTTATCGGTAAGTTACAAGCTCATATTGATTTTGAGGATTTAATTGCATGGGCGAGTGATTCTTGGGAGGGCTTTTCAGAACTATTTTTGTATGAGAAATATTCTTTATTCTTTGTGGCAATTTTTGAGTCTCTCGAGTGAGTGTTCACAAATTTAAGGGGTAGTTTTGCAAAGGCTATGGGGTCTTCAATATGCCCTAGATCCCTCATTTTGATGTTAATCTGGCACAACCCATGTTTATGCCTCATTGGGTTTCTTTTTCGCAACTTCCGTTAGAATACAGAGACCCAGCTAAGGTGGAAATTCTGGCTAACACCCTTGGCATCTTTGGCAAGCATGATCTTGTCCCCTTTCTCTAGCCTCACCTCCGCATTAGAGTATGTCTTTTATTGAAGCAGTCTGGAAATCGACCGACTAAGCTTTCAATCTACTCTAAATTTGGGGCTTGGAGTCATTCTATTGTATACCAAGACCCAGCCTCTATTGACCTTATTTTTAATTCCTTGGGCCATTTCTCATACCAGTGCTAGAATCATGACATACCCTCTTTTAATATTTGCTAAAGCTTCACCACCAACCCAAATTTTTATTCCAAAACCCCTTTGATGGTTCCTTCATCCCCGCTTTAGGTTTCCCCTTCAGCCTCTCCTCCCTCTCCCGAGTCACGTGTTTCTCTTCCCAGGCCTTCTAGCTTGGAGGATGCTAGTTTTATCTTCTTTAGCTCCGCACTTTCCATCTTCTTTGCTTACATCAAGCTTTTTTGCTTCTTACAAGAGACAACAATGGTTAATACTCTAGCTCTGCTCCAACTTGGAGCTGCTGAAGCCAACAACTTGATAGTTTTAGCTCATTCTCCTCGCTCCTTAGTCCTTCCTCTCCAGTCATTTTATTTATGTATCAACCTCCCTTGTTGCTGCCCAATCCATAAGGTTGATCTTCACTCTCTTTTTGCATCATGGATCGATCATCTCTTGCTCTCTCAGTGCCAACTTGTTGATGAGGATTATGCTGACAAGGTTGTGCAGAATTTAATGTTTAACAACCAACCTTTTGCTCCAATCAGAGTTTCCCATACTCCTCTATTCACGGATCATAAACTTCAGCTCATGTCTAATACCATCCTCATCTCAGTTGCATCAGAACTCATTGTTGAAATCATGGCTAAAGCAGAATTCCAAGATCAGAGCTTGAATTGTATGAGCTCCCCCCTGGACTTTGACAAGGGTTTTGATTACTCCCAGGTATTATCTGTTTCTCAGTCGCTGAGTCCCCAATTACCTCCATTCCAATTAGGTACTATCAAGACTCCTAGGAAGAGGGGTAGGAAACCTCTAGCTTCTAAAACCAAAGATGAAATAGTAGCATGCATTCAATCCACTCTACTAGAATCTTTCTCCCCCATCATTAGAACTAGGAGAGTGTGTCACTCTCTGAGCTCTCAATGAAGATATTCTCTTGGAATGTTAGGGGCATAAATGCTCCTGACAAAAGAAGTAGAGTTAAAAAATATATTGATTCCTCTCAAGATGATATCATCATCCTCCAAGAAGCCAAGTTAGCCCAAGCCTTGTATGATAAACTCATCTCCAAATGGTCCTTGTGGGAATCCTCCTATGTTCCTTCTTCAGGAGCCTCCGAAGGTCTTCTCACTCTTTGGAAGAAAAAGGGTATATAGGGTACATAGTTGGCTGCTAACCCAAACTGGCAACTCCTCAAATTTTCCAATTCTGAGGCAACCTTCCTTTTGTTCAATGTCTATGGTCCTTCCTCCCCCCATGACAAACTTCACTTGTGGGAATCCCTAGCTGACCAACTCAGTGAATTCTAGGATTTCCCCATTATCTTAGGAGGTGACTTTAATGCTATCTCAGACTTAAAAGAAAAGTCAGGACGGAACCCTACAACACAGAGGGTTATAGATGAGTTTGCCTTCTTCATTGAAAATAATGCTTTATGTGATATTCCCCCTTCTAATGGAATGTTCACATGGACTAACTGTAGAGTAGGATTCCCCATTTCATCCAGACTGGATAGATTCCTTGTCTTGTGTGATTTCAAACTATTAAATTTTAATATATCTTCAAAAATTTTGGCCTCCTTAGAATCCGATCACTTCCCCATCTCACTTAATTTTTTTGCTTCAAGAAGTTAGTCTAAATGTTCAACCTTCAAATTTGAAAGCATGTGGCTTACACATCCCCATTTCTTGTCTTTGCTTAAGCAATGGTGGGTGAGTGCCCCGTTCTGTAAAGGTACCAGGATGTTCCAATTCTCTAAAAAACTCAAATATGTTAAATCAAAATTTTTTATTTGGAACAAAGAGGTATTTAAAAAAAAATTTCATGAGAAATCTAGGATTGAAAATGAATTGACTCAGATTGCTAATCAGATAATTAAATCAGGTCTTAATTCTCTACTAGCGGCCAAATAGTTACCCCTCCAGAAATATTGGGAACTTCTCTATTCTCAGGAGGAAATTTACTGGAGACATAAATCCAGAGAGTTATGGCTGAAAGAGGGAGATAGGAATACTAAATTCTTCCATGCTTTGTCCAAAATTAGGACAACTTCATCTGCTATCCTCTCCATCAAGGATGCAGTTTTTGGGGAGATCCTTAAATCGCACCAGTAAATTAGTAAGGAAGGGGTATTTTAAAATTTTTTTTGCTAGCCCCGGTCAGCCCTCAACCTATCAACCAGGAGGCTATTGATGGTTTGCTAAATTCCATACCTTCCCTCATATCATATAGGGACAATGATCAGTTAATGAGACCTTTTTCTCTGGAGGAAATCCATTCTGTCATTTTCTCTATGGCACCAGATAAGGCACCTCGCCCAGATGGCTTTACTATGTTATTATACCAACAATGTTGGGATGTGATTAACTTGGATTTTTTGCTGGCTATAGAAGAGTCCCATAATCAGGGCTATATTCTCATGAATTTTAATATCACTAATTTAGCCCTGATTCCCAGGACCAAAAATCCTAGTACATTTGTTGATTTCAGGCCTATCTCCCTCTGTAACTCTATATACAAAATTTTCACCGAAGAAATATATCTCAGGTTAAAACCTATCATTCCATCAATTATTTCCCCTCAACAAAGAGGATTTGTTCCTGGTAGGGAGACTTCAGATGGTGCACTAGTTGCCCTCGAAGTTCTCCATACTATTGAATCAACTCAAATCCCTTCTTTTGTTCTTAAGCTTGATATGATGAAAGTGTATGACAAAGTTAATTGTTCCTTCCTTCTTAAAGTTCTCCTAAAATTTGGATTCTCACAGGCATGGTGCAATTTGATTAAGCACTATCTTTCAGGAGCATCTTTTTCAGTACTTGTCAATGGTGTTCCCTCAGGTTTTTTTTGTGCCTCCCAAGGAGTTCGGTAGGGTGAACCTCTATCCCCCTTCCTATTTATTATTATGGTGGAGGCATTCAACAGGTCTATACAAGCTTAAAAAGAGTTGCAAATCTAGAAAGGTATATCAATCCCTAATTCTCCCTTATCTATCTCTCATAATTTTTTTGTAGATGATACTCTTTTTTTTGGGGAATCGAACATTAAACAGGCTAAATGCATTAAACAGGTTCTAGACCTCTACACTTCAAGATCAGGTCAAGTGATTAATCCCCTTAAATTGAAACTTTTTATGTTTTTTACTTCACAACCTCTTCAAAAGAAAATTTCCAACATTTTTGGCTTTCCCCTCGATACCCTGCCATATACTTACCTAGGCATTCCTTTCTTCTTCAGTCAGGTCAAGTCTTCCTATTGGGACTCAGTGATCTCCAGGCTAAAAAATAGAATTTCTTCTTGGAAGGCAAGATGGTTGTCCCTTTCGAGCAAGATCTTGCTCATCAAAACTGTGTTAACAACCATCCCAAACTATTATATTTTTGTCCTTCAAGCTCCAAAGCCAGTTGTCATTTGTATTGAAAAGATCATTCAGATCTTCCTTTGGACTTCTAACATGACCAATGAGAAGAAAGTCCCTCTGGTCTCTTTGGAGAAACTTTCAGCTAGTAAAGAATCTAGTGGGGCAGGCCTTCATGACATTTCTCTCAGAAACAAAGCTTTTGGTGGGAAGTTAGTTTGGAACATGTATTCTAAGCCACAAGTGTTATGGTGTCAGATTATGCAAGCCAAATACTTAGATTCCCCCAACCCAAATAGAATTCTTACTATTTCTAATCCTCCCTCTGGGTCACCTACTTGGAATTTCATGATTTCATCCAGATCTGTTGTTACTAATTTTCTCTCTTGGCAAGTCCATAATGGATTTAGTGTTTCATTCTGGAAAGATTCATGGAATGGATTCCCCCCTCTTTGTTCCATGTCCTCACTTGCTCAAATTATGCATATTACCACAACTATGTGGGGGGACTTATTGATTAACTATGTGGATCATGTGGATCTTATCCCACATCAGGCTGTTTGGAAAGACCCAAATATTCTTCCTATATATCTGCCTTCTACTCAAGTATTTTCAAATATCCTTTACTCACATGATCTTTTTGTCTAATGATAATGATAAAATTATTTGGTACCCATCCAAAGATGGTGTATATTCTGTCAAATCAGGTTATGCTGCCCTGCAAAACATGAACACTCAACTTTGTGCCCAACGGGCTTTTTCCTTCTATTGGGATAAAGCAATTCTTCCCAAGGTGAGTGTCTTTCTTGGCTTGCTATGCAAGGAAAGGTCCTCACTAGTGATAGACTCACCAGGCTTCACATAACAGTTCCCTTTGATTGTGTTCTGTGCAATGACCATTTGGAATCCCTAGATCATCTTTTTGTCCATTGTCCGTTGGCTTAGGCATGTTGGTCTTTTGTTATGAGTAAATGATCTATTTCATTCCCTCTCCCTAAAATGTTGTGGGATCTATTTCAGTCCTGGCCAAGCTTGAATTCAAATTCACTATTTTCATGCTTATGGTACACCATTCTTGCATCAGTAATTTGGGCAATCTGGTGGGAAAGGAATAAAAGAATATTCAGAAAGCTCAGTTCTAACACACCCTCTATTTTAAACAATATTGAATGGTCAATATCTGAACAAGTCAATAGTAGGTCCTCTCTTCACTTTAACCCAAATGCGACATTTTCATCATGGGACTCTTCAGTAATAGCCAAATGGAAGTTTATTTGTCCCCCTTCTTCTCCTATGTTCCCTCGTATCAGGAAACCCCCAATTTGTAGATCTGCTGTTAAGTGGATACCTCCCAAGCATCCTCTCATCAAATTAAATTTTGATGGTTCTTTGAGAGGTAATCCGGGTGAGTTAGGAATCAGATGCTGTTTAAGAAATCAATCAGGTAAAGTTATTGCTTTATTAGCAAGTTCTATATGCCCAGGTACAAATAATATGGATGAAGCTATTGCCTTATTGGAAGGTCTTAAACTTGCAAAGAAAATGTCAATTTCAAACCTCCATATTGAAGGTGACTCATCGATCATCATCAATGCTTGTATTGATAGAAAGATTTTGAATTGGCAGCTCAAATATGTTCTCTTTCAAATCTAGGGGCTAATTGATTCTTTTAATGGCTTTTCTATATCCCATACATATCATGAGGGCAATTCTCTGGCAGATTTTTTGGCCAATCTAGGTTGTGACAAAGTTTCATTGGATCCTTCCAACTCTTTGACTATAATTAATAAGTTCCCAACTTTACTTGATATTATTGGGAAGGAAGCTAGCTAGTGCAACTTTATTCGCTAAATGGTGGCATAGACTATGGCTCTACTCCAATTAGTAATGTGGTGGCCACTAATTAGAATAGAGAAAGTGTCATCTTTTATATATTGCAGGGGTGCTGTTATGCTGGTAAGCATGTTGTGTCATACTAAATGTTTACTTGGGCATATCTTATAGTACTATGTAGTAATTCTACCTTTCAGTGGAAAAGGTGTGACAAGGTGGCAAAGAGAATTTTCCATCTCATAAGTATGAATTTTTCAATCATATTATGATATGTCAAATGCCACCTTGTCATTCCTCTTCCCAAGTGGTTTTAGTTCTGATTGGTTGTACTTTGGCATTTCGATATTGTCCCATCAGGAAAAAGGTATGACAATCAGCTAATCATTATTTGGCATGGAAAATTTTCATGTCATGTATTTTTGGCTTGCTTGGTACTGGTACTTTGTGCAAACTATTATGTTTCTACCTCTCTTGTGTAGATTTATGATATTCCTCTGCATTGATCATTGCTTCAGCTTCCACCTGTGCTCTCTTTTTGAAGATTTCATATTTGTGATGTCTTCTTTTTTTACTCCTTTTTTCTTGCCCACTTGTCATTGTACTTGCTTTCAAGTATTTAGTTATTTATCATCCTTCAATTTCATTTCCCAGTACCTGGCTTTGATTCTGATCTTTTTTCTATGGCCTCAGTTTGTTTTCTGGTATGGCTTGCACGCTTCTACGATTGTGAGCTGTGGTTGCTGACAATTATTTCATGTGTCTTTAATTTGGGTAATCTTTGTTAGATCTCATATCTCCAATGTGAGTTGATATCATTACTTGGTGATGGTGGCTCTTGCATGTTTTGGCTACGGGCTTATTTAATAGGCTCATGAGATATCTTTTCTTCATCAATTTCTTTTCTTGCATATGTGCTGGCCTTTCAGTAGTCTTTGGCTCTTTCTTTGCTCTCTTAGGTCTCTGTTCTACTTCTTGTCTGCTTCCTAACAATGTCAGGTTAGCCCAGCTTTCTAGTGGGAGCAAGCTCCATTGTGGATTGTTGTTCTATATGTGCATCTCTACATATGGAGTATTACCCTCAAAACTATAGGGTTCTTTTGGAAGTGGAAATTTGGGAAGAACCCTTTCTTGGTCCCATTAGGGATGAAATGCTTGCAGTTATTTTTAATTGTGAATGACCACACATTCATCATGGCATTAGGAGAATCATTGGTCATGAAGTTCTATCTCCCTCCAATAGAAGGATTATCTTCCCATCTCAACTCCTCTCAGTTTTCTTCTCTAATTTAGCTGATCTTTTGCAATCTCTGACTCATTTGGACACTATAGAAAATTGCTATGTGAAATCTATCTTCCTGCAGAATCATAAACTTTGGGTCACCCTGCAGAAATATGATTTATGGGGTGGTGCCGCTCTGTTGGGTGGTCTTTTTCACCATCATGCTCTGTTGAGAGAGCATTCTATTTTTATGGTTTATGAAAGTATCAAAAGAGCTATGGAATGGCAATCTTTCCACCCTATTAAAATTGCACTCCAATAGTTCGGGGGTTTTCTCTCCAAAGAATGCATTAGTAGTATACATCAAGTGGTATTTGTGATGCTTGACCTATTAGAGGTAGATTCCTCTCCTCTGGTAGCTCCTGTAATGCAATCTCACCCTATTCCTGACTTGAACCTTGGGTTGGGTTCTGGGGAGTCTTCACAGGCCCGTGTGGACAGTTGAGAAGTTCTTACCATGGTTCTAAGGCTCAAGTTTTTTGGGTTCTTTATTAGGTTTTGTTCGCTGCAGCATCAGTTCCTGTAACAATTTCTTAGATTCAACTCTCTGCTGCAATCATCTTCTACCCTCATTGTATGTATTGTATAAGGCATTTTGTTAACTCTTCGCCTACTAGGGATGAGTATTTTCAAATTTATCTGGTCTAGCTAAAGATAGTTCTCTGTGGATACACTATGATATAAGGTGGCATCACTATTAAAAAGCTTTGGCCCACAGTGATCCATCAATATTGTAAATTCTTGTGCTAGCTATATCTAGTTTACTATGGATACCTTATGTTGTAAGGTGACATCACTGTTGAGAAGCTTAAGCCCTCAGTGATCCATCAATTTTGGTTTTCTTTTTGTGTGATGGGGTCATGAACGAAGTTTTTTTTTCACTGGTTCTTTTCTCAGGGAGCCCCTTACTTTAGAACCAGATTTATGTAAAAATGTTTAAAAATATATAATATATTAAGTGGTAATACCACCTTGATTAAAAAAAAAACAAGTATTTTGCATTTCATGAGAACTAGCTTCTCTGTGGTTTTTCCCAAGTTGGGTTTTCTATTTAAATCTTGGTGTTCTCTTTATTGGTGTTCTTATGTTTACATGTTTACATTTTTTGTGGATGTTTTATGTGCTTAACTTATAAATTAGAAGTTGTTATTATTGTTGTTTAATTGTTTACCAATAGAGAAAAGGTTTTGTTAAGTGCGTTGGAATAATTGATTCACCCCCCCTCTTAGTTATTCGACATGTTCAATAGACAATATTGGATATTTCAAGTTTCATAATACAATTTGCAAGTGTGGAAAATGTATTAAGATACATTTCAAGTCTCAAAGGATATTTTTCATATTACTTTTTAAAATTTTTTTTTAACAACACAAGGCACTTAATTGTAGTCAAGTCTAAGAGACCCAATCAGAAGTAAGTGATATATCATTTTGATTGTATTGTATAAACTTACAAAATCATTTTCAAAATCCAATTTCACCATTCTATAAAGAAATTAAGATTAAAAAGAGAACACACTTAATCAAAAATGAATCTTAGGAAGGTGAATGCAAGTGCAAGTAATGTGACTTGCAATTTTTCTTGCAATTAAAAGCCAGAGATCCAAAATTCAAGACAAATTTGCAATCCAACCTAGTGGAACTTGTAAAAATTGGCTAAGTCTTGTACTTTTCCCTTGTCCTTTGTCATGTCTTTGGTAGGAGATGGTATCATTTTGAAAATTTTCCCGTATTGCTTCAATAGTTTCTCTCATGAAAGTTGATGCCTATATTTAATTAGGGTTTCCCTTGAAAGTTTAGTCTTATCAAGTCAAAGTTCTGCATGTCTCAATGCTATTAGTCCATGTTTATAGGTCAAATGAGTCAAGCATCTGTCTGCATTTTTATATTAGTTGTGCCCTCGTAGCTTGAGGTGAGTCTTAGCATATAGCAATTGCAAGCTTGTGAGTGGTGAAGTTTTTTTTTAGTCACAACATCCCTAGCATTATTTGGTTTAACTATCAAAGGTTGTGTGGTAGCGAGTGGTTAGAAATTTGTGTTGTCACAACCCTACCATGATTATAGGTCTAAGAAACTAACCGTTGTGAGGCTACGAGTAAACCAAAGAGGTTAGCCAAGTTTTTCAGTTGCACCGTCGTAATAGTTATATGGAAGTAAAGTATTTGGGTTGTGAGCATGCAAGGAAAAGATAAGTGGCAGTTTTATGCTAACATGATGGTTAATATTTTATGTTATCATAGTCTCACAAGGTTTCCTAGAAGTTAGTGTTTATGGATGCGAGTGTGTGATAAACTACCACACGACACGAGAAAGATAGTGAAGATAAAGTGTAGTGGTTTTCGCATGGTCACAACTGTTATTGGAAAGTTTATCTAGAGATTGTGAGCTTGCGACTAAGTCTATGATAGATAGAGTTAATAATGATCGCATCCTCAAATCAGGTAAGAGGATGAACAACAAATAGTTGCGAGACTACGAGTGGAGCTATAAGGGTTAGTAAGGAATGTTATCGCATGGTCGTAATGGTTAAGTGAGATAAGAATTTGAGGTTACGAGGTCGGGATAAGGGATAACCATGGTAGAATAATATGTGTTGTGGGGATATGAATAAGGACCAAAGACTTAACTAATGCATTTTGTCACCTCTTTGCGAGACAGGGTGGGTTGTGGTGTTGCACTTGAAGAATGAAATATCTCACCAAATTATTTAGCTGCACCCTTGAAGTGGTTGACCATGGTTAGGTATTGTCATTGTGTGGCTATAGTTATTAAAGGAAAAGCTTCACCAAATATATCATTATCGTCTCCTAGTTCTTAGTCGAGTCAAATGTGAATAACTTATGGGTTGGCGCAAAAGAGACACTTGGTAGATACAAACCTTAAGGAATTGAGTTGGTCAATTGTTATTTTATTCTAGATGGTCGACATGGGTAGGATAAAAGAAACAGTGTGGTAGATAAGACATAAATGGGGCTTATTCAATAAGAAACTTTACTTGATGTGATATGTGCAGAATTTTAGATAGCTTTATTAGAGATATAGAGTTCATACAATCTCTACATCCGCAGGAGAATGTAAATGATTTCTAGAGGATTATTTCCATACGTAGACTTCTTATAGTCTGGTGTTCAAGGACTACCACCATTTGTCATCCCAAGAATTTTTGATAGAATTTGGAGGTTATAAAAATGTTATCCCTCAATATAGTTAGTTATCTAAAAGTTAGAAAAAATGGTCATTATATAAAAAATGGACAATTTATCCAGAATATTTCCAAATATGTCAAGGTTTAGTTGTAGGAGGAATATTTGGATGAGGTGCATGAGTAGAATGTAATGGTAGCTATAGGGATATTAAAAGTAGGGTGTGTAGCTAGAGGGATATTAAAATAAGAATACCATGTGATAAACTCATCCTGAGGCATGTCTCCTATCATAATCCACAAGGCTAACGCCTTGATGTATTTTGGAGGTTGCATGGTAGAGAAGAAACATGATGAAGAGGTGGAATGTAGAGCCTCAGAGTCTTTTGACTTCCACACTAGTAAATTTTAGCCTATTTTTCGATGAGGATTAGTCAAATTTTCAATAACAATTGGTCGACCAAATGACCAAAACTGTTGTCAAACTTTTTTCATCGCTTATACGATAGGAAAAATCATTGCCAAAATTCCGACGTCCGTAGTGGTTGAACTATTGACGGAAACAACATCGAAATCATTGCTTAATCTTGGAAGAATTTCTAGTTATAGCCTTATCCTTGTGACCAATGTACGTCGAAATTGCAACATAAAATCATCATAATAAACATTGCATGTATAGCTTTCTCATCGATATTGCTATTCTCTGTTGGTCAAAATATCGACATACAATTTAATTTATATATATATTATCAAATATAAATATATATATTATAAATATATATATGTCACTGTTGTTTACTATTTACAAACAGTCACACATTTTTTGTCTTATTTCACACAAACAAGCTAGTTTTAGAGCGAAACACTCCACCATAGATCATGGAGCGACTCTTAGATACTTAGTTGACAAAATATGGGACACTCCGGGTGACGAGGCTTTTTGCTGCTTTATTGACTTCAAAAAAGCCTTTGGTTTAGTTTGTCTATGGATTGAGACCTTAAATTATTGAGCTTCTCTTTGTTTCGAGAAGAGTAATATAACATTCTCTACTTAACAGGGCCAACCGCGTGAAGGTGGAAGCTCATTTGGCCCCTCCTAGGAGCCTCCTATGACCCTTTATGACATTTTAAGACCTCTAAGATGTATTCTTAGGGATTGTAAACTGTTGTAAAGGGTCATAAGGGGTCCTGGGATACAACAGCTGAGAAACATAATTGTAGGCATCACGGTCACAATTTTTTGGAGACAATGTAATTGTATACCCAGACGATGTAGAGCAACTCCTACACCTCTGATTCCAAGTTGACTACATTTGTTGCTCATGAATACAAGATCATCCAAAAAATGTATTCAACTTGGAATCAAAGGTGCAGAAGTTTCTCTGCATCACTTGGGTACACAACTCAATTACATTGTCTCCAAAAAATTGTGACCATGATGCCTACAATTATGTTTCTCAGCTATTATGAAATCTACATTTATGTTTCTCAGTTGTCATGTTTATGTGCATGTTTTTTATGTGTTTTGGATAGTAAGTCTAATTTAATTTGTCCATGGACTAAGACCTTAAATTATTGAGCTCCTCTTTGTTTCGAGAAGAGTATAACATTCTCTACTTAACAGGGCCAACCACGTGAAGGTGGAAGCTCATATGGCCCCTCCTAGGAGCCTCTTATGACCCTTTATGACATTTTAAGACCTCTAAGATGTATTCTTAGGGATCATAAATAGTTGTAAAGGGTCATAAGGGGTCCTAGGACACAACAACTGAGAAACATAATTGTAGGCATCATAGTCACATCTTTTTGGAGACAATGTAATTGAGTTGTATACCCAAGTGATGGAGTGCAACTTTTGCACCTCCGATTCCAAATTGACACTATGGGATTCAAAGACCATAGATAAGGAATAAATTTAGAGATCGGAGGAGGGCCATAATGACAAAAATAATACAGGACAAACCTCAAGTTAAATGAGGCAATTGCAAACATTTTAATAGATTTTTATTATTAAATAATGAAATTTGCATCTACTAGTGTTCTAAGCCCTCTCATTACATGATTTATTATTGTAAGCCCCCTCTAACTTACGCATCTAGAAAATGAAACTACAACCTATTGGGATTGAGATAAACCTTATAGAACAACAACAGCTAGGAAGGATTGCTTTCCAACATCTGTTGAATACATCTATTGGAGGACCTTGTACTCATGAG
Source organism: Chamaecyparis obtusa (assembly GCA_027943335.1). Classification (NCBI taxonomy): domain Eukaryota; kingdom Viridiplantae; phylum Streptophyta; class Pinopsida; order Cupressales; family Cupressaceae; genus Chamaecyparis; species Chamaecyparis obtusa. The sequence goes on from BSBK01003479.1 coordinate 1,806,131, forward strand.
CTACAACTTGTATTCATGAGCTATATATGTATTCAAAAGATGTATTCAACATATGTTGGCAAGCAGTCATTCCTAACTACTGTTGTTCTATAAGGTTTGTCTTAATCCCAATAGGTTGTAGTTTCATTTTATAGATGCATAAGTTAGAGGGGGCTTACAATAATAAATCATGTAGTGAGGGGGCTTAAAACACTAGTATATGTAAATTTCATTATTTAATAATAAAAATCTATTAAAATGTTTGTAGTTGCCTCATTTAACTTGAGGTTCATCCTGTATTATTTTGGTTGTTATGGACCTCCTCCGCTCTCTAAATTTATCCCTTATCTATGGTCTTTGTATCTCGTAGTGTCAACTTGGAATCAGAGGTGCAGAAGTTGCACTCCATTGCTTGGGTATACAACTCAATTACGTTGTCTCCAAAAAATTGTGACCGTGATGCCTACAATTATGTTTCTCAGCTGTTGTGAAATTTGCATTTATATTTCTTAGTTGTCGTGTTTATACCTTCTCTCATTTGCTAGTGTAATTCCTCTTTGAGTATCCCCATTCTCCTTTGCATCCAAAATGAACTCATTCCAATCCCTCACTAGAATAAAGGGAGACTTCATACCATGCTGCGCTCAAAATTCAGCGAGACTTCATACCACACAACATTCATAGATTATGTTCAATGCGTTATTTATGCTTGTATTGGTGGAAAAACTCTTGAAAACACACAAAAGAGATTGCATTCAACCATGTTGTTTACATGACACATGTAGTTTACCTCCAACATAAATTAGCGTTGCATACAAATCTGCGGATGCTGCATGGTAAGAAGCCTCGCTCAAGCTTGAAAATGATAGTCAATCCATAGTCAAGGTCAAGGAACAAATGGAATAACCAAGAAAACACTATATGTTAAATCATGTGATTGATAGCAGATTGGGGCTCACCTGAGCCATAAACATGAAGAATTATTCTAAAAAAATATGTAAACCATATATATGTGCACTTGAGGCAAAGAGAAGTTATGTCATATCAATATTAAAATATTAGTCACAATATGAAAATACTAAACTAACTAATTCTTGAGTTCATCTCTGCATATGGTCACAACAAAGATATGCGATTACAATATAGAGAAGGCATCGTAAAAATATAATTTCAGAATTTGCCCTAGCCTGACACATTTTGCACTCAAATCCTTCATCGCGGATAAGTGGAGATGGGTGGATAGATGAAGATGAGTTGTCATCGACCCAACTAAAGTATCCGCAACCATTATTTCCCTGTGATACCCTATCTACATTAGTTCTTATATTATAATGAATAGTATTTACATTAGAAACTTTAAATATATACACATTAGCAACCTTTTTTCTATTTGGGCAGCACCAAAATTGTCATCCAGGGTTGTTTGGTGTTTGTGAAGTCTTCAACACACACTACCCACCACCACATTGATAGTTTGGCACATTGACAAGAGTCATCGAGTCTATATCAATAATGCACCGCACCATCGTCACTACATTTATTATTTTTATATGATTATTTTTATATGAAATACACCAAGGAGTACCATCAAAAATATTAACCATTTACAATAATGAAAAGTAAACCTAAATCAAATAGATCATTTTTTTATCAGCATGTGTAGTCTCTATGTATATGAAAAATGAAAGAAATATGAAGCTGAAATAAAATAGTGAACAAAATAGTATTCCACATAGAGTGAATGAAATATACCATCAAAAGAAGGTGACAAAATCCTATCACGAAGCACAGACATGGGAAATAAAAAAGGGACAAAAGACAAGAAATAAGAAAAATCATTATGACTATAGAAAAATCATTTATACTATAATAAAAAAAAGAAACACTCTTTGTTAAAAATTTTCAAAATCATTAGGACTATAGAAACATAATTAAGACTATACAAAATCAAATTTTAGAAATGGATGGTTCTGATGCTTTGCTTTTACAAAAATTGAGCATTCATCATTTGGTATTGTGTATTCCATTTAAGTATGTCAACAATGTTCAAAATCTTGTCACCAAGCACAAATAAGAAATAAGAAAAATCATTTGGACTATAGAAAAATCAAGTTCTAGAAATGGACAGTTCTGATATTGCTTTTCCATTACAACAATTGAGCATTCATCATTTGGTACTTCTTCATGTATTCCATTTAAGTTTTTCAATTGCTGTGTTTATGTGCATGTTCTTTATGTGTTTGGCTTCTCTCCCTCGCAAGGGATATGTCGATAGGTAATTGATTTGAAAGCATAATGATTTGACAGTCTTTTTTCAGGATAGGCATAATCATCCTGCCAACCTTAATTAGAAACATTTGTGATATATGTCAAGTACTTATAGTCAGTATGCCCAACAAACAGAGACTTAGTAGTAAAATCATGTCCTTTGGTTTACTAGTTTACTTATAATCAATATGTCCTTTGGTTTACTAGTTTAATCTGGTTTAAGAATGGTTTGTTTCATGTTTGAATGTACCATTGAATGAAGCTTGGCTATATTAAGTACAATCTTAAGACTCATGACTCTTCAAATTCTCTTGTTTCCTTCAGACCTCCAAACATGTGTACTTTGAGTAGCCCTCCAACAAATGGACTTGTGATGGTTTTCACAATAGTACATGTGTAGGAGGACTACTCAAAGTACTATTTAGGCAGGTGATACAAGTTGGTATGGGCAAAAAGCATACAAACATGGATTGACTAGGACAATGTTGAACAGTCCTAGAAATGCAGACTTTTGGAATTTGAACTATGTTCAAATAGGTACAGTCAAGTGTCCTATTGAAGGGCAGCCAGTAAACAACCATGTTCAGATGTGGATGGATAGTGCCCTTGATAAGAATCACTTTACCTGAAGATTGTGCCATGTTTTTAATTTTTGAGCTATGTCCATTTGATTAATTCTCCAAATTTTGGTTGCACTCCTTGCATTGGTTGACATTTTCCTAATTATAGGGTTTGAATTTCACAACAGAAGGAAACCAATACTAAGATGAAATTTTGGTATGTAGGATCTGCATTGCCTATATACATTTGTGACCAAAGATATAGACTGATCTACAGTGCCTCCAAAGCTTCTACTCAAAAGAATCTTCTCACCACTCATGACTCTTCAAATTCTCTTGTTTCCTTTAGACCTCCAAACATGTGTACTATGAATTGCCCTCCAACAAATGGACTTGTGATGATTTTCACAATAGTACATATGTTGGAGGAAAGTTCATAGTACTGCTTAGGCAAATCTGAATGCTAAGTAAAAAATATAATATGTATGAGAAGGAAAATTCATGATGGCTACTCTAATACATATATTGTTCACAAAGGCAAAGAGAAATTTCAGTTAATATCACTGACTTGCAGGGATAAAGACAAGATAATAAGAGAGGCTATGCATTTGGAAAAAGGGTTTTACCGTTATGAATTCATGTTGTGTGCATCTAGAATGGATATTTAACTAACAATGCATGGTCTAATGATTTATTACTTCTCCCATTACTGATCTTGCATTCACTATGTTGAAACATATATTCACACTTCTGATAGAGGCATTAGTTGTTTAGTGTTATGCTTTTCTTTAAGATATTGCATCTATTGTCTTCAAGGGATTATTCATGGTTTTGAGGTTCACAAGGAGATACATCTTTTTTTTTGTGAAAATAAAATCTCTACTATTTTGAGGAGGGTTTCTAAGAGTTTTGAATTCTTAGATCTCTGGCAGTCATGGTAAGTGACAAAAGCACTCTTGTGAAGAACAGTGACAGTCACTGTAAAAGAGAAGAGTGGGAAATGGTACTATGTAGAACACATGATCCACCACATTCAAAGTAACTTCCAATAATGTATGTCAAAGCAAAGAGTAGACATAGATGATAAGGAAGAGAATGGCACTGTCTACAAAAGTAGAGAGAAAAGGCCAAAATTCAAAGATGACTATTAGAGGAGACACTAGCTAAATGGGAGGGCATTCAACATGCATCAAAAGCAGTGGTATACACTGCAAATGGAAAATACAATGTTGATGAAGTTGGAATGGCACTTTTAGAGTGTCACAGAGTTCCTCATGACAATGAGCACAAAAGATGATCAGTCATGTGAAGGAATAGTAAGAACGAAAGAAAAAAATGCATCCAAGAGTCTTGAGAAGTGACTATCAAAAGGATGTCAATAAATGGTTATCAAATTTGTAAGCAAAGATTAGTCCCAATGACAAAATTTTTTTTTGAGTTCTTAGTTATAGACAAGGTTGAATATCAAATAGGCTTGATGAGGTGATGATAAGTGTAACAATTCATGATTTAAAAAGATGCCAAACCAATGTGGATAAAAAATGTTTAAAGAAAGTTCTTCTTCAATGCTTATCCACTGTCACAGTGGTATAAAGTGATTAAAAATAATGATTCATATGGTTTATGATAAGTCACAAAGACACTCTTATTATAGTCATCAAGAGATAATAGAGGTCATGCATGCATGATTGCAAAGCCCAATGAATAAAGAACATGCACTGTTATGAAGGCTCATAGCCACGGTAAGGAATGATGTCATAAAAATCAAAAGAGGGACAATTTGTAAAAGGCAGTGATATTCAAAGATTGAAATGAGGGTACTATATCATGACAAAGATGCAAGCATTAATAGATTTTCATGAATGTAAAGGTGCGGTGATCAGAAATGCCATAAAGAGACTATTGTTAGTGTTTCTACAAAATAGAATGACAGTGTTGTGAAAGAAAAGATTCATGTTCAAGAAGAGTAGCTCAAAATAATGATATTCAATGCTTGAGGGATGATATTTACTACTTTCATAATGACTACATGATAAAAAGATGGTCAGATTAAAAGATGTAAATCTTACCCACTGATATGGCAGTTAGCTATAGGGCCACAGTGTATGTAATGAGAGGTGTCATATTGTCTTTCAAAGAGCAGAGTAAAAGATGGTAGTAGCATCAAGAGGTGCATGTTTTGTACAAAGTTTTAGACCATGGAATGAAGAGCATGAGGCTATCATCACATCAATCCTTATGAGTTGTGAGATAAAAAAAATTGAAGGCATTAGATCTTACAAGGAAGCAATGTCTAGTGTAATGAAAGAAATGGAAAACCATACCAAGCATGAGGAATCATGGTGACTATGTATAAAGGAGTGACAATGGTAAAGGGAACAATTAGAGCAGTGATTTAATGGTCAATATAAGATATAGAGATGTTTTCAAGAGGAGAGGCAATGATATGTATTTTGTTTCTAATGATGTGTTCACTACCACAAGAAAATTTTGCAATCATGGATAATAGAACTTTGAATTGACCCTAACATGCATGAATTTAATGCTTAAGGCAGATTGACATGGTATGGAATGAATTGGATTGTGACTATAATTCAACCTTAAGACAAGACAATCACTACCTTGAGACTTAATGGCCTATTTAAATGCAATTTCCATTATTGTGATTTGGTTCCAAGGGACCCTGATCAACTTAAAGATATATGAAAAATATATGTATCCTTGTTTCAATACCTAACAATCATTTTTTAATTGATTTTGTGTGCTTGCTGTAGTGACAGAGGTAACTTGGATTAGTCAAATCATTTTGAAAAGAAATCTCATAGATAGATCCCAATCATTTTTTTTGTTACATGAAGTCTTCCACTCTACCATGAGAATACATCAATTGTAAGAATGAAGAACTACTACCCAACAAAGGATTGTCCTAACTTGGACTGACTGATATTGTGACTGGGAATGACAATAGACTAAGATAGTGTTATTTGGGACTGCCAAAACAAAAATAAGCATGTCCAATCCAAAGGAAAAATACCCCTATTACTTATAAAAATTAAAGACTTCAAATTCTCTATTAACTCCCACCAAAAACATGTGAGGAAATTAAAATAGATAAATGAGTATGTCTGATTAGTGGGGGGTGTAATCAAGAAACATAGTTAAATAGAAACATATTTATTGACTCAAAAAATAGTAAATGTGTGTGTACAATATATTGCTGACTTAAATATGGAAAAACAAAAAATAAAAAAATTTAAAGTAGAGCAATATCTACCTAATAAATTTCATTCCTTTTAGATTATATTCACATTATTTTAACTTCAAACTTTTACATAATTCTACTTCAAATGCATGGATTTCATTAGCATTGGAACTCATACACTTTATAATAAGAATTGAAGACAAGTCACATAAAGAAAACAATCATTTAAACATGGACAATGACTAACTATTGTGACCTCTCAAATAAAGATTGAAGATGGAATCTCAAATTAGACATGTTGTTGTCTACACCCTCAAATAGGCAGCAAAAGATGGAATCTAAACAGAAAGAATAGATTTCTACTCCTTGTTCTATTCCCCTAAAAACTACCCTTGGCTTGTTCCAATCTACACTCCTGTACTCTCAACCCAACACCAAACTCTCTAGGCGAAGTGGCCAGTTTAGACTAGGGCTCAATGTCAAAGGTTAGAAATGGGTTCATGCTACCACTTGAAATAATAAATCAGAAAAAGAAAGTGCATCATGACCATAAAGATCTTGAAAAGGAGGCATACTAATCTAGACATTATGAGAGGTATTATAGCAATACTCTCCTAGGTGCAACCATTTTACCCAAGCACCTTCAATCTTAGGCAATCTAGTGACGAAGTCCATGGAAATATTTTCCCTCTTTTATTTAGGAATTGGGAGTGGTTGTAGTAACCTTGCTAACTACTCACCCCTATTTTGATGAGAAGCCAAAAATTACTTGATGTATATGAGGACATTCTCTTTCATCCTTTTCCAAGAAAATCTATCTTATAATTTTTCATAAGTTTTGAAATACCCTTGATAACCAACAATGGGTGTATCATGAAATACTATTAATATCTTCTCCTTAATTTTGAATTCTAGTACCAATTTATTCTTGTAGTAGATCAACCCATCAACAACAATATACTTGTCATCTTTGAGTAATTCATCCAAGGTATTAAAGACAAATGAATCATTAGCATATTCTAAAATTATGGAGATCTTCCAATTAGCAGAAATAGAGGATATAGAACATAGAGTAAGATTTCTGCAAAGAGCATCAACTACTACATCTATCTTTCCTTTCATATAATCAATCTCAAAATCATAATCTTGCAATTTACTTGCCCACTTTTGTTGATAGTCTTTTAAATTCCTTTGGTTCAAGAAGAACTTGAGACTATTATTATTATTTTTTACCAAAAATATCTAACGTACCAAATATTGTCTAAACTTATCAAGTGCATACATAATTGCCAACATTTCTTTACTCAACTTAATCAATTTTCTTTATCATTCATAGATATAGAACAAACATTTGAGATAGGGAACATTGTACATTACTCCATATTGAAGAATCTACTCCATGTTATATCTCCAAATAATCCACATCATGATATTACAATAAATAGCTAGCCTTACAATGCTAGCCATCTCCTTTATATAATCCTTCTCCTAGAAACATAATGGATGTGTAATCCATATAAAGGCCTAATTATCATCTAATATAACTGATTACAATAGTTATCCACATGACCCAACAAAACTAAGGGATATATGCCACATGTTTCCATCTCTATCCACCTATATAAATTATAATTCAACGGTATGGTTTCTTAAGGCACATTAAGTAAAGATAAGTGTACAATCTTTTAAAAGGGTGATACTTTAATTGTGTGTGAATTAAATATCATTTATATTTTTTGAGGGACATGATAGGAGCATTTCCATTAGTATCTAAAATGAATCTAGATTTGTATAATCATCTTACAAGCATTTGGATGTTTGAAACTTATTGGCTTCAGGTATTTGCATAGGTATACATTAGCCTTTTCAAGATTTAACCTAGAATCTAATGTATACCCAAATAATTTATTAGCCTTCCATATGTATTTTAAACATTCTCTTAATAATAAAAAGACAATAAAGAATTGGACAGAATCAAGAAGTAGCACACACTTTACTAGATAGAATTTGTGGTCAAATATCAAATATGTGTCCACAAAAATGTTCTAGCCTGATCTTGTAAAATGTCAATGGGCCCTTGGTCTACTCATGAAGTTGAATGGTTCCAAATGAGCCCACTAGGGATCAAGTCTTCCATGAGAAGCTAATTCTCTCGCACAATGATCACTCAAAGCATATCTTGCCGAAGAGCTTGGTGTCGTGAAGGAAATCAACTTGGAAATGGAGTTTAAATTGAGATCCTCCAATGGGGCAACGTTAGAGTATGCCACAACATACCAATATTATTGTGGAGAAGGTAAATATGAAGGATGATCAACATAAAGAAAAATGTCTGTAATACGATGTTTGAGGAGGAAGACAATAATAGTGTTTCATTGTGATTACAGTAGGATGAATCACTCCATCCATTTTCCACACTGCAATCACACAATGCCATCCACAGAGCACCTCCATCTCAAAGCATTCTATCGAGAGGGTTGCTTGAAGGATGCTCGTAAGGTTTTTAATAACATTTACATTTACCATCATACTTCCAACCTATGCCAAGATGAGGGCCGTGGAAGAGGGTATGGAAATCCACCAAAGTATAATAGATAGAGGGTTTCTTTCAGATGTTGTAGTTGTAAATGCTCTCATGGATATGTATGAAAAATGTGGAAGGATGTAGAAAACACGTGAACTATTTGACAAAATGCCTGAACAAGTTACGATTTCATGGAATACAATGATATCAGGATATGTACAAAATGGTGCTCTTGATGAAGCTTTACAATTTTTTAAAAGAATGCCTCAACCTAATGTGATTTCATGGACAACAATAATTGCTGGATATGCACAAAATGGGATTGTTGAGAAAGCCTTGGAGGCTTTTAATCAAATGAAATTAGCAGGTGTTAAACAAAACTCCACAACATTTGTCAGCATCATCCCAGCATGTGCTAAATTGGGAGCTGTCAAACCGGGTATGGAAACCCATCGATGCATAATGGAAAGTGGATTTTCATCAAATGTTGTGATTTCCAGTGCCTTGATGGATATGTATGAACAATGTGGAAGCATTCAGAAGGCTCAGAAACTATTTCACAAAATGCCTCAATGAGATACCATCTCATGGACTTCAATGATTGCAGGATTTACACAAAATGGGTTCGTTGAACAAGCCCTAGATAATTTTAAGCAAATGCAATTAGCAGGTGTAAGGCCAAATTCCACAACCTTTATCAACATCCTCCCACCCTGTGCCCAAATGGGAGCTTTGGAACAAGGTATAGGAATCCATCAAACCATCATAGAAGGAAAATATTCAACAAACTTTGTAGTCGTGAATGCCCTGATAGACATGTATGCAAAATGTGGAAGCATGTGGAAGGCACATGAACATATTAAGTAATTAGCCTAGGGCATCAATCCTTCATGCATGGATGAATAGTTATGGGCTTGGGGTTTTGAATTTTTAGTATACATGAAAGGAATTGGCATTTCCCAAGGTGGCATTCGCATCCATCGGTGGGAAAGTATGATACCCTGCATTTTATGAAACTAGTGTTCAAAGCCAAAATTTTAAACTGCGATTACTAAAATATAGTTTATCGGATCAGGAACCTTTAAAAGAATTCAAACCACTCATATTCTATTGTTGTTTCAATCTTCATTCAACACATCACAAACAATGATATCTCGAAGAACATACCAATTCGTACAATGACTAAAGATGGAAATCCTTTGCGCGCTGCAATCCTCCTTCGCACGCTACAACCCTTGATCTAATTTGCCCAAAAAATGAAATGAGAAATGAATTTTTTTTTTAAAGTTATGCCCGTGTTTGTCACTATTTTGACCTACATGGTATTGGTCTAAATTTTGACCAACACGGGCATGGATTTAAAAAAAAGAAAGTTTTCCTTCTATAATCCGACCAACCTAAACCTTTTTAATTGATGGTTGAAAATTTTGGTAGAAAAATAAGGTCAAATGTACTAGTGCCAGTAGGCAGTAAGAATGGGTGTCAAAGCCCTTACTATTTTGAAAATCTCTTGGGAATCCTGTATCCGGGTCTTCTCTACAATAACATAAATCTCAGGATGATATTGACATGATGCCAGAATGTGGTCTTTTTATAGGAGACACTCTGAATTCTACTAGCAGGTAGTTGCACAACTGAATTGGCATGAAGTAACCAACTTAGTTTGAATATTTCTTTCTTGTAATAGATTTTGTAAAGCAGAATTAGATTTAAAAAAAATTACCCGAAGCTTGTTGGATTTTAGTGTATATATTAAAGAATCCCAAGGTTGTAAAAGGGGGTTGAAGCCTAGAATCATTAGTAGTAGTCTAGTTCTTTTTAGATCAGACTTAGGAGTGCTAGAAGTGGTGGTAAGAAATAAAATGGTCTCAAGTGACAATATACAGCTTAATCTGAGATTTCTCTGATGAAAGATTTGTTGTAAATATCTCCTACATCTTACATGGAATCATTTCAATTCAAGTAATCAAAGATTATAAGGATTTTCAGTGCACATTTGTTGTTCTGAGTATATGAGTGATGGAGTTTTTTTCAAGGAACAAACTAAAATTTTCTTTCAGTTATAATGGTGATTATGTATATTTACTTAGGATTATTAAAGAAGATTTATAGTGTCTTATGATGGTGGATTCATTATTGAAGGGAAATAATACATTAGTGTCCATTAAACTTGTGTTAAGGTTGTTGCTAGTGAACCCATTTTATGAATGATGCCCAATGGACAACACACTAGTCTAATTTTCTTTCTTTACAACACTTTGGCTGGGAATAATTTCAAAATATCAAGAACTAGTTCTTTGTTTTATTTTTTTAAGCTATTTTAATTATTGTGTCCTTACTACTCGTCTGTAAGAAATACTCAAAAATTTTGGTGAATACAATGCAAATAGTTTAATTCTAAGGCATACAATAAGAAAACCATATGTTCTGCAATACTCTGTTGAATAGGTTGACATGTATGTTTGAGTATTGTCAAAAGGTGTACTCACCCGAGTCTAAAAGAGCTCAAAGTGCGGAAGGCTATGTAGTCTTTTCAATGTTGGCTTTACTTGTCCTTGGCTTATGGATAATGAGTATTGTTAGTTCATAGCATTGGTGGTCTAAATAAATCATTTGGAATCAAGGGTATTGAGAAAAATAATCAACATAAATGGTGAATCTGTTGTGGATTCCATGTGAATATCCATTGCGAAAGAGTCAAGAGATTTTTGAGGAATCTGAAAATCATTTTCAGATTTGGAGGTTGTAGTTTGGAAAACTTTGTAGTAGCATATGTAAAGGAGTTTTGTGTGGCTCTACTGATCAGAAAGACCCAGAGATAAAAGGTTTCAAAGAATCTTCATATTATTGAAGATACATTACTCTACAAAGGAGGTGGTGAATATGTTTTAAAAGGACCTAATAAGAGGAAAGTAAGTTCTAGATTTAAGGAATTTATCAGTCAAAGTATGAGCTAAAAAATTGCTGCAATTTCTAAGTTTCCTCATTTTCAAGTTTGTAGATCATGATCCATTCAAGTGATTTAAGCACTAATTGAGGGAAATATTTATGTTAAGTTATACATACTTATTATTTATTGATTTCTTTCATTGTACTCTCAAAAAGTATGTCAATATTGTAGAGCTCATGCTCATTTGGAAGAGATCTTAGTCTTTGTTGTATTAGGACACAAATTATATAGTTTTAAGATCTCTTGTTGTTAGTATAATGTTTGTGATAGCATTAATGTCATTATGTGTGAACCATATGTATACCCCAACATGGTTCTAAGTGAAACCATGAGTATTAATCAATTTCAAACTTGCAGTTTGGAAAGAGATTTTAGAATTGAGAGATATGTGGCCATAGATTTTAGTGGTATCCCTAGTTACCCAAATCACATACCAATTGAAATTAGAAAGAGTATCCCAAGGTTCGGTGGTAGAAAAGAGGAGTCAAATGAAAGTCATTTGAGGAAATTTAATGAGTTGATAGAGGATTATGAGGTTTTCCATGAAGATGTCATAATAAGATTGTTTGTGCAGACATTAGTGATTTATTTGGCAACATTTGGTAGGAAGATGAGTTACAAGTTGAGAGATAAAGAGCCTTAGAATTTGCATCAGGATTTTCAAGAAGCAATAGATATTGAAGGTAAGATGAAATTCAGATTGGTAAAATTTTATGATTATGAAGACATTAGGTCCCATAGGGCTGCATATGGAGTTGATTGTAAAAGTTTAGGGATTCCATTTTTTTAGAATTATAATGAATTTTATGCCCCTAATAGTACATAGTCCAATGATGCATCTTAGAATAATCATTAGAATGTTAATCATTAGTGTGTAAGCATCCTTCATTCATTAACACACCTCCAAGTGTTGATTGAGACTAACATGATAAAGCTTGCAAATAATGAAGGTGTTCCAATAATACAAGTTCAGAGATAGTCTTGTAATGACGATGGTTCAAGAAAGGAATTATGTAATGATGCTTATATGCATGCAAATGATGGTCTTATTTATAGTGACATGTATAAATTAAATTTTGTGTCATACTTTTCATTTGTGTGTGATGATGTTTTGAGTAATGTTTAAGACCTTAGCATTAATGCGTATGAAAATGTTGAGTCACACCATGTTGAATTAAATTGTGAAACTCATCATAATGATTTTGTTGTCCAAAATGATTATAATTATATAGTGATGGGGTCTTTTATCATTAAATGAAGATGATGTTGATATGGAGATGCTATAAAATGAATATTCATGAAGAATGTTTAAGATGTATGCAATGCTAACAATGCTAATCAAGAGTCTATGACAGTGTTTATGGAATGTTTTTCTGATCTTGAAATTTTTTACAGTTCATGAAGTTTTAGATTTAGAAATGGATATGTCATTAGATAAAATGGACAATGAAAGTGAATATGGTTGTTTCATTTCTAAGTTTAATATCATTAAAAATGATTTCAATCCTCGATATAAAGATCTAACTTATCTCACTGATGAAGTTTTCTATGAAGGCATTGCAAATAGATCACTTCCATATTTGTATGAACCATTTTATGAAGTCTTTCAAGAAGACATCTCTTATGATATGGAGATTAAATATGATTATGCATCTAAAGTAGATTTGGAGGTGTTTATGTTTGATGTGAATGTTGATAGTTCTGATATAAAACATACAAATACTGTCGATCATGAAGAATTGTTATTTGGTTAGATGGAAATAAATGATGTTGATAATGTTTCCTGTAATAGTGATTTATATCAGGGAGACATGTGCCAAGATGAAGATATTTTCAATGGGCTACCTATTGATTTATTTGAGCCATATATTGAAATATTTCATGTGAAAATGGATGAGGATTGGAAAGATATACCTGACAATTTACTTCAGCCATAGGTATTTTTATCCTTTCAAGAATGGGATATTAAGAGTACTAATACATTACATTTAGTGCATGTTGAAAAGAGTAGATATGTTTAGGAGTTTGATCATCTTAATGGATATCTTGATAAACATGATTAATATAATTTGAGTCTTCCATGTAACTATAAATTGTTTGGGCTGATCCCTGATGAAAAAATTCAGAATTATGAAAACTATGCATACATTGATAGTTGTATGACCATGTTGAAGGGTGTCAGTTATACTGAGTATAGTCAGATTTATTTTAGTAAATTTTTTAGATTGATTATATTTTATGTGATGAAAACCATATTTTTCATAGGGGTAAATATTGGTTTCACATCTTTGGTGGCCTGGGGCCATCTATTGATGAGTTTGTTTAATTTCCAGAGTTAAGTTTTCAATAAGGAACCCAATGGAGAAGGATGGCACAAGGTCTGCTCCACGAGAGATCTGAAATATCACCATTCCCACAAGGGGCATGTATCCCCAATAAGAGCCACTAGTGGAACCTATCAAAAATAGGCTAAGTCTTGTGCTTTTCCCTTGTCCTCTATCATGTCTTTGATAGGAGCTGGTATCATTTTAAAAAAAAATCTGCATTCCTACAATAGTTTCTCTAATGAAATTTGATGTCTGTATTTAATTAGGGTTTCCCTTGAAGGTTTGGTCTTATCAAGTCAAAATCCTACATGTATCATTTCTATTGGTCATCTGCAGGTCAAATGAGTCAAGTGTCAGTCTACATTTTTATATTAGTTGTGCCCTTGTAGCATGCAGTGAGTCTTAGAATATAATAATTACGAGCTTGTGAGTGGTCAAATTTATTGTTAGGCATAATGCCAATGACATTATTTGGTTTAATTGTCAAAGGTTACAGAGAGGTTGTGATCAGTTAGAAATTTGTGTTGTCATAACCTTATCGTGATTATTGGTCTAAGAACTAGTGGTTGCGAGGTTGTGAGTAAATTATAGAGGTCAGTCAAGTTTTTCATTTGCACCATCATAGTGGTTATATGGAAGTAAAGTGTTTGGGTTACGAGCATGCAAGGGAATGACAAGTGGTAGTTTTATGCTAACATGATGGTTAAGATTTGATGTTATCATAGTATTACAAGGTTTCTTGGTGGTAAGTGTTTATAGATGTGAGCATGCGTTAAATTTCCATGTGGCACAAGAAAGATAGTGAAGAAAAAGTGTAGCGGTTGTTGCATGGTCACATAAGTTAGTTGAAAGTTTATCAGGCAGTTGCAAGCTTGCAACTAAGACTGTGACATGTAGAGTTAATAATGATCACATCCTGGCAATGGGTAAGAGGATAAAAAACAAATAGTTGAGAGGTTGCGACTAATGGATCTATAAGGGTTAGTAAGGAATGTTATCACATGGTCATAATTGTTAAGTGAGATAATAGTTTGAGGTTACAAGGGTGCGATAAGGGATAACCATGGTATAATAATATGTATTGTAGGGATGTGAGTAAGGGTTGAAGACATAACTGATGCATTTTTTCACCTCCTCATGAGTGATGGATCTAGTCAGGCAACTTGGGTTATAGTGTTTGGACTGAAGAATGAAAGATCTGACTAAATTGTTTAGCCACACCCTTTTAGGGGTTGATCGTGGTTAGGTATTATGGTTGCATGACCACATTTATTGAAGGAAAAGATTCACCAAAGAAATCCTTGTCATCTCACAATTCTCAATCAAGTCAAATGTGAATGACTCACGAGTTGGCATGAAAGTGACACTTGGCAGATATAAACTTGAAGGAATGAAGTTGGTCAATTGTTGTTTTACTATAGATGGTTGACATGGGTAGAATAAAAGAAACAATGTGGTAGATAAGATAGAAATTGGACTTGTTCAATAAGAAGATTTACTTGATGTGATATGCATAAATTTTTAGACAACTTTATCAGAGATATGGAGTTCATTAAATCTTTGCATCTGCAGGAGAATGTAAATGATTTCTATAGGACTAATTCCATATGCAAAGTACTTGTAGTTTGGTCTTCAAGGATATTATTATTTATCATTCCAAGAATTTTTGATAGAATTTGGGGGTTATAAAAAGGTTGTCCCTCAACAGATTTGGTTATCCAAAAGTTAGAAAAATGGTCGTTGTAGAAAAAATAGAAGATTAATGGAATATTGTGAAATATGTCAAGGTGCAGTTATAGGAGGAATATTGGGATGAGGCACAATAGTAGAATGTAATAGTAGCTAGAGGGATATTAAAATGATTAAATAATATGAAAAAATTATTCTAACATGTCACCTATCATAATCCACAATGCTAATGTCCCGATGTATCCTAGAGGTTGCATGGAAGAGAAGAAACATGATGAAGAGGTGGAATGTAGAGCCTCAGAGTCTTTTATCTTCCAGTAGGAATGGGTGTCGAAACCCTTAGTGGTTTATAAAGCTCTTGGGAATCCTATATCTAGGTCTTCTCTATAATAACATCAATATGAAGTTGATATTGGCACGACTCTTAAACATGGTGTTTTCATAGGAGACACTTTGACTTCTACCAACAGGTAGTTGCACAATTGAATTAGCTATGAAGTAACCAAATTAGTTTGGATATTTCTTTCTATAATAGAGTTTTGTAAGGCAGAATCAGATTTTAAAATTAAGTGACCTAAAGCTTGTTGGATTCTAGTGTGTATATTGGAATCCCAAGGTCATAAAAGGGGGTTCTAGCCTAGAATTATTATTAGTAGTCTAGTTCTTTTTAGATCAGACTTAGGAGTTTTAGAAGTGGTGGTTTGGAATAAAATGGTCTCAAGTGACAATATACAACTTAATCTAAGCTTTCTCTAATGAAAGATTCACTGTAAATGTCTCCTATGTCTTCCATGTAATCATTTCTATTCAAGTAATCAAGGAAAAAACTAAAATTTTCTTTCAATTGTATACTAGTGATTATGTGTATTTACTTAGGATTATTAAAGAAGATTTATAATGTCTTATGATGGTGCATTTATTATTGCAAGATAATAATATATTAGTGTCTATTAAACTTGTGTTAAGGTTGTTGTTGGTGAACCCATTTTATGAATGACGCCTAATGGACAACGCACTAGTCTAATTTTCTTTCTTCACAACACCTTTGGATGGAAATAATTTTAAAATATCAAGAACCCATTCTTTTTGTTTTTGTTTTTGTAAGCTATTTTAATTATTGTGTTTTTACTACTTGTCTATAAAATATACTCAGATATTCTGGTGAGTACAATGCAAATACTTTAATTCTGAGGCATACAATAAGAACACCATCTATTTTGTAATACTCTATTGAATAGGTTGAAATGTATGTTTGAGTATTGTCAAAAGGTGCACTCGTTAACAAAGCTCAAAGTTTAGAAGGCTATTTAGCCTTATCAATGTTGGATTTACTTGTCCTTGGTTTGTGGATAATGAGTATTATTAGGTCATAGCATTAGTGGTCTAGAAAAATCATTTAGAATCAAAGGTAGCAAGAAAAATAACCAACACAACCTTTGAAACCCAAAATTGAAAGAAAGACCAACTTTTAGACAAAAATACTTGACAAAAATGGAGGCAAAGAACTTGGATTTTGTAATGGATGCCAAGGTGATGGAAATATGCCTCAAAAATCATTTCTAGAACCCTTAAAATGCCAAAAATTTGGTAGGTTATCCTAATTTTTACAAATACAAAATTTGGGATAATAATTGGCTTTGATTGGGGAAATGCCTTCGGTTGTGGAAATGAGTGAATTTAGTAGAATCCATAAACTCCAAGTGCCTTAGTATCCAATGGGTTATAGAGTCTAGCATCAAAAAAAAAAAAAGGATGACACAAGTGATGCAAAGAAAAACTACCTAAGAAAAACATAAACCTGTGCAATTGTACTTATTAGAAATGAAAACCTACCTGTCCTAAACAAGATGACATTGGTAACTAACTCAAACAAAACCATTCATGGGATCAACAAGATAGATACCTTTATTTAGTAGCTTTCACTTGCTTACATGTTCACATGTAACTTTTTATAGATGAAGCACGAGAAATGGTACCAAAACTTGATGCCACATTCTTTGAAAAAGATGAAAAAATTCATCTTCCTCTTGAGATTAATTAAATATACAGCTCTAAAAGTGAGTCCACAAATCCAAAATATTGTTTTTTAGTTGAAATTGCTTCTTTTAATTCTTCCTCAAATGTATCTCTATACTCAGGTACAAGTAGAACCTCTAATTTCTCATTGGCCTCCAACTAATAAATATGTTTGATTGGATATCCCCTCGATCATACAAAGAATAAATTCTTCTTGATAGCTACAACTTGAATAACCAGTTCGTCAACCATGACAACGTCATGCTAATCAAAATAAACTCCTTAATATGATTTAGATGAAAATATGTGTGATGACCCTTTTTCCTAGAATTTACAATAAGGATAAAAATCAGGAATCATCTATGAATTTATTCCATATATTAATAACAACTTCCCTATTTAACCTAGATGGATGTTAAGGTCCTTAGAATATGGGTTTCATCTTCCTATTTGTGCTATAATTACTACGGGTTGGAAGACTTATCATGCTCCGGGCGCGTGAAACAGACTACAACTACTTCCCTCAAGGCCTAACCCTAATATTGGGACAGCCCGTTGTGCCCGAAATTACTCCGCCTCTCCCTTTCATCGGGCTTCCGTCCCCATAAGTATTATAGAAAAATAAGAAAAGATGAACTCTACATTCTAAAGACTATAATTATCATTATTCTTAGAATATCAAAATATTACAAAGATTTTAAGATATATATATATATATATATATATATATATATATATATATATATATATATATATATATATATATATATATATTTAATAAATATTAAATAATTGCATATGACTTATCTCATTAGAAAAAAGATATTAATTCCATATATATATTTATAAACATTACTAATAATAACTTTTAATAAATTCATAAAACAACTTTATTAGTCAAGGTCTTACCTTGGCTGCGGTACAGTTGTCACCACGTCCTTGCGGTACTGTTGACGGTACGTGTGGACCGTAGTACCTCACGCAGTACACGTTAATATATTATATGCCGAACTCTTCGGTTTATGAAATCTTTTCATTCGATTTTATGAATGTCTTTTCTTATTCGTTTATACGAATGCTTTCCTTTTTCGATACATGTAGTGGTCGGTACTACAAACCGTAGACCGCACCCATTCACTTCTTTTTCGGTTTTCTCAAACACAGTTTTCCACGCCGTCCCCATCGATCCCCCCTCTTAGCAAATAAATATATTTGCAAATAGGGGTCGTACTCTTTTGAACGAGGGTGATAACGTTTGATCAAATATTATTAATTATTTGATTAATATCATTAGTTATATTGAATTGGTTAATAATGATTAACTATATCTTATCTCATTTATTAATTGATTATATTAATATTGTTAATGTTAATATTAAATATACTATTTGATTATTCTATATAGATTGATTAATAATATATTATTAATTATCTATATTGATATTATGTTTTTTATGATCCTTTATCATTATTGATTTATGTATGTCTAATAATATTATTGACATTATGATCTATATATATTTTTATTATTAATGATGTCAATATTATATATTATATTCATTAATTATATATCATGTATATCTTATTTGTATTACAACATCCATTTGTATTGTACTTGTGTCTATTGCAGTTCGTGATAGAAAGGTCGAGCTCTTCTATGTCCAATAATCCGTGATCTTTAGTCTTTGAGACTATTATTATTAATAATATTATCATAAAGGTTATAATCACTAATATTTATCTACTACTATGAATATTATTATTTATTAATTAATTTTACTTCTGGAGGGGGATATCACAATATGATAGCAGTACATACCTCAGTATATTTTTCACCATCTTCAGACTCGAAAAAATCTTAATTATTTAAGACAAGGTCCTTGTAAATATTGTGGGTAGTTCTTTAATGCAATACTCTTTTAAGTTCATGACCTTGAAATACAAATGTGTTATCTTTAGCTTGAATAATACCTTCATGGATGTCCATTTTTTTGGAATGGAGAGATAGGGTACTGAGAGGGGAGGGGTGAATAAGTTCCCTCTAAACTTTTAACTTGAAACTCAATCAACAAACAGTAGTAAACTAGTCTATCCAACTGAATCCATTGTATGCAACATTCATTCAATTAAATTGTAAATGTAAATTACATTAAAAAAAAACAACAATTCAATCACATAACACAAGTATTTTGGTTACACATAAACCCTTGTAAGAAGGTAAAAACTGTGGTGGGGATGATAGCCAAAAATTCTTCACTACTGCAGATAATAAAGTATGTCGATTAAGGATATAAGTTGTGATCACTTCTGATGATCCTACCATGTTAGGAGTAACAATAAGATCAGTTAGATCTACTTGGTTAAAGGATTTTAACAACACTACTTGAGTGTGTACTCGGTTAAGAGATTTACAACAAGACTGTTAGGTGTACTTTGTTAAGAGATTTTGCTAACTCTATTACAATGATTAGAGAATAATATAAATTATCTATAAATGACAACTTAACTTTTTTTGATTCAGATCTATGAAGTATCAAATATATATCACCTCAATGTGTGGATATCTTGCCTCTGTACTGCTCAGTAGCCTTGACTGATTTTGAATAATCTGAATATCTCTGATTTCTGCTCAACCTTGTCTAAAAACTAATGTCTTGAAGATGGCTTCTTGCTTCAAGATCTCCTTCTTGTCCTTCGCATACATATGTCAAAATGGCATAGATTGCAAATATATAGCATACTGCTATGATTGCCTAACCTTCATGACCTAATTAGGTTTACATCATCTTAGGAAAACCCTAAGATCTACCGTATACAAAAATAACCTAGATCTAACAATTACATAGAGATCATCATCACATTTAATGATTACATCTACAATGAATGATCCTTGATCTTGGTAAAACATTTTGTGATTATGTTGTAACCGTTTGCATACATAAATGTGCCAAAACTAATTACTATGCCATTTCTTGGATTGCTCAGTAAACACTATCAATACTACTCAGTGAATACACTAGTGCTTGGTGTCCAGTCTGCTCGGTGTTTACTGATGCTTAATATCGATATACACTGATGCTCGATAATACTTCTCTGGTGCTCATTTAAAACTATTTCCTTTTAGTTCTCGGTACTGCCTTGAGACTACTCGGTATGAAGGCTTATATGATTAACCGACTAGCATATGTAGCTTGTAGTTCTTCCTTTTACCGACTGATTAGCATAGGTAATTGACTGATCTAATGAAAATACTTAATGCTCAAATAGAAATAACAATCTCCCCCTTTGGCATTAGTATCAAAACTTTGTAATGTATATAGACCTTATATCTCAAAAATGTTCTAACTTCTCCATATATACATAGATAAATTTTCTATCAAAATTTTCTCCCCCTCGGTGCATGCTCCTGGTATATGTGTACTACACTTATCATATAATTACACAATTTGGCATATACATTATGTTTTCCCCCTTTTTGATAATAATGCCAAACTCAAAATTGTGTACTTACAGTTTATCAAATATGTACTGGTGGGTTTTCTTCAAAGAATCTAAGAGGTTCACCCATTCCTCTTTCAAGTTGGTTAGAAAAATGTGCTCAAGACCAACTTGTGCAAGCATGTCAGAGAATTTTTCCAACACAGAAATTTCTGGTGTTGCTACTAAAGGTTGTGCTTTGACTATATGCTTCTTAATAATTTTAAGGTGGGGAAGCAGCTCTATTTGTAGCTCGGTGACTTGGTCACTTATCTTATCCTCTTGCTTCCTCAAATCTTCTCTTAACCACCTAAGTTCTTAAACTTTGAGTATGTTCTTATTAAAAGCATTTAGCTCGGTTAAGGTTGCTTGTGCACTGTCTTGGATTTCAGTATCCAACTGTTTATCTTCTTACTAATCTCAGCAGTAAAGTTCTCCATAGTGCAAAGCTTTACCAACATTTGTATAATTGTTTGAGTAATAGATTGAATGTCAGTTATTACCTCAGATAACTTTACTTTATTTATTTCCACTTCTTGGCTGATTTTCTTTGCTAGTTTGTTCTGTATTTTTTATTCTTCCCTCTCTTCAATTATCTTTTCTGCTTCGGTGTCTGGGGCATTGATTTCTTGTGAAAGTGTAGCAAGTTGGTCCATAATTGGTGTATCTTCATTGATTTGTACCTCGGGTACAACCTATTGTAAGATGTCTCTTACATTCTTTAAAATTTCCTTGCTCTTTCATTCCTTTCTTAGCTTCTCCTGAGCTACTTTTCTTGTACAAGGCTCCCCATATTTTCTCAGTTCTTTGGGGTCTAGGGTCCTCGGGTCACAATCTGGTATAACAATGACTTCTTCAAGTGTGACTGGCCCTTTTCCATGCTTCTTCTTCTTCTTCTTCTTCGGCTCTTGAGGTGAGCTCTTAACAAATGGAACAATTTCTTTTTCCTCAACATTCTGTGTTTCATGCCCGGTTGACACATTATCTTCCTTTTTCTGCTCCTTAGTAACCTATGTGTTAGTTGACTGAGATGGAGCTTGTGATGTAGTGTCAGGTGGGGTTACCTCAGTTTCCTTAAGGTCATCTTGGCCCTGTGTTTCTACCTATTTTGCCTCAGGCTCATTTGTCATTGCCAGTGTGCTAGCTCCTTGATCCCTTGATGTATCCATTGGTTGCTCAGGGATTGAGCCTCCAGGTTTCTCCTTAAAGACTATTTCAAATGCTTCCATCAGAATAGGAAGTTCACCCAGTAAAGATGTTATTGCTAGCTCGGTAAGTGTACCTTCATCTAGTATTTTGGCTCTAGCAATAGTCACATCTTCATCACCATCTCTATCATCAGGATCACCATTTGTGATGTCCTCAATGAGTACATCAAGTGTAGTGTTATCTATGATTTGGATCTTAGCTTGATCTAGGGCATCTTGTGTAAATATCAACTCCTCAGTGGCAACTGTAGTATCAGGTACCTCGGTATCTGATATATCTATCTTGTCTTGTTTTAGTGCTAGGTCTGCATCATCAATGTGAAGTCCCTTCCCTTTTGTCTTCAGATTCTTCTGAGAAATTTTGGCTAATGCCATCTTTTCTACTTGCTCTCGAGCTTGAACTATTGAGGTCCAGATGAGTTGACTATTCTCATATATGTCTACCAGATTTTCATCAAGTATCTGCAGTTCCTGGTTCTTCACTCTAAACCTCTTTGAGTATTTACTCATATTCCTCAATTTTAGGGACAGTCAATTGAGGTATTGCCAAAGCTAGGGATTGTTCCCTCTTTCTCTTCTCAGTATCTAAGGCATAGAACCATTTTTGTGAAATTCTTTCCTCTAGTGCCTTAGGTAGATGTTTGGAAAATTCAATGGGAACTCTTTTGAATCAAATCATCATCTGGATGATTGCCTCTTCAAGTTTATTTTGATCCTTGACTGATAGGTGCTCAAACTGACTAATTTTAGGATCACTAAGTTCACCATTCTCAATTATGTCTTCTGCTACTTCATCAATTGATCTACTCTTATCACTAACAACTTTAAATTGATCATTGTTATCTTCTTCATCATCTAAATCATCCTTACCCCTAGTCAACTTTCTTCTTTTTCTTGGGGCATCAGCAACAGTTTTAGTACCTCTTTTTGTGTATGTCTTGGTTGATGCTGCTACCTTTGGTCTTGAAAACTTCACAACTCCTTTCTTTGGTAGAGGTGAGGCTCACTAGTACATTTGACATCATTTTTATATGAAAATTATCGACCATTAATGAAAATGGTTTAGGTTGGTCGGGGTATATAAGGAAAAATTTGTTTTTTTTAAAAACCATGCCCGTGTTGGTCAAAATTTCCACCAATACCATGTTGGTCAAAATTTTGACCAACATAGGCATATTACTTTAAAAAAACATTTCAATTCTCATTTTCATTTTTATGGTTGCAGCGCGCAAATTAGGATTTTCATTTTTTTTATGGTTGCAGCACGTGAATTAGGATTTTCATTTCTAAGCTAAGGAGCAGAGCTTATTCTAGGTCATGAAGAGCCCTACACCCGAGGTTAATAGCACATTTCATCATTTATCTTCCATGGAGTTTGAGGAATCTTCCATGTTTGCTATATTTCATTACGTACTGGATTGTCATTTTCTTGTCATCTCTGTTAGTAATATTCTAGTAGGCAATTGAATCAATGAATATTCTTAGTGGTGACTATGGTTTGACTAGGGTTTGTAAATGCTATGGCCAAGAATTATGAAGGTTGTGATTAGGGTTTAGGATGCAGCATGACATTGTACATCTGGTATAACCAATGCATTTGTAGATTTAAGGCATTTGTAGATTTAAGGGACGCACGTAAGAGAATTTTTGGCATGCTTAAACACAAATGCACATATCATTGTTTAGGATGTAGCATGACATTGTACATCTGGTATAACCAATGCATTTGAAAATTTAAGGCATTTGCAAATTTAAGGGATGCACGTAAGAGAATTTTTGGCATGCTTAAACACAAACACACATATCATGTTTCATCTGCTAGGTCACAAGAGCATATACAAGATTCTTGATAAAATAGATAGCCAATGCATCCTATTGAAGGGAGAGAAAATAAAAAACAATAAAATAGAAATCAACAACACAGGAACCATAAAAATGATCAAGTTCCATAAAACTGTTGCTAGTAGCAATTCAGTACTCAGTAGTGAAATCAATGGTTTGGCAATGTGCCAAACCCTAGACATCAAGTTTGAATATGAGCTCAAAGGTTTGTTTCTTTCAAAGTTCAAACACCTTGTAGGAGCAAAAATATATAGACATGAATTGGATTTCTTTGGAATTTATAATTACCCAAACACAATCCCTGGTGAAATAAAAGGAATGATTCATATGTTTCAAGGTAATAATGTAGTAATTGGGGAAGAACATCTAAGTTATTTCATCAATACTACACATGAATATGAGACAGACAATGAGGATGCCATGATAAAATTGTTTGTGAATTCCTTAAAAGAAAGTGCCAAAGAATGGTACAAAAATATCCTAGACAGTAGTACTATTTCTTCATATTAATATTTCTTCATATTTCTTCTAAATAGTGTGATGACTGTCCCAACTAGAGAATCACAACTTTATATTATAGGTTCTTCATGGCACCTTTCAACTTGTCCAATTATGCAAACTGGCTTGCCTGGGGCAGCTATATCTAGTTGTGAGATTTTCATATCTGATCTCTTAACATATTTACTAGAAGCCCTCATATTTCTCTCAGTAAGAATAGTTGTGGCATAGGATACTTCAACTATTTGTGGACCCTTTGTCTATCTAGGAGATTTTTGTACCTTGAATCATATGAATCATTCCTGTTTGTGCATCCTCATTATCTATCTCATATTCATGTGTAGTTGATTTAAACAATAGATTCATCACTATAATGAGAAATTTACCACCACATGTCAAACATAAGGTGCATTTGATTGAAAGATTGGTCATTTTTTACAAGACAAAGGGTCCATAAATAGTTGAAGGATCCTATGCCACAACTATTCAGCTTACTGAGAGAAATACGAGGGATTCTCTAGTTGGGACAGTCATCACACTATTACCCTAAGCACTATGGCTTTTCCTTCTCATCCATAAGAAAATCTAACATCATTCTAAACTCTTCTATACTCTACCCATATCCATTCATATCCATTGATCCAATCCATTCATACTTCTACACAAACAAATTAACTCACCAAAATGCTGTCATTCTGGGACAGTCATACCATGTCCATAAAATTGTACCAATAGTTGAAATAAAAGGAATGATTCATATGTTTCAAGGTAATTATGTAGTAATTGGGGAAGAACATCTAAGTTATTTCATCAATACTACAAATGAATATGAGACAGACAATGAGGATGCCATGATAAAATTGTTTGTGAATTCCTTAAAAGAAAGTGCCAAGGAATGGTACAAAAATATCCTAGATAGTAGTACTATTTCTTCATATTTCTTCTAAATAGTGTGATGACTGCCCCAACTAGAGAATCACAACTTTATATTATAGGTTCTTCATGGCACCTTTCAACTTGTCCAATTATGCAAATTGGCTTGCTTGGGGCAGCTGTATCTAGTTGTGAGATTTTCATATCTGATCTCTTAACATATTTACTAGAAGCCCTCATATTTCTCTCAGTAAGAATAGTTGTGGCATAGGATACTTCAACTATTTGTGGACCCTTTGTCTATCTAGGAGGTTTTTGTACCTTGAAACATATGAATCATTCCTGTTTGTGCATCCTCATTATCTGTCGCATATTCATGTGTAGTTGATATGAAAATATGTTAAGAGATCAGATATGAAAATATCACAACTAGATAGATTACTAATATTGGAAGTACTATGGACTTGTAGAGGCAATTTAAAAGTTCAGGAAACTAAGAAATGAGTTGTCATTATGGTAAGCCACAAGAATGGTCTTGGGAGTATTATTGGAGGTGCTTAACTTTGGAAAGTTACCATGTTAATGTCATTAAAAAAATACAAAAAATTAAGGCCTATGAGATTTTATGATAATGTTCTATTTGAAATAGGGTGCTCAAGTTAACAATGAAATAAAAAAATCCATGCTTGTATTCATATGATTAGGAGATGTTTCTTTGTGTTTTCATTACTTAAGAGCAGCCTATACATGGAGGTAAGGAGTCCTACAATGTTATTCAGTTTCCCTAGTTATTTACCTGATTTTATTTATTTAAATCTACTCTTTACAACTGTTTTTCTATCTATACACCCTCTATTTCTATTGTAATGGCAAAGCATCAGAACTGTCAATTTCTAAACTTTGATTTGGTATGATAAATGTCCCTTTGCATTGAGAAACTTATAGTTGAGAAAATGGTTGTTCAATAATGATTTGTATCTGCAGGTTGCAAACAAATCATCCTTCTTCCACCAACAAGTCATTCCATTCAAGAAAGACCATGTTTGACGATATCAACGCACAAAAAAATAGGGAGACAATTGCTAGATTTTGGTCTAACTTAAAAAGAAAAGGTGATGGAAAATGTTATTGTCCTTGCAAAATTTTTAAGGGCTTAAAGACTTGAAGATATCTAATCAAAACAACTAAGGAACATTGTAGGCAACATGGTCACATTGAAGGGGGAAATGAATTTCATCCATTGGTATGTATTTTATTAATTTATAAAATACATAAGACATGATTTGATGATGACATCATGGTTATGGTTAATATAAGGTCACCATTTTCATATAGGTCAACGTCCTTGAGTTTCATGTTATATTAGAAGTGAAATGTTGATGCTAAGACAATTACTTTGTGACCATAATAATCCTACATATGTTTTTTTGCACAATAGATAAAGTCTTCTATTCAATTCCAAGAGAAACTCACAATTTCAATTGTGACCACAATAGCCTGATCACAACAAACTTGTTAGAAACATAAAAAGAAAACATGTTAGCAATTCCATCATTTGTCTGTTGTTTGGGACAGTCACCATAGAATTATTTGGACTATCTCTCCTCTTGCCTTGCAAGGTTAAAATGACCTTTTTTTCATCCCTCCTTGAATAGACCCTTACCATCTTGCACTTGTGCAATGATAGGACACCAATGTTGCTAATTAAGGTTGGCGGGATGATTACACCTATCCTAAAAAAAGACTGTCAAATCATTATGCTTTCAAATCAATTACCTATCGACGTATCCCTTGCGAGGGAGAGAAGCCAAACACATAAAGAACATGCACATAAACACGACAACTAAAAAACTTAAATGGAATACACCAAGAAGTACCAAATGATGAATGCTCAATTGTTGTAATGGCAAAGCAATATTAGAATCATCCATTTATAGTCCTAATGATTTTGGAAATTGCTGACAAAGAGTGTTACTTTTTTTGATTATAATATAAATGATTTTTCTATAGTTGTAATGATTTTTCTTATTTCTTGTCTTTTGTCCCTTTTTGATTTCCCATGTCTGTGCTTCGTGACAAGATTTTGTCACCTTCTTTTGATGGTATATTTCATTCACTCTATGTGGAATACTATTTTGTTCACTATTTTATTTTAGCTTCATATTTCTTTCATTTTTCATATACACACAGACTACACATGCTGATAAAAAAATGAGCTATTTGATTTAGGTTTACTTTTCATTATTGTAAATGGTTAATATTTCTGATGATACTCCTTGGTGTATTTGGACTGTAAAAATAATCATATAAAAATAATAAATGTAGTAACGATGGTGTGGTGCATTATTGATATAGGTTCGATGACTCTTGTCAATGTGGTGGTGGGAAGTGTGTGTTGAAGACTTCACGGACATTGAACAACCCTGGATGACAATTTTAGTGCTACCCTAATCGAAAAAAGGTTGCTAATGTGTATATATTTAAAGTTTCTAATGTAAATACTATTCATTATAATATAAGAACTAATGTAGACTGGGTATCACAGGGAAATAATGGTTGTAGATACTTTTGTTGGGTCAATGACAACTCATCTGCATCTATCCACTCATCTCCACTTATCCGCGATGAAGGATTTAAGTGCAAAATGTGTCAGGCTAGGGAAAATTCTGAAATAATATTTTTACAATGCCTTCTCTGTATTGTAATCGCATATCTAACTTGTTGCGACCATATGCAGAGATGAACTTAGGAATTAGTTAGTTTAGTATTTTCATATTGTAACTAATATTTTAATATTGATATGACATAACTTCTCTTTTCCTCAAGTGCACATATATATGGTTTACATCTTTTTTTAGAATAATTATTCATGTTTATGGCTCAGGTGAGCCCCAATCTGCTATCAATCACATGATTTAATGTTGATTTAGGCTGGAGGTAAACTACATGTGTCATGTAAACAACATGGTTGAATGCAATCTCTTTTGTGTGTTTTCAAGAGTTTTCCCACCAATACAAGCATAAATAATGCATTGAACATAATCTACAGACGCTACGTGGTATGAAGTCTCACTAAAGTTTGAGCGCAGTGTGGTATGAAGTCTCGCTAAAGAAGAGTACTATAGAGAGCATGCCTACCATACCAAGGAAGTTTGACAAGAACAAGGAATATGGCTTAAATAGAATGGGAAGACATCTTTCTAGCCTGGGCCATGATCCTTTGACAATTATCTTGATAATAAATGAAGCAAATGAGATTTGAGCAATTAGCTTCCCAAGAAAAATCTTGTAAATGAACTGTGTGTACCCCAATTCCTATGCCTTCTACGCATACCTAAATGATATATTTGAAACAACAAGGTTAAATTTAGCCTTACCCTTGTTGTTTCAAATATATCATTTGGGTACACACAGAGGGCACATTAATTGGGGTACATATAGTTCATTTATGGGCTTTTTCTTGGATAGCTAATTGCTCATCTATCATCTACATTATTTATAAGCTAATTACCAAAGGATCTAGGTTCAGGCTAGAAAGATGTCTTCCCAAACACATAAAAAACATACACATAAACATGACAACTGAGAAACATAAATGTAGATTTCACAATAGCTGAGAAACATAATTGTAGGCATCATGGTGACAATTTTTTGGAGACAACATAATTGAGTTGTATACCCAGACGATGGAGAGCAACTTCTGCTCCTTCGATTCCAAGTTGACACTGCAGGATCCAAAGACCATAGATAAGGAATAAATTGAGAGAGTAGAGGACGGCCATAATGACCAAAATAATACAGGACAAACCTCAAGTTAAATGAGGCAACTGCAAACATTTTAATAGAATTCTATTAAAATGTTTGCAGTTGCCTCATTTAACTTGAGGTTTGTCCTGTATTATTTTTGTTATTATGGCCATCCTCCACTCTGTCAATTTATTCCTTATCTATGGTCTTGGGATCCCACATTGTCAACTTGGAACCGGAGGAGTAGAAGTTGATCTTCATCATTTGGGTATACCACTCAATTACGTTGTCTCCAAAAAAATGTGATCATGATGCCTACAATTATGTTTCTCAACTATTGTGTCCTAGGACCCCTTATGACCCTTTACGACCTCTAAGAATACATCTTAGAGGTCTTAAAATGTTGTAAAGGGTCATAAGAGGCTCCTATGAGGGGCCAGATGAGCTTCCACCTTCACATGGTTGGCCCTATTAAGTAGAGAATGTTAATTAAACTATTCTTGAAACATAATTGTAGGCATCATGGTCACATCGAGGATGAAACTATTCCAAGTTGACCCAGTGGGATGGAGAACAACTTGGAACCGAAGGTGCAAAAGTTGCTCTCCATCATCTGGGTATACCACTGAATTACATTGTCTCCAAAAAAATGTGACCATGATGCCTACAATTATGTTTCTCAGAGAATATTAAACTATTCTCAAAACAAAGAGAAGCTCAAAGAGAAGCTGGCAACAACCAACAGAATGAGTGTGGACACCTGAAGATAAATATCAAATAAGGGAAAAGTACCTGCAACAATAGAGGCAATAGTTGTAGATACAGATGAGGATATCGTAGAAATCCCTAATTTAGTGTTTTAGAGAACAAATGATGGACTGTGAATTAGGCATTTTTGCGATATCATCATCTAAATCTATTATTTACATTGGAATGCAGCCTACGGATATTGATACTGCACCGGCCGAGCACGATGGAGGCATCGATTCTAATGTGAATTGTAGTACTCAAGGTATACATTTTCTATTCAAATTTTGATTAATGAATATTTAATACAAGCAAACATATTCAATTGTTTAAGGTGGATTAGTTGTGATGATGAGATGCGCCATTTAGATGTTAACTATGACAGTCTCTTGGTTTCAGACAATGCAAAAGGAGAAGCCTAGTTCAATATGCAATCATGCAGAATATGCACGGATATCAAGTGGAGTTGAAAAACACAATAGGGTTGCATTTTTGATAGAGGTCTTTAATTGCATATTTTAAGTTATAGACCATTGCAAAAATGTAAATGTGTTGTGTTTTTTCAACTCCACCTGATGTCCATGCATATTCTTCTTGTGTTGCATGCGCATTCTCAATTCAGAGTGGGAAAAATCTTATTTTCGATGCGAGGGAGAGAAGCCAAACACAAAGAACATGCAAATAAACATGACAGCTACAAAACATAAATGTAGGTATCACAACAGCTGAGAAACATAAATGTAGGCATCATGGTCCCAATTGTTTGGAGACACAACATAATTGAATGCTATGCCCAGAAAATGCAACACAACCACTACTCTTGTAGTTCTAAGTTGACATTGTGGATCCAAAAACCATATATAGATTCCTTATCTTTGGTTTTTGGATCCTGCAGTGTCAACTTAGAACTATAGGAGTAGTGGTTGCATTACATCATCTGGGTATACCACTCAATTATGTTGTGTTTCCAAAACATTATGACCATGATGCCTACATTTATGTTTCTTAGTTGTTGTGTCCTAGGACCCCTTATGACCCTTTACGACCGTTTATGACCTCTAAGAATAC
Source organism: Chamaecyparis obtusa (assembly GCA_027943335.1). NCBI lineage: Eukaryota > Viridiplantae > Streptophyta > Pinopsida > Cupressales > Cupressaceae > Chamaecyparis > Chamaecyparis obtusa. Next base: position 1,837,106 of record BSBK01003479.1, read on the forward strand.
ATCTTAGAGGTCTTAAAATGTTGTAAAGGGTCATAAGAGGCTCCTAGGAGGGGCTAGATGAGCTTCCACCTTCATGTGGTTGGCCCTGTTAAGTAGAGAATGTTAAACTATTATCGAAACAAAGAGAAGCTCAATAATTTATATCTAAATACCAATTTTGTTCTTATCAAACCGTCAAAACATTTAAATAGTCTTTTAAACTACTATTCAAAATAAAATATTTAATCAACATTTACTTACAGATTTGTGTGCTTGTCTGAGTTTGATACACAGATTTGCGTATCAAACTCAGACAAGCACACAAATTTGTAGGTAAATGAAGCTTTCTTAGTTAGTTTGATTTTTCTTGAGGCTATGAATATATAGTACAATGAAAATGCTTTGTTCAATCTAATTGTGCTGAATAGAAGAAAATAGCTAAATCAAAGCTTCATAGATTCATATATGCATACTAATTATAGACAAGCAATATATTCAACTAAAAGTAGGAATACATTGAAAATGGTGTCACATTTTTTTTTAAACAAAAGTTAGTATTGGTCAAAATTTTATCCTTTACACAGTACTAAATTTGACCAGGACGCTATACGTTCGACGGTCCATTTGATGAATTTTCATGGATAATTTGACGACCGAATGGACTAAATTTGACCAGGATGCTATACATTCGATGAATTGGGGTGGATAATTCAATGACAAAATGGTCTCAATTTCGACTATTATTTACCATGTAGAAAATTTGACGAAAAAAGATCGACGACAGTTTTAGTCACCTATTCGACCAATTGTTGTAGAAAATTTGACTAATTCTCGTCAAAATTTAAGGTAAAATTTACTAGTGTGGTGTTGTCAATGGTACCATGCTTACTCTTTCACTCTTATCAACAATGGCATGCAATCTTTTCTCTTGATATCAAATGATTCATCTTGCTGTTTATTATGAAGTCTTATAAATAAGATGACTTTCATAGATATGATATTAGTTCAACTTTGATTTCCTTGATGCTATTCTTATTCATATTTGCTGCCAATTACTTACATGGTTCATAAAACATCCTTCAATATTCACTAACTATTTGTAACTATTTAATGCTATATACAATTGATACTTCTACATCCTAACTAACTTGAAAGTGTCCCAGGTCTACCTCACCTGGTCTGAAACATGTGTTTTATGCTTGTTTGGTTTCATGGATATGATGGAGACATCACAGTTTAGAAAACTAAACTAAGACCTGAATGCAAACTTTTTGATGCTAATAGGTAAGTCCCAAAATATTAATCAGATTTTGTTTCACTAGATTATATTACAGCTACAACAAAATAGATGCAATCAGGAAAACTTTAGATTTTTAGACCAGTACTAGTCATTCATTAAAACCATCTAATAATCCAGATAAATAAAGAACTATTGTTTGAACTTAATTTTGTAAATATATGGTTCAAACAAACCTCATCAAATATCAATAACAACAAATTTTAAATGGCTTTGAGAAGCAAGAAACCATGCTAACATTCATGTTGCATTTGACATTGCAATGCTAATTATAGACAACCAATATATTCAACTAAAAGTAGGAATATATTGAAAATGGTGTACCACATTTTTTTTTAAAACAAAAGTTTGAATTGGTCACAATTTTGACCTTTACATAGCACTATTTTCGACTAGAATGCTATACATTCGACAGTGTATTGGTCTCAATTTCGACCTTTACATTGTACTATTTTTGACTAGAATGCTATACATTCAATGGTGTTTTTGACGAACGAGGGTGGATAATTTGAGGGCATAAAGGTCAATATTTTGACCTTCACACTGATTGACTTCAACAAGGTGACGGTGTTATTCTTCCAGTTCGAAGGGATTGTTTCAGTGGATAATTCGATGACTTGTTTGGTCGAAATTGCGACTATTATTCACCATGTATAAAATTTGACGAAAAAAGATTGATGATAGTTTTAGTCATCTATTCGACCAATTGTTGTAGAAAATTCAACCAATTCTCATCAAAATTTAGGGTAAAATTACTAGTGGCTACAGTTGTAGACCTTGTGCATGCCCTTGTTTTCATATCTAACTAATTCTTCTTTGGAGTTGGTGAAGGGGAAACCGGTGTAGATTCTATGTCCTTGTCTGACTCGATTTATTCACTGTCATGCAGCTTTTCAGTTAGCATTAACTGACCTTCAGTTGTTGCTTCAACCCATGTACTATCAGATGATCCAATATCATCTCCAAACTTCTCTACAAGAGTCTTCATCATTTTCCTTGATTTTGTTTTTTATCTTACTGATAACCAGGCCTATTTTTATTCTTGTCATGGCCTCCTCGTATGTTCCAAATCTTTTAGCATTAACATCCTTGGGTGTAGCCAATAGAGCCTTAATTGATTTTGAAGCAAAATCAATATCTATTTCATAACCCATGGGGGTTAGCCATTTAGTCCTAGGCTCCATAGCCTTTATCAATGTGTGGTCGGTATCCACAAGAAAAGATATCTCCTGCTCATAGTCTTCTACTAGTTTACTGGTAATTCTGCTCCAAGAATTCATTCTACTCTTGAATTGTTCAAAGTAATTATCTAAGACATTATTGAGATTATTTCCCAAGCCCTTAATCAAATCTGAAATTTGTGTTATCCCTGGCTTGTCGGTTGTCCACTCTATATTACCGATTGAAGGGAAAAATATTTGCACATAGAAAAATATGCAAACTAGTAGGAATCCAAACTTACACGTGTTGGATTTCACTGACCGGATTGTCTTCATGTTCTCTTCAACTTGCTTCAACAGAAGCTTGGCTAGGTCCAAATGATAACCTTTCTTAACCATTCGGTAAGCAATGTCAACTACTCCACAAGGCACACTATTTTGTTTGCTCGACTGATATATTTTATAGCCGAGAACATGCGCTACATATTTCACCTCTGGGTCTTTGAATGTGCTGATCTTCAATGCTTAGCCATCCCACTTGGCTCCAGTGTTCTTCTCAATCTCTTCTCTTGGTGCACTGTGAATTGCCTTCACCTAATCTATGGTAGGATACCTGGTAATCGCATGAATCATCTTCTTAGTAATCTCTACTAGCTCATCCAACCATAACCTTCCATCATGAAACTGATTGAGAACAATCCTAATCCATTCTCTCTTAAATTCCCTCTGAAAATTTAGGGCATTCCTCAAACTGATTACTTCCAGTTGTTTGTGTTTAGGCTTTAGTCTTTCATCTTCTCCGCAAAGCTTCTAATAAGTTGCCTACATACCAAAGTCTCCTATTTCACCTATCTTGTAGTGAATGTATGATTTAACATCTTTGACTAATAGAACCCTAGGGGGTATGATTGAAAAATCTCTCGCTAGATCAATTTTGGATGTAACTTTAGGGTGAAGTTTGTATTGGGGTTCATTATAGGTTGCAGACTGTTAGTGTTCAAAACTACAGATGATCAGAACTAAACAATAAATCTCTATTTCATAACTCTAGTAGTCCTAATAGATGCATCAACAATAGTAAACACTAAGGTATTAAGGATTTATAATCCTTCTTCTCTTTGAGCTTTAAGCTACAGGTGGGTATTACCTTTTAAGATTAAATTCTTCAAATATCACAACAATCACCTATATACTTGATACAGATCTAATCATATATCTCTCTCACAACTTTAAAGTAAATCATTGTTTAAATTGATTGATGGTGAAAACCAATGCAAACTAAGCAATGACTAGTGCCAAATCCTAGGGCATCAAAGTCAAGAAATAAACATCTACAGAAAACCTCTCAATTCAAATAAACCCAAACCCTAGATAAAATGCCTTGCAAATTATCCTCTTATGCATATTGTTACTCAAAAAATATAGCAAATTTATTTCATATCATCAAATTATCCTCTTATGCATATATCATATCATCAAATTCATACACAAATAATGAAATCTCTGAGACCTCACTCAAGATTTACCCCTCCCTTGAAAGGAACTCAAGATTCAACCCCACTATCTACCTTGTAGAAAGATGTAACTAAAATGCCTTGCAAATTCAAACACACAAAGAAATCACATTCATACATGAAGACAAAAAAATATATACATGAAACTTCAGTATATTTTATTGATAAACTTCTTGTATCAGTACATTCAAAAACTTGGATTCCTAAGAATCAAAACAATAAATCTATAAACTCCTATTATAATGAGTATTTCACCACCCTTTGGTGTGAGTTAGAACTTGCTATATATAGGAAAACCATCTTGGGATCCTTGACAAAAGGATGCAACAAGCTTTAGATGGTTTTGATAGTGATTTGCACTAGATTACAAAAAACTTAAATTTGTAATAGAAAAAGAAGGAAATGGGCACCAGAAGTTTTTCCTCCTCATGGTGAGTTCCCTTTTGAGATGCACCTTTGTCTGCCGGTATTCATAGAAGCTGCTAAAGTTGTTATGTGAATGATGACCACCATTTGGCTAACCTACATCATTCTCTTTATGATAGTTGCTCTCCCTATGCTCATGGATAAGGTGCATTACTAGAACTCATTCTTCTTCTATGTCTTCAGCATCAGTTGTTACTGGCTTCCTCCTTTTTGGCCTTGTAAGAGCATCCCATGTTGTTACCTCTTCCTTTGTCAGCCATTGAAAGCTCTGAATTTTTTGTAATTGCACCTTTTTCATTTCCCACCTAGTATCTGTAATCAGCTTGACATCTGTGACAAATTTGGTGAAGTCCACTTCAACTTTTATGGTTTCATCTAGACTGATTCTATCTATATCTAATTCATTATTTTCATTAATGAAGGCCTCTTTCTTAGGAAATAGGAGATCAAAATCTGATTTCCATTGATCTAACCCCTTTATTGAACCATCCTCATTCTTGATTACAGGAATAAATCTATTGAACTCTGGGCCAAACATAATTATCCTTGCCTCTACCTGGTGCTCTTTCCCTTTAAAAAATGGCAAGGTAGCCCCAATCGGATCAATCTCTTCACCAACCTATAGAACAATCTCAGGAATATCTATTCTAAGAGATTGCACAACTGCCAACCTCTCAAAAAGTGATGCCCTTACTGACTAGGTTGTATGATAAGTATTCAAAATTGAAAAAAAATGGTTTACCTCTATCTGTAGCTGAGGTAATTTATTATAAGTAGTGTATACTACATCTTCCTTCTCCTTTAAAACATTAAATCTATGCTGCAACACCCTTAATAAGGCATGTAATACCACCTCATTCTGCTATGTTTTCCCCTATTCTATTGATGAAGCAGCTTCTTCTCCACCTTCATTTTGAATCTCTTTCAAAGCGGGTTGTTCTTGTGGTGGGGGTGCAATCATAGGCATATTGATTATCTATTGAGTTAGATCATCCACATATTTCTCCAATGCCTTTTCTTTCATGATATGCACTTCTCTATCCTTCACAAGTGCACTATAGTCTTCATATAGGTTTTTAAACCTATCAGAGAGTTGTTTAGCTTTATCCTCATTTAATCTTGCAAAATGAGTAAGCACCAATGAGATTTCTAGGTCTCCTGTATTGTGGATAGACCATATGATCTTATCCCCATCCATTTTCTCTTGAACATTCAGAAGAGAAGGCTTCTAGTCGTTAGGGTATAGGCTCCACATAGCCAGTGCTTGGTTCTTTGGACTATATCCAAATCCCTTTATTATGTCCCCAACCTGAGTTTCTGAGGATAAATTTATGTCAGGCTACCTTCTAATTTGATCTATAATAAATGCTGAGGCTAAATCCCATCCAGGCACAAGTGCATTTTTCTAGCCTTTACTAATTTTCTTGCATCCTCTGGAGTGATAGTCTCTGATTTAGGATCATAGTCATTTAGTGCTTGGATAGCTTCATCAAGCACCTGGTCCTCCTCTATAATTTGTACACTTGAAGAAACTTGTTGTTGCTTATGCCACACTAGAAAATTCTTGAATTCATCTATCTTTATGAATTCATCATCCTTCAAGAAATCCTCCCACTGGAGCAATCTTTCATCTTTACAGAGAGCCAATGGCAACTCTATCTTCTCTTCTACTTCCTTTTTCTTTCTCTTCTCTTCTCTAATCTTCTTCCTTAGTTGATGATCATAGACCCTTGTACCAATAAAAAGGGCTGCCACTCTATCCTTTTTCTTCTCAACTGTTCTCACTTGGGAAGGCTCTCCAATTTGCAACTTTTTCTTTTTTAGAGGAGACTCATTAGTATCCTGATAACTTGGCAGCTCTGTCAAATCCATAACTATATTTTCATTAGCCCCTTGCCCAGTAGGAGGTTGCTACTCCAAGACAAGAGGACTATGTATTGGGTAGCCTCCATCACTGTCTTCCTCATATTCAGATGAAGAATGTTTTTCTTTCTCCCTTTCCTTATCATCAATTAATTCCTCCAAAGAATTGACCAAAGTATTAAAATTTTCCATCATCTGCTCTAGCCTTTGCAAATAGGGTAGTGAGGGGTAAAAGCCTCCAAATGGAATTCCCTTTTTCTTTATCTTTTTCTCAAATGACAACAATTCTTGTAATTGTTCTGCTCTCTTCTGTACTTGATCATCCTCAAGGATGTTTCTATTAGGAATAGTCCCAAGAGATAACTGAGAGGGGGGGGGGGGTGAATCAGTTATTTGCTAGTTTCAATTCTTTATCCAATTAAGTATACTTAAACTTTAAGCATAAACATAATGAAAGAAAACTTGAACACAACACCAATATTTTGGTTACGGGGAAACCCAAATAGGTAAAAACCTTGGTGGGAATTGACACCCACTAATAAACTGCACTAGTGTATAGTGATCCTTGTTAGAAGATCTTACAAACCTGTTAGGAGTTGATCTTTACAATGCAATAAGTAAAGTGACCTAGTCAAAGGTTAGACCCTATTAAGATTCTTTTATGATTGGCCATGTTAGGGTTGAGGACACACTGTATGAGAGCTCACTGCTCAAATTGGTGAAGGATGCAACCTTTTGAATAATAGATACACACTATATCTGGATCTTGGTGAAATACGAGGTAGACCTGCTATCTTGATTAGTTCCAATGAATATCACACTCTATCTTCTCTATCACATAGACCTCTTCTTGATGACAAAATACTTCACACTCTCTACTTTGCTTTAATCTATCATCTTCATGTCATACTTCTAACGATCATAAATGACCGACTATAAGTATCTTTCCTCTAAATGATATAATTAAGTCAGCCTATTAGAACCACCTTGAAATCATATTAGAGAAACAATAAAACTCTCCAATAACATTTCTTTTGGCTCTACTAAGAACGCAACACAAACTGGGACCTGTCCAAATTAATAAGTGTAGATGCACGCTACACACTGTCGGCTCTACCAAATTAATTGATACTTTCTCCTCAAGCTGAATTACATCATGCACTCTTAACCAAAAATTCATAACTCTTCTCCTATCACTAATCCAAGCACACATACCGTAATGATAGGCGCAACTCCTGTACCAATATAATCTCTGTTGGCTCTTTTGGGTAAACACATGATACTGCAACTAGTGAATAGCGACTACATAACTTCACTTCTACTCCATACCAGACTTTGCATCCATGAAAGTAACATCACTAACATGTCTCCATCATATATCCAAATGTGAAAGGCTCCATGATAACTATACAGATAATCACTTACAAAACACTGCATGTAACTCTGTCAGGAACACTGCTGACACAAGATACTACATAACTATTTGTACTAACAATTAACCTCTGTGTCCATGATATCATGTTGATAACATGTCCATGCTACATATACTCAAAGCTTACTACATAAGTCTTCTACACATGCTACTTACCATATGTTGTCATCAATAACAAACATACAGTCAGCACTGGCTTGCTGGCAAATCTCCAACAATCTCCCCCTTTGGCATTGATGGCAACATATAGAATGAAAAACACCACCAATCCAAATGAACAATTCTTTTATAACATTCTCCATTTCCTCATCAAAAATCCCCCAAGGGTGAATCCTTCATCTACTGTAATATTCTTCAATATTCTCCATTTCCTCAACTTAACTACTTCCATGACTGAATACTACTCCCTCTTACTGCTATATATTACTCCTTAATTTTGTATGTGCTCCCCCTTTAATACTATTTTTCATGACTATATACTAATCCCCCTTTGACATCAATGACAAAGGGCACCAAACATTTAAGCTCCAGTACTACTCTTGAAGTAGAGTATTCAACCATCCATCAATCATTGAGGACTGATGCTCTTTCCACCTTCTCTAGGCAAAATCAGGGAAGGGAATTACTCCTAGCTTCTCCTTGAGATACTCAAAAGTATCCTTTGGTAAAGGCTTTGTGAATATATCTGCTAGCTGTTCCTTTGTACTCACATAATCCAATTTGACTTCTTTCTCTTCCACTTTCTCTCTAAGGAAGTGATGCTTAATCTCTATGTGCTTTGTCTTTGCATGCATCATAGGATTCTTTGACATGTTAATAGTGCTAGTGTTATCAAAATGAATAACAATAGGATAATCAAGCTGAATTCTAAAATCCTTTATCATCTATTTGATCCAAACAATTGTAGAATAATCCAAGGCTACTGCAACATATTTTTCTTCTGTTGTTGACTGAGAAATATAATTTTGCTTCTTGCTTGTCCAAGTGACAAGTCTGTCACCAAGAAACATTGCTCCTCCTGATGTACTCTTTCTATCATCAACACATCCTGCCCAATATGCATCTATATATACATGAAGCTCAACATTCTTTGAGTTAGAATACCATAGGCCATAATCTATAGTGCCCTGTAGATATCTAAATATTCTTTTTACTACTATGAGATGACTTTGTTTAGGCTCTGCTGTAAATCTTCCAACTATGCCAACTGCATTATAAATATCAAGTCTAGTTTGAGTAAGATATATGAGTTTACCAATCATAGACTTGTACAATGTTGTATCTACTACTGGAGAATCATCTTCTTTTGTAAGCTTGCATCCTATTATCATAGGTGTACCCAGTGGCTTGCAATCATCCATATTAAACTTCTTCAATATCTCTTTCACATATTTAGACTGATTAATGAAAATACCTTTCTCTATCTGTTGGACATTTAATCCCAAAAAGTATTTGATAGGTCCAATCATGCTCATCTCAAACTCGCTTTTAATCTCCTTAGAAAATTCTTCACTAAGTTTGTCATTACCCCCAAAGATAATGTCATCAACAAATATAGCTACAAGTAGTAAACCTTTAGATGTCTCTCTTATGAATAGATTACAATCTGCTACTCCTTTCTTGAATCCAATTTTTGTTAGATATTCATCATGTCTCTCATACCAAGATCTAGGGGCTTGCTTAAGTCCATAGAGGGATTTCTTCAATCTACATACCATATTAGGTTTGTCTGATAAGGTGAATCCTTCTAGCTGCTCAATGTATACTTGTTCCTTTAACTCTCCATTCAAGAATGCTGACTTAACATCCATCTGATAAACTTTGAAGTTTTTGAATGTTGCATAAGCTAGAAACAACTTAATGGCTTCTAATATGCTCACTGGTGCAAATGTGTCTGAATAATCAATACCTTCTCTTTGCGCATATCCCTTACATACTAACCTTACTTTATTCCTTACTACTATACCATCTTCATTCATCTTGTTTCTGAATATCCACTTTGTTCCAATCACATTCTTATAACTAGTCTTGGGACGAGTTCCCAAGTATCATTCTTAATAATATGATCTAGTTCTTCTTTCATAGCATCATGCCAATCTGAATCATTACATGCATCTTGAACACTTAAAGGTTCAATCTAAGATAGTAAACATACCACCTCATTGCTTGCTAAAATCTTTGCTTTTGATCTTGTTGTGACTTTGCTGCTCTGATCTCCAATGATGTCATCCTTAGAGTGATATCTAGATGTAAACTTTGGAACTTTAGGTGATACTATCTCATCTACCTTTTGAGTTTCTTCTTCGCTTGTTTTAGGGTCATTCAATAATACATCAATACTATCAAACATCTCTTCAACAATTGTCTCACTAGTGGAAGGACTGGGTTCTTCTTCAATCATAGGTGCATAATCATGATATCTTTCTTGAACCATAAAATTTTTATCAATCTTAACATGAGCACTTTCAATGATCTTCTTCAATCTCAAATTAAAACATCTATAAGCTTTTCTTTTAGTAGAGTAACCAAGGAAAATACCTTCATCACTTCTTGCATCAAACTTACCTATTGCTTCATCCCTCTTGATGTAGCACTTGCTTCCAAAGATTTTGAAGTATTTCACTGTAGGAACACTACCAAACCATAGCTCATAAGGTTTCTTGTTCGTGCTAGGCCTCAATTTTATTCTATTGATAGTATAGACTGTTGTATTGACTGCATCTCTCCAATAGGTATGTGCAACTTTTCCTTCAATCATTATGGTGTGTGCTGAATCAAGGATGATCCTATTTCTTCTCTCTGCAATCTCATTCTGCTGAGGGGTTCTAGGTGCACTCAACTATCTCTTTATGCCACATTCTTTGCAATACTCATAGAATCTATCAGAGGTGAATTCTCCTCCTCTATCCGATCTTAGACATTTTATCTTTAGTCAAGATTCATTCTCAACCTTAGCTTTGAATATTTTGAACTTCTCAAATGCTTCTGACTTATCTTTCAAGAATGCAACCCACATCATTCTAGAATAATCATCTAAAAACAAAATGAAATACCTTTCACCATAGTATGATCTTGTTTGACTTGGTCCACATAGGTCTGTATGAATAAGATCCAACTTGTTCTCTGCCGAATTATGCTTGCTTATGAATGAATTCCTCACATGCATTCCCATCACACATTGCTTGCAAATAGTATCAACTGGCTTTGCTATGCTAGGTAGATCTCTTACTTCCTTCACATTTCTTATCTCTACTATGTTATCAAAATTGATATGACATAATCTTTTATGCCATAGCCAACTATCATCAACTTTAGCAACAAAACAACTTGCTTCTGAAATAACGTGAAAAAAATTACCTTTAGTCTTTGAACCTGATGCAATTATAACACCATCCTTATTGTTAATGATGCACTTGTTGTCTTTGAACTCCAATGATAACCTTTTTCAAGCTACTGCCCAACACTAAGAAGGTTATGTTGCAAACCATCTACATAGAGAACATCATCAGTGTTGTTCTTTCCATCCAATGTGATAGCTCCTCTACCAATGATAGGTTTAGGAGTGTCATCTCCAAATCTAACCATGCCACCTTTGTATTTGTTTAGATGAACAAATCTATCTTTATCACCTGTCATGTGATGTGAACAACTACTATCTATAATCCAATATGTCCTTATGTCTGCTTGTGAAATCAATGCTAGCTCTTGTTCCTTTATCTCATCTTCATGATCCATCTCATAATACATCTTCTCCATAATAGAAATGAATCCAATTTCATCTTCAGCTGAATCATCATCTGATACTCCATCTCCAACATAGTAACATTCCTTTGTATACTTAGGCTTGTAGTTATTCTTGAACTTCTTAACTCTTGTAGGACACTTAGATGCAAAGTGACCAATCTTATTACATGAGAAGCATTTGAATGACAATTGACCTTCATATTTTCCTTTTTCTTTCTTTTCTCTTTTAGCAATAATAGAAATGAAATCATCTAGTGCTTTTTCTTCTTCATCATCATCAAAATTACCAGAAGTGTTTACAGATTTCTTACCATGGACTGATGCTTTGAAGGCTGTCTCACTTTTAGGTTTTGTCTTTAATCTTGAAATCTCAAAAGCTAAAATTTTGCTGATCAAGGTCTCTCTCTTGAAATTTTTTGTAAGCTGCATGGTCTCATCAAGGATGTTGATCTTGTTTTTATACTTTTCTGTAAGAGTAGTCATCAACTTATCAATATTATCTTCCTCTGAGATCTCTCCACCATTATTTTTTATTCCAGCAACTGCTTCTATGTGTGTGAGTTTGTGACTTGCAACACAACACTTCAATAGGATAATAACATCACTTGTTAGAGAAAATAAACATTCAATTGAAGAAACCAACAAGCAAAAGCATCCTATTTCTCTCTAGTTAGTGTGAGTATGAAATAAGGGGTTAGTTTGCTCTCAGATTTGACCCTTAAACAATGAAAATCTACACTAAAATGAGAGATTCAAGAGTAAATGCATGAAACCAAAGTTCTTTCCATTTTAACCAAATTGAAGTGTTCTTTAACTAAACATGAATCTTGTATACACCTAAAAATGGTCACCTAGACTATTAGCCCCTTTTGCTAAATCATAAATTGCTTATTCTTGATCAAATCCTAGTTCTATCATTTATTCGATTATTTTCTATAGGCTAACCATTTTATCCTAAGTCTTTATTTATTTAAAAGGAATATTTCCTCCTCTTTTAATAAATAAAAAGCCCCCACTTTTTCTTCTTATCCTAAGTTGCACAAATAAAGCATTATTCTTATTTATAAAAAGAGAAAAAGTACTTTTTGTCTCATATGGACACAAAAGTCAACTCCTATTTTCTCATTGGAGGATACTTGTGCACATGGATTGCTCCTCTTTCAAGCTCCACCATTGATTAAATCTTTTGCCTCTTAATCTCCATGGTCCATTCCTCCTCATTTCCTATAAAAGAAGAGCTCTCTTCTTCATTCTAGATCCCCAACTTTTTATGCTAACTTTATGCTGCAGGATTTCTAGGTCACTTTGGAGCTTTTGAAGATTTGGAGCATTTTTAGCATCTACATCTCATTCTTGCATTCTTAGCTTAGCTTCATATTTATGCTTTCTTAAATTAGCTTCATTTCTATGCTCTAGATTAGCTCACATAGATTAATTAGCTTGGGTTGTAACACTTGCATATTTCCTTTCATAGCTTAGCTTGCATTTCCATTTCTAGCATAGCATTGCATTTCATTTTCGTTCTTGATTCTTGAGAATATTGGCATTCTTGACCTTGTCTTCATTGAATCTCCCATTGCATGGTTTACTAGCAAGGTTATAGGCTAAATAGCTCTAGCTGAGAGCATTCTTAAAAACCCTTGCACTCCATGCCTAGGGAGCTATGGATTGATTTGTGAGGGCTCATTCTTGAGTTTCCTTGCATGTAATGATCCATAGAAGTGTGACACCTTGTGGTCATGGGTTCGAGCCCCACGGTGGGTGCCAAAAAAATGTGTGCTATAAATGTGTCACACTTCCATAGATCATTACATGCAAGGAAACTCAAGAATGAGCCCTCACAAATCAATCCATAGCTCCCTAGGCATGGAGTGCAAGGGTTTTTAATAATGCTCTTAGCTAGAGCTATTTAGCCTATAACCTTGCTAGTAAACCATGCAATGGGAGATTCAATGAAGACAAGGTCAAGAATGCCAATATCCTCAAGAATCAAGAATGAAAATGCAATGCAATGCTATGCTAGAAATGGAAATGCAAGCTAAGCTATGAAAGCATAGAAAATAAATATTCAATTGAAGAAACCAACAAGCAAAAGCATCCTATTTCTCTCTAGTTAGTGTGAGTATGAAATAAGGGGTTAGTTTGCTCTCAGATTTGACCCTTAAACAATGAAAATCTACACTAAAATGAGAGATTCAAGAGTAAATGCATGAAACCAAAGTTCTTTCCATTTTAACCAAATTGAAGTGTTCTTTAACTAAGCATGAAAAACATGGAAACATCTATCAAATTAAGACATTAGTGAGCAAATTCTCCAAGCATGAGAGTTCAATAATCAAGGATTATGAAGCCTCACAATTCAAGCATGTAGAAGAGGTCTAAATATCAAAATGAGCTAGAGAGTTAGAAGCCTTTGAAAATTCTATTTTAAAGAAGATTGAAGGAATTCAATAGTTGAGATGCATCTGTGAGGAGAGGTTGAGATGCATCTTGGTTTGATCCTTGATCCATGTGAAAGCCTCTTAATCATTAGAGTGTGTTTGTTGTGTTTGTTTGATTTAAGAGGTATTTATGCTTTTCTTTTAATTAATAACTCTAGCCATGCATTTGGTGGGATTGAATCAATTAAATAGGCCTACAGTTAATTGTCTTGATTTTGCTTGAAACTTTAGTGGTAAATGCTTGATTTAGGATTTGATGGAGTTTATTGAATTTTTGGGATTTATGCTAATGATCAAGAATCAAATTAACATAATCAAGGTTATATGCTGAATTAAGGGCAAATAGGGCCTTAGATTCTACTAGCCCAATTTTAGGTGATTACATTTGCCCCTCTTTGAATTGCTTTGCGAACAACATAGGGATTCAAAGAAAATCTGGTTCAAAGCATGATCTAGGAGATTTATAGAGCAGCGAGAACTACTTTGAAAGATTTATAGAGAAGTAATGAGAACTACTCTAAATTTGAGAATTCTAAGCTTGATCGAACGAAATCCTACTTGATTTAAAAGGCTGTCAATTCTGAACTTGATTGAACACTAATTGACATTACCGATTTCGAGCTTGATTGAACGAAGACTGATAAAAGAATTCTGAGCTTGATTGAACGAAATTCTGCTTGATTTAGAAATTATCAATTTTGAACTTGATTGAACAATAATTGACAATACCGACTCCGAGATTGATTGAATGAAGGTCGATATGAGATCTTGAAAAGAATTTTCAGTTAAAATTAACAGTCTCAGCTTGATTGAAGAAAACTGTCGTGCCCCTAGTGTTAAAGAATTTGATTCAAAGCATTGGATTTTGGTATGATTATGCCCCCTCAGGACCAAACTTGGAACAAATTCAAATAAACTCATTAGTTTCAAGCATTTAAAAATATTTAAAGTGATTGAAATGATCTGGGATCAAGCATAGATCGATTGGAAAGAGTTTTCAAGCCATTTAGATCAATTTTAGTGCCCTAGAAGCACTATTTGACCAAGTTTGACCAAGAATTTGAGAGAGTTGACCAATTTTGACTTGTGTTTAAGCAATATCCCAGCATAAAAACTTGATGTTGTATTGAGAAAATCACTTTCTACTCAACTTTGGCCCTGTTTGGCTGTAATTTGACCATGTTTGACTTCTGCATTCTGAATGTTGACTTTACTTTGTAACTCTATTTTTACTACATCTAGGTGATATAAATCACCTGTTTTGATTTTGGTCCCGATATTAAGCCTCTGTGATGTCTTAACATTAATGTTCCTTAGGGTTTCGAGGGTCTCGGGAGGCTTAAATAGGTCAAAAGTTAATTTTTACTATTCATTTTCACTTTTACCCCTTGGATTCTTACTGAGCTCTGAGCAACCATGGTGTTCCCAGCAAAGAAGCACCAATTTGAGATGGCTAGGTGACATGACTGACCGAGGCATCACACACCACCTGTGAGTATCCGATAACAAACCTTACCAATTTGGAAAATTTAAATTTTATGCATTTTTGAGCATTTTATAGGAAATTAGATTTTGGATCACATCCCGTATGCGGGATTGCATCTGGTTAAACTTGTTTGGCATCTAACATCCTGAATCGCATACTATATTTCAAAGATCGCACCCCTTCAGGTCGCATCTAGCTAATTTTGAATTTCTAGAAGCTTTTTGGTCAATTTTAAATGATAGGGTCACATCCGGCATACCGGATCATGTCCTGTATTTTTTGTTTCGCATATGAGATTTCTAGCGTCACATTAGGTTTTAGGCTTGCATCCCAGATTTCTTGATCCGTATCCAGGATTCCAAGTCGCATTTGGTTTTTCTTGATTTCTGAGCTAAGTATACTTATTTTTCTGAACTTTGAGCAATTTTTTGGCCAATTCCTCGTGTCTAATGCTAACATATTGCCTCTATTTTCTATTGTGTAGACTAATTTTCCTATCATGTCATTTAGGTCTCTAAGACCAGTTCAGGTCTTAGCTCTTCATGATCAGCTGAGTCAGGAGGACCAGCAGGTAGTCAGGTGATGTGGTCTATGGATTCTAGTGCATTGACCACACATTCTGGTAAATTACAACCTTCTTACAGCACTAGCAGAGCGGTGGCATTCAAACCACAACACCTTCCATCTGCCGACCAGTGACATGACTGTCACACTAGAGGATATGTGGTAGATTTTGCATGTATATGTAATGGGCACCTGTATAGAGTACGAGGCATCTGGGCCCTTGGCGATTGCTGACGTGAGGAGAGTATTTCAGGATGACACGATCACAGGTCATTACTTGAGTTGGGACCACATGGTCGCCAACTATGCCCCTTTGCCTATATATTTAGCTAGTTTGATAGGTGGCCTAATGATGCATGATCGAGGTTAGCATGGTTTCATGTGTGGCCGGTCTAGAGTCATATGTTAGATGATTTAGTTCCCTACGAGATATGCCTGGAGTAGCTATATATTAGCTCATATGTACTATGAGCTTCACTAGATTGTTTATCAACACTTTAGATCCATGACTGTGGGGAGTGTGGTACTACAGATTTGGGCATGGAAGCATATCCCTATGACCTGCCCCATTGTAGATAGGCACTGTGATGCTAGACTACCTTATATATATGTACTCAAGTTTCATTTAGCAACCCCATCTAGGAAAGTTAGAGTACTGGTGTCATCTCCTTGATGATGTGACTGATGTAGTTTGGTGACCATATCTACACTGTGAGGCTTAGCCCTTAGATGCCAAGCATATTCCATAATTTTTCCAGACTAGATATCTTGTTGGGAGGACCTGCTATATCATTGAATGGATTCTGATTACTTGAGTTCACCGATAGTATGGGAGAGGATAGGGCCTATCCCAAGAGACATGTCTTTATGCACGGATCAAGAATGAGGAGGCTCAGTGAGGAGCTCGATTGATATTTGAGATGAGATTCTATGAGATCTCACATATGGAGTGCATTGAATAGGACTACCAGGAAGCTATTCATGATACAAGTGTCACTGATGATTATCATGATCACTACCTCAGACATCCATACCCCAGGTTCACTGCTCCCGAGGATGCCATTCTACATATTAAGGATGCACTTGATTATGACCCTGATGATGATGTTGGTGGTCGGGCCCAAGCTGTAGGAGGTGCTGACAAGGGGAGACGATGAGATGGAGCCTATAGAGGTGGAGGGAGAGATGGAGATGGGGCCCATTGAGGTAGAGGAGATGGAGGTGATGGTGGAGATGATAGGGGTGGTGGTGGTGGTGCAGTAGGTAGCAACAAACATTGGGCCTCTAGGGGAGATACTAGCCATAGGCAGTGGAGAGTACAAGTCACTCCTCCTTGGAGGGATATAAGGCCACTATTACATAGGGAAGAGAATTCCTAGAGACCTATAGGAGGAGATGGTCAAGATCAATAGCAGTAGGCACATCAGGATCCTCCTACAGGTGGTGATGGAGACAGATTATCACAGTGTGAGTAGGAAAGAGCCACATTGAGACTATAGGTAGCTACCCTCACAACATAGTTATTAGAGTGTGATTCATAGCTAGCACATGTCAGAGCAAAGAGGGATACCCAAATCACTCAGTTGAGAGTGGATAGAGATGCTCAGTTAGCACAGCTGAGGGTATCCAGGGATGCATAGCTTGCATAGTTGAGAGCCAAGAGGGACAGATATGTGTATACGACCACTCACCAAGGGCAGAGGGCCACATATTATTTTACTTTGTATTGTGCTACAGTTCCTACCACTAAGAGGGCTCTTTTATATTCTATTATTGCTCAACAGTCTAAGGGTGCCATGCCACCAGTACCACCACCTGGTAGAGCAGATGCACCCCCTCTCGATCCTCTGGTAGTAGAGGATGAGGGGGCTAGTGAGGTGTAGACCTCCTTGATGTTCATATTTTGTATCCCTAGACTTATTGTACCTCATTGGATATCTTGTGTTTGTACCATTTTTGATCGATGTACTTTCATGTCCTCCAGACTTTGTACTTTTGTTGATACATTATCTCATTGTTTCATCTCCTTTTTTGATATACTGATACTTCGACACTCTTGATGATTTGATATGATGATGGACATTCTTGATACTCTTGTTTATGGACATTGCTGATGATATTTGATGCTCATGTTGATTCTGCCATGGATACTTTTATCTGATTCATCTTATTTTCTATCTCTGACATCTGATCTCTTGATGGTTTTAATTTCTACACATGTGATATCTGATGTTTGTTTTATGCTTTTGATATTGATGTGATGGTCATACTTGGTCAAGATTAGATTAAGTGATGATAAAATGATGTCATAATATATTTCACTGATATATGCTCATGTTTTTGTTATTTTCAAAGTTTTCATGAATATATGGATGTATGAGATGTATTGCGATGCGATGTATGGACATCTCACTTTTATTTATGTATGAATGAATGTGGATGCATAATGCAAGTGGCTTTATGATATGAAATGGATTTATGAATGCAAATGGATATCAGTGACTTATACTCAAAAATTTTAGGTTTAGTTGCTTTATGATTCCATGATGTACTTGGTCACACATGTCAAATGGTTAATGCTTAATGCTTTAGAATTTTCAGCGAACATCAAGATGTTTTAGATAGATTCTTAGTTCATATCAATGTCTTAGATAGTTGAATCCACATTTTCAGGCTTATGCAAGACTAAAATGAATGCAACTGTATTAAAATGAATGCAATTTAAAATGAATTTGAATGCAACTAAAGACAATGAAATGCATCTAAATGAACCTTAACGCAAGTAACTAATGAAATGCACCTAAGACACCTAGGACAGTCATTGTTTATTCCAAAGTGGGTTGTTTTTCATCATAGAGCCTTTGTTAGCGGGACCTCATTAGGATAGTACAATTTTCACTGATAGATTTAACAATCTTGAAAATATGAACACATCCTTTTTATTCATCATGTTGGAAGACAACCTAAACATCAAAGTACTTAGCTAGAATGTTGTGCCAGTTACTTCCTATTTGATATAAACCATTTCTTTTCTAGTGCATAATGTGTAAATTTATACCCGTAATGACCTTTCTTTTCTATTCATATCCTAGGGTATAATCTGATTTACTATGCACCTTACTAGGAAATAGTTTATCTTTGTTAGTTTTTAAATAGGCAAGGAAATAGATCCAACCTCACTAAGGTTTTCATAGGAAATAGGTTGAGGTATACATGGTGTTCCAATACATGATGGAGGCACTTATAGTAGACACCCATTCCCCATGATCACCTAAGATCATTGGATTTATTACCACAAACAGAAGACAAAGAAAATTTTATGCTCTGAGTCCTTGTTTCTCTTAGTCTGTAGACATCATCGAGTTACTGAAGGAAACATAAAAATCAAAATTGAGAATAAGAAAAGTTCATTGTCCTTTAACATGATCATTGTATTTGCATAATAGAAACAGACAGTTGTGGTTATAGTGTTTAAAAACACTCTTGATTAATCTTGCAAACACACACATAAGAATTATTATCAATAAAAGATTCATTCTTTCATCCATAAGTGTCTCACCTATTTTAGTGTTTAGAAACACTATTTTCATCATGACATTGTGTTGAGAAACACATTTTAGGTCCAGCTGGTTGGTGTTTAAAAACACCATTTATTCGTAGTTTATTGTCAATTGCGAATGAGGGTGGTATTGAAAAATACCATTGTTCATAGTTTATTGTCAATTGCCGACGCAACATCCTGTCAATGAATGTGATTTGATCAAATGCCCCCTAGGAAAAATAGTTTACTTAGGACCCTAATGTGGATAGATTCCAGTATTAGGAAGGCACAATTCTCTGATAGTTCTCTTAAGATTTGGCACATCACAAAAGTGATTGGAGAATATATACAAAATGGTATTTACATAGGCCAAAGGCGCAAGCGTTGTCTTGATAGATAGAGTGTCAATTATAAGTAGCACCTGTTTACCAGGTTTTCACCACTTGGCCATAGTTTTATTCTATTTTTGCTATCATGGAGCCTGTTTACCAAGTTTTCACCAAGACACTTTTTCTCTTTTCTAATTTTTTTGTTCTTTTTTATTTTCTATTTTTTTTTTTGGACTCATCAAGGTGCCTATTTGCTAGGTTTTCACCAAGATAGTCATTTTTCAGGACTTTTTCCAATGTTTTTGATTTTTTTCAAGATCCATATTTGTTGTTTTTGAACTTTTTTTTTCAAGACTCTTTTCACTATACAGGAGCTTCCTCAAGAATATCAAGAATAAAACCTTTTCAGATGTAGAGTATTGATTGGATCTAATAAAACATCTCCTCTAGGTTTAGCCAATTGATAGGCTCCTGATCCAAATGCTATTGTAATGGCAAAGGGACCCAGCTAGTTGGGTTCAAATTTTCATTTTTGTTCTCGATGATGTTGATTTTTAGGATTTTCTCTAAGAACTAGATCTCCTATCTGAAAACTTCTAGGTTTTACCTTATTGTTGTATCCTCTTGACATTCTCTTCTGGTAAGCTTTGAGATGATCAAACACCTGTTGTTTGTGCTCATCTAGCAATTCAAGTTCTTGCAGTCTAGAGATTCTATAGTCCTCATCAATGACTAGATGTTTTAGTGATACTCTCAGTGATGGAATCTCTACTTCAACTGGTAAGACTGCTTTTGATCCATAGACTAGTGCAAAAGGGGTTGCACCAGTTGGTGTTCTAATGCTCATTCTGTAAGCCCACAATGCTGGATTGATTTGCAAATGCCAATCCCTTCTTGATTTGTTTACTGTCCTATGCAAGATTTTAAGAATATTTTTGTTTGATGCCTCAGCCTGTCCATTACCTTGAGGGTAATAGATTGAGGAATAGTGCTGAGTGATTTTAAATTGAAGACACATCCCATCTATGTCTTTGTTCTTGAATTGGCCTCCATTGTCAGTCACAATCGATGAGGGCACACCTTAACGATAAATGATATAATTCAAGATAAACATTGAAACTTGTTTTCTAGTTACATTGGACAGTGGGACAGCCTCCACCCATTTAGTAAAATACTTAGTTGTGGTGATGATATATTTATGTCCGCTTGATGAATTGGGGTAAATCTGTCCAACCAAATCAAAGGCCCATTGCTGAAATGGCCAATGTGTTATGAAAGGAATCAACTCTCTAGCTAGTACATGTATGAGGTTGCCATGGATTTGGCATTTCTTACAAGTTTTTGCAAAGTGGATAGCATCTTTCTCCATAGTGGGCCAATAGTATCCAACCCTTAGGAGTTTCTTGGCTAATGAAAATCCATTTGAGTGTGATCCACACACACCTTCATGAACTTCTTTTAATACATGATTAGACTCTTCATGTTCTAAACACCTAAGAAGTGTGCCATCTAGACTACATCTAAACAAGTCATTAGCGATGATTATGTAACATGATGCTACTCTTAGGAGGGATCTCTTTTTGTTTCTAGAATAGCCTTCAAGAATTATTTGGTCTTTAAGATAGGAGTAGATATGGGCATATCTAGATAACACTTGAGTTTCAAGGACACAAACAATTTGGCATTTAGGAGAGTCATAAGCTGGGAAAGGGAGTTCTTCCACCAGGAAGTCATAGCCAAATTGGTGTTCTTCCAATTGTAGCATGGATGCTAAAGTAGCCATCGCATCAACTGCTCTATTTTATGATTTGGGAATTTGCTGAAATGTGACGAAGACAAAGTACTTTTTCAAGTCCTCCACCATTGTTTTGTAGGGCATGAGCTTTTCATCCTTAGTTTGATAATCACCATTCACTTGATTGATAATGAGATGTGAATCCCCATAGATGTGTAATTCAATGATTTTCCACTCTATTGCAACTTTGAGCCCATTCACAAGAGCCTCGTATTCTGCTATATTTTTGGTGCATGGAAAAATCATTTTGTATGCCTTAGGAATCTTATATCCTTGTGGTGTGATGAATAAGCATCCAGCTTCTGATCCTTGTTGTGTGAAGGATCCATCAAAGTACATTTTCTAGGGATGTTCTGTTAAGTGCATGATAGATTCATCTGGAAACTCCACAAGTAATGGCTTGTCATCAGTCAATGGTGTCTCTGCAAGTTGATCATTGGTCACTTGTCCTTTAATGGATTTTTTGTCCACATATTCAATATTGAATTCACTTAGGATCAGGACCCACTTATCAAGTCTTCTTGTCAGCATTGCTTTGTTCAATAGGTACTTAAGTAGATCAATTTTAGCCATTAGTTTTACCTTATGTGCCAACATATAGTGTCTAATATTTTGGGATGCAAACACCACTACGAGGCATGCCTTCTCAATCATTGAATAGTTTAACTCATATGTGGCCAAAGTTCTACTAATATAGTATATGGCTCTTTCTTTCTTGGTCTCATCCTCTTGTGCAAGAAGTACCCCTAGTGATGTATCTGTGGCTAATATGTAGAGAAACATAGGTTTTCCATAGACTGGTGCCATTAGAATTGGAGGATTCATCAGATAATTCTTGACTTGGGTAAAATTTTCATCACATTGATCATCCCAATTGAATGTGGTTCCTTTCCTCATTAATTTTGTGAAGGGTTATGCTTTGTCTACCAACTGAGATATGAACCTCCTGATGCATTGTAGTTTTCCTTGTAAGGTTCTCATTTGACTGATGTTCTTCGATGGTTTCATTTCTAGAATAGCTTTTACTTTTTTCGGATCCACTTCAATTCCCTTAGCTAAAACTATGAATCCTAAGAGTTTTCCAGATGACACGTGAAATGTGCACTTCTTAGGATTAGGTTTTAATTGGAATTTATCCATCCTGTCAAAGATTCTCCTCAGATCCTCTATATGTGTAGTCCTCATTATTGATTTTGCCAAAGTGTCGTCAACATAGTCTTCCATGTTCTTGTGCATCATGTCATGGAAGATTGTGGTCATTCCCTTTGATAGGTGGCACCTGCATTCTTGAGACCAAATGGAATCACATTCCAACAATATGTTCCCCATGCATAGGTGAACGTTGTTTTCTCTTGGTCTTAAGGAGCAATTTTGATCTGATTATATCCTGAAAATCCATCCATTATGGAATACATCTCATAACCTGCTATTAA
The DNA here is from genome assembly GCA_027943335.1 of Chamaecyparis obtusa. Taxonomy (NCBI): domain Eukaryota; kingdom Viridiplantae; phylum Streptophyta; class Pinopsida; order Cupressales; family Cupressaceae; genus Chamaecyparis; species Chamaecyparis obtusa. The sequence continues at coordinate 1,860,110 of BSBK01003479.1, forward strand.
GTCCACAATCATGTTTATGTTTGGAAGTGGAAAATCATCTTTGGGACAAGCCTTGTTGAGATCCCTAAAGTCTATGCACACTCTTATGGATTTTTCTACCTTAGAAATAGGAACTATGTTGGAGATCCACTCTGCATAATCAATAGCTCTAATGAATCCAACTTTCAATAGTTTTTCCAGTTCTGCTTTCACTAGCAATGCCACATGTGGATTCATTTTTCTAAGTTTTTGGTTGAAAGGTTTTACATCTGGTGAAATAGAAAAATGGTGCATGATCAAATTTGTGTCCAATCTAGGCATATCTGAGTAAGACTAAGAAAAGTCGATCTTCTTTGCTTTGAAGAAATCAGTGAATTGGATTTTCTCATCTTTTGTCAATGATTGAGCTATGTGGACTAACTGAGGAGCTTTTGTTGTTCCCAAATTAATGGGTTGTGTAGGTTCAATCAAAACTAAGGATCTTTCTTGGAAGTGATCTGGGAAGATATCAAGCATCCCATCCTTTGGTGCCTCAAAGAGGTTTTCACCATTGGATACGTCTTTTTCTTTTTCTCTTTTAGGATCTGATACTGCCACTAAGTGGTTTTCACCATCAGACCTCTTGTTTTTTTTGTTTTTCTTTTTAAGACTGAGAAACTTGATATCCTCTTCAGTCATGATTTCGCTCTTTACACTGGTGGAAGAATGGAAGGGTTCACAAGCATTAAGATAACAAGCTATGGAATAGTCATTGTCAAAGGATAGAAAGATTGTGTTTGTAGGTTCATCCCAATCTATCAAGTTAGGGTATTTCAAGGAAAAAGATTCAACAGGTTCAAGAGATAGCATCGCTTTGTTATCACCATTTGTAACTTGCAAGATATCATCTATTAAGTTTTCTTCTAGATAGGTGTTAAGATTATTAGAGTCAGGTTTGTTATTATTAGAGTTCACATTAATGTTATGCAGATCTAACTCTAGCGATCTAACATTAGAACTTTCTCCCTCTTCAATCAAGATTCTAGGAGCAAACTTGTGTATCACATCTATTTCTATGTCCATGGTGGCATCAGAAAGGACATCCCATTTGTACTAATGTGAGTCCACCTAACTATAATATGAAACTCCTAAAAAGTGGGCAATAGTCATGGGTACCTCATTTTCTTCATTAGTATGGTTCTCTTCTTCTTGGAATGGTTCTTGTGGATTCATTTATTCAGGTTCTTCATCAAAGTGTGGTGCATCAAAGATGGGAGGTTCTTGTTCTTGTTCTTCATTAGGTTCCTCAGTTTGTTCTCTTTCTGGTTCTTGTTCAAGATTTGTACCAAGAAATGTGACATCTGGGTCCCCTTGTAAGAGTAGCAACCTTTCATAAGCAATGGGCTATCCTTCCACTTCTTCTTCATCATTGTAATCTTTTGATCTATCAAATATAGGACCTCTTTCTATTGTGGGATGAAATCTAGCTTCTCTGAAGCCTAGTCAAGTCTTGTCCTTGGGATTTCTGAAATCTATGTGTAGGGGTTCTACTAGTCCTTTGTTGTTTTGTCCCAATGGTCCTTTTTCTTTGTACCCCATTTGTTTCATAAGTTCATATCCTTTCCCATATTTTCTTGGAGATATTTCAACATGTTTAACATTCCCATCTTCTTCAGGTTCTTTGTAAAGCCATTGCAAAATAGTCTTTTCTTCATTTTCTTCTTCTAGGGATATTTCTGCTTTCACCATTCTAGTTCCTTCATGTATAGTCAAAGTGCTGCCATTGGAAGGTTTAAATGTAGATGAAGGTCTCCCATGTGTCCTAGGAGATATGGGAAGATCTGTTAAAGACATTGTGGAATCCATCTTGTATCCACCCATTGCTGTCTCTTGGATATTGATCTTCATAGAAAAGCTCCTCAAGACCATTTCTTTAGATGTCTCTGCCTTGATAGACCCTTCTTTGTTATGGGGATCCATGCTTTCCATTTGTTTGAGTTTATTACAAGTTTATGTGCTATCCACTAGAATAGTCACCTCCACTCCATTATGAGGGAACTTTAGGCGTTTGTTGAAGCTCTAAATTTTGGGCAAAATTTGGAGTCCTATATAGTGATAAAACCCTAAAAAATAGCCTCTTAAACTCCATGCCCAATAATTAATGATGGAGTACATGAAATGGGATAAAATATTACATTAAATTTCAATTAAAAAGTTGAGATATTATGGAAGGAAGCTCTATGACAAGAACAATCAAAATTCTATGATCAAAGCCTTCAGAAAATGCTGGAATTTTGACCTGCTACAAAGATGATGTCGATAGAGGCATAAGATGGTCTAATTTTAAAAATCTAAAAAAGACCCAGTTCGGGAAATCAAATTTCCTATCTCTTGTAAAAATCTTATCTTTCCATGAAGTGTTTTGATTTTTAAACTAAGCCCAAATCTGAAAGTTAGGTAGTTATTTTTTAGTTAGTTTATTATTTTTTCAAAACAATTTGTAATAAGGGTGTGTCTTTTCACCCTAAAGAGGTGTGAAAGCCACTCAAACATGTATATATACATAATGTAAAATGTAAAGAGAGGGAATACAATACAAGATATATTTCCATAGGATATAATTCGATCAAAACTACAATATGAACACTCTACCAAAAACTGGAGCAAGAAAAGATCCTTGTTAGGATGGAAACCCGCCCATTAGAAGAGTAGGGCGCCCCTACTATTTATAAGGGGCCCCCTTTATAATAGTAGGGGCCTACCAGCCCTTTCTTTCTTGATTCCCATCCTAGCCTGATGCAGCCTTCGATGGCGATGGAGCTAAACTCTCTAGCCATTGGTTCCGACCATCCTTCACCCCTGATGTACTATTTTTTCAACATTAATAAAGATAAGTGTTGTTATTTTTTATTTGTGGTTATAAGCTATATGTTTTCAATTAGTCTTTCAGATTACTCTATGAACCAGGGTATCCTACTATGTTTTTCTATTTGATGCATTCATTTATGAATAATTTGTACAATTTGAATAATGGTAGCGTGGTCTAAGAACTTGTTACTGTTTCCTTTCGGGTTCTTAAGTTGAGTTAAAAACCATAGGACCTATTGTATAAGTTGTTTTAAATTTTGTTTCAATAGAAGCTTGTAGGGTGATGCTCTCTCTTTAAAGGAGTGAGTTACCTTAAAACTATCTTTGATTGTATGTAGGATTGAAATTTTTATGACTCTATAGCCCAAGTATTTAGAAGGCACTGATCTAATTATAATTTGGAAATTATCATTTGGTTCATACTTTGTGGTTTGTAGATTATTAAATCATTATCTCAAAAGAATTACTTTTAATTATTTAGTATAATCCATTTAGTCAAGTATTATAGAATAGAGATTTTTAGGAGATTAGTTTCTTTCTTCAAAGGATCATTCACCGCCTTTGGAGGAACTTTGTTTGTTATGTACGCAGTTGTGTGACACAGATAATTAAATAGTTCAAAGTGAAATTAGGCCTACCAACCTTGGCTAGATTAAGCCAGAATTGTAGAGCTATCAGTGTGTACCTGTTAGTTGGCCAAAAGTGAATCCATCATTTTGGGCACCAACAAATTGGTGACTCTACTGGGAAGAGTTTCTCACAATATATATTGTGAAGTTACCTAGAATTTCAAATTTCGCATATCAGAATCAGAAAGTAGTTATATTAGTTTGTTTGGAAGCACACTCTACTGGAAGAAAGAACCCAGAAGAAAGACATTCCTCGAATGAGGTGGTGACTCTATTCAATAAAGCATTTCAATCAGTGACTGTATTGACAAAGAAGACCCAGAAGGAGATAAGTAAATTTTTCCTCTTTGAAAGAGGCAATGACTCTATTGTCAAGAACCTAATATATAAAGAAACAAGTTACTACAAATTTAGATATTCAGAACGTATCAAAATAAACAACCGTTTCAGAGAAAACCATTTATTCCAGATGGTATCAGGCCATTGGATCTCAGGGGATTCCATTGTATTCCTTTTAAGTTGCTCCATAAGTTTTTGCAACTTGTACCAAAGTTCCATGGAGAATGGGATGAATCAATAGTTAAACATTTGGATGTATTTTATGCATTTATAGAGAACTATGAGATTTGTGCAGAAGATCAAGCAATGAAACTATTTGTTAGGACATTAGAAGATAATGCAAGAGAGGCATATGAATCATTACCTACACAAAGTATTTCATCTTGGAAAGAATTTGAACAATGGTTTCTATATGAATTTCATGATGCAAGCAACGAAGATAACATGTGTTATGAAAAGTGTGAAGACCAAAGTTGCATCATTGAGGAGGATCATAATATGTCTCTACTTGATGTATTTTTTAGTTTGGAGAGATTTGAAGGGGAGTCTTGTGCGCACTTATTCTTGAGGATGGAAAATATATGTAAGAGGATACCTGAAATAATTATGCCTTCACAAAAAGAATTAGTGAGAAAGGTCAAAAACTTGAGAATCTCATTAGATAAACCTGATTTGAAGATTCTTGTTAATATATTAGAAGAAGATAGTGAAGACAGAGAAGAGGAGGCTTATGATCAAATTGAACAAGGCCTTGCGTTTGATGGAAATCTCAGTGATGATGAAGAAGACCCAAATTATATATCCCCTTTGGACACATTTTTGAACTTAGAGAAACAAGAGGAAGAATCTACAGTACAATTCTTCCTAAGGATGTTTCATATATATCATGAAATACCTTCAGAATGCAGACCTCCATCTTCTAATCTTTTAAACAATATGTGTGAACTAGGTCTTCTATATGATCATCAGTTCCTTACCTTTCTTGAACTTATGAATAATGAAATAGTTGAAGAGGGAAAAGAGTGCAAAACTGAAATAACATATGAGTCAAGTGAGGTTTCATATTTTGATAGACAGTCTGAGGAAAATGTTAACCATAATAATACTTGTGATGACAAGGAGGATAAAAACTTGGATCAAATTGAAGAAGAATTTGTACATGATGGGATGTGTATGGAAACATGTATCAATGACCATGATGATGAGGAAGAAAACCTTCTCAATACAAGAGAAATTTCAGCTTTATTAGACATAGAATACCAAAGACACACTGAGAAGAATGGTCCAAATTTTTTCTCAATCCACCATGGTAAGGAGGTAGATGGATCATCCCATATTCAAGAGAAATCAAATTGTGGAGATGAAATAGAACTGCATGAACATGAGGAAGTTTCAAGAGATAATGTCAATGAAGATGTTAGTCTTGTTGATGAAAAACTTGATGATCCAAATGAAAATTCTCATGAATGTATGTCTGAATTCTCCATGTTCTTGAATCCATTCTTTGAAGAGGAAGTAGATGAAGATATGTTTGATTTCTCTATGTTATCGAATCCATTGTTTGAAGAGGATCCTTTATGCAATGGAATCCATTAGCATCATAATGAAAATAACAGTCTTAATTTTAAATTTGATGAAACTCATGAAGTGCATTCAGAGGGTGAGATATCTTGGAGTTCATCCTTTGAGCCAGAGGTACACCAAACATATGAAGTTGAGATAGAATCAGCTAGACATGATGAAGAGAATGTGTTGAAGCATAGTTCTAAAATTTTTAGAAATGTCCCAGCTAATCAAACTCTTGGTGAGAGAGAGTTTGTACTTCTTGAAGATAAGCTATTCTCAAAGCCTTTTGGTGAGGAGAAAAAATATCCAAAATATAGAGATGGGACAGATTGTGAATAAGAAGGTATCCGAAAAAAGAAGACTAACCTAGAGGTTTATATGATTAACCAAAATCTTCTATTCAGCAAGGATTACAATGGACCTGATAATTTCTCAAGGGCTGAATATAGATTGGATGCCAAAGATCATATTGATGAAGAGATGAGAATTGTCTATAAGGATGACATGTGTAATGCAACAAGGTTAAAAGTGTTACGTGATCAAAATCAAGTGTTTGATAGAGGAAAGGATTAATGTTCAATTTTGGGGGGCCTGGGGCCACCCGATTTTACTTTGCATCAGATTAGTATGGATAATTGGTATGCTTCTCCAGAGATAGATGGAATCTCGCTATGCTCACATGGAGCATATGTCCCAAAAAAGAGCCTGTTGAAGCTCTAAATTTTGGGCAAAATTTGGAGTCCTATATAGTGATAAAACCCTAAAAAATAGCCTCTTAAACTCCATGCCCAATAATTAATGATGGAGTACATGAAATGGGATAAAATATTACATTAATTTTCAATTAAAAAGTTGAGATATTATGGAAGAAAGCTTTGTGACAAGAACAATCAAAATTCTATGACCAAAGCCTTCAGAAAATGCTGGAATTTTGACCTGCTACAAAGATGATGTCGACAGAGGCATACGATGGTCTAATTTTAAAAATCTAAAAAAGACCCAGTTCAGGAAATCAAATTTCCTATCTCCCATAAAATCCTTAGCTTTCCACGAGGTGTTTTGATTTTTAAACTAAGCCCAAATCCGAAAGTTAGGTAGTTATTTTTTAGTTAGTTTATTATTTTTTCAAAACAATTTGTAATAAGGGTGTGTCTTTTCACCCTAAAGAGGTGTGAAAGCCACTCAAACATGTATATATACATAATGTAAAATGTAAAGAAAGAGAATACAATACAAGATATATTTCCATAGGATATAATTCGATCAAAATGACAATATGAACTCTAATGTACTATTTTTTCAACATTAATAAAGATAAGTGCTGTTCTTTTTTATTTGTGGTTATAAGTTATATGTTTTCAATTAGTCTTTCAGATTACTCTATGAACCAGGGTATCCTACTATGTTTTTCTATTTGATGCATTCATTTATGAATAATTTGTACAATTTGAATAATGGTAGTGTGGTTTGAGAACCTGTTACTGTTTCCTTTCGGGCTCTTAAGTTGAGTTAAAAACCATAGGACCTATTGTATAAGTTGTTTTAAATTTTGTTTCAATAGACGCTTGTAGGGTGATGCTCTCTCTTTAAAGGAGTGAGTTACCTTAAAACCGTCTCTAATTGTATGTAGGATTGAAATTTTTATGACTCTATAGCCCAAGTATTTAGAAGGCACTGATCTAATTATAATTTGGAAATTGTCATTTGGTTCATACTTTGTGGTTTGTAGATTATTAAATCATTATTTCAAAAGCATTACTTTTAATTATTTAGTATAATCCATTTAGTCAAGTATTATAGAATAGAGATTTTTAGGAGATTAGTGTTGGAAATATTGAGGAATTAACCAAGTTACTGAGAGGGGAGGGGTGAATCAGTAACTTCAAATTTTCTTCTAATTTTAACATGTATTTTACTTTTAACCTTTGCATACAGAAAGCATGAAACTGAAAAAGCATTCACAATAAAGACACATGGATTTGGTTACCCAGAAACCTTCCAAAAGAAAGTAAAACTGGGGTGGGGATGAAACCCACAAAGCTTTAATACTGCAGAATAAAGTTGGCCGGTTAAGGCTTACAATTTGATCACTTCCGATGATCTGCCCTGTTAGGAGCAATAAGGATTGCTAAATCCACCCTGTTAAAGGATTTACAAACATACAGTGAAGTATGCACTCGGTAAAGAGATTTATACAAAGACTGTTAAGTCTACCTGGTTAAAGGATTTAGTACTGATTCACCTGTTAGAATGAAACAGTAGATCTCTGCTTTGCAACTGGATTGCTGAATGAGATTCGCTGATGTACTGATCACCTTCTGTGATGAATTTGTCTTTTCTGTATCTTATACTTCTGAAGCCTTCTGCAATTCGCTTATTTCTGCCTTTGTTACTCTTTTATATATTCTGTATCATATATTTCATTACTTGTGCATGTATCTTATATTTCTACATCATTGTTTATATACAGATTTCAAACAATTAATTACAATTATAATTGCACAGTCGGCTTGACAAATAAACATAAGTGCTACTAAGTCGGCCCAAATATGGTTACTCGGTTCCTTCACACTAACTCGGTGAATTTCTGATACTCGGCGTCCACTGCATTACTCGGCATCATCATGCACTCGGTAGAAGTGAAGGCACGGTTCATACTGATCACTCGGTAGGTATTGAACTCGGTAAGCATTGGTGACTCGGTAGACAAGATGTTACTCGGTTTTCATTGTCTGCTCGGTTTGCACTGTCTGCTCGGTTTGCACTGTCTGCTCGGTTTGCACTGTCTGCTCGGTTTGCACTGTCTGCTCGGTTTGCACTGTCTGCTCGGTTTGCACTGTCTTCTCGGTTTGCACTGTCTGCTCGGTTTGCACTGTCTTCTCGGTTTACACTGTCTTCTCGGTTTACACTGTCTTCTCGGTTTACACTGTCTTCTCGGTTTACACTCAGAATGCTAATAAGTGTTGTCACTAGTGGCAATACTGCTTAATGCCAACAATCTCCCCCTTTGGCATTAGTGACAAAAACACTTATTGGCCAAAATTTATATACACCGAATCATGCTGAGTTTTATTTTGATTTTTCAAAATTTGTCTTTGTTATAGGGCTATATACATTGTCTCCCCCTTTCAATGTGCTAACTGTTTCTTATACTAATCTATACAGTATACATCTCTCTCCTTCTATACATATCTCCCCCTTTTTGACGATAATGCCAAAGGTGCATATACAATTTATTTACAGAGAGAATCCAAAATTTGATAAGAAATCAGAATGTACCTTCATTATTAGTGCCAGGGTTCTGTCCCAACTTTCTTGCAGAATCTTACATGTTTGTATGGCAATTTGGATTTCTGCAGAGAGTTCAATCATGTGATCTGCTATGGAGAACTGATTGTCATGAATCAATGTTCTGGAATGTTCAATGTTCTTATACATTGTATTCATGATGGGAAGGATCATGTGTTGGATGTCTAGCAGTGTGGACCGGATCCTTGAGTCTTCTTTCAATAGATCAGATTGCATATTGGATAGATGTGAAATTTTCATGTGATGAGCAGAGCTTGAACTTGGTTCAAGTTGCAGCTTCTGTATGCTAATCTTCATATCCTCATCCATTTTATTCATTTTATTTTTGACATCCTTTGTGAACTCGGCAAAATTGCATAGTCTGGCCAAAAGAGAGGTAGCATTCGAATAAATAGACTCTGTGTTAGACAAAACTGAAGATAATTCCACTTGGTTAATAGCTATGTGCTGAGAAATGTGCTCAAGCACTTTATTGTTGAATCTCTTCTCGGCTCTTTCAACTAACTTCTCTGTCCCGGATGAGTCCTCATTATATTTCTCAACTGCTTCTGCCAATTGTAACAAAACATGCTGGGAGGAGTCTACTTTAATGCCTAATGCATCAGACAAAATGTCCTTAGCATCCTTGATGATTTGATACTCCTTGTCTCTCTCCTCCTTAAGCTTCTTTTGTTTTGCTTTCCTTTGGAGGATCTCACCTATATTCTGCATCTGGTCTGCTGAGAGATTTGCAAAATCCAGAGTAGGAATCTCTATCTCTTCGTCTAGGTCTATATCCTCAACTATATTTTTACCCAAAAATTTTATACTCGGTAGAGCCTTAGGCTTATCTGTAGTTAATGCTCTTGTAGTAGTGATAGTAGATAAGATAGGGCTGGCTATTGACACTGGTATACTTTCTACTGGAGAACTTACAATATTTACACTTGATGATTCAAAAGCTGGAAAACTTACTGGTACAGGAGACTGCAGCTCGGTAGAAGAAATGGTAGCTACCTCTGATGTTGCTAGGGATGATTGGACAAATGTGGAAGTTGTCACAACCATGCTTGAAGGTGTCTCTGGGCTGGATGTAGAGACTTTCACTGGAGAGGTAGGAAGGGATGCAATGACTTCTGCTGCTATCCTTACAGTATCATCTACCTCGGTGTCTTCTTCTTGCTCATCGCTGTCATCTTCAATATCCTTTATAATTACAGTTTCAATGCTCGGTTGGTGAAGGTGGTAAATGTTTTTCCATGTGGCTTTTGCAGCCTTCACAACCGATTCAATATTGTTGATCAAAATCAAACAAGTATTGAACTTCAGTGTCATTTTGTTTTCATTCTCTTTTAGTGCCTTCTTCACTTCATCATTGTTCAGGCTCGGCATCAACTGTCTTAGGTTTTGATCAAATATGTCTATTACAGTTTGCCTTGCATTGCTCCATCTCATTCTTATCGGATTCAATAGAACTGCAGGAACCTGTGGGGTAATTTCTTCAGGAGAGTATTTCCACTGTCCCATCTTCTCAACAACAGCATCTTCTATTTCCTTCTGCTCTGCTTCCGATCTGGTTTCATATCTCAAGGATTTTATGTTACTTACTCCAGATCCTGATCCATCTCTGAAGAGTTTGAGCTTTTCTTGAAGGGTTAGAGGAGGCCTTTTGAATAATATGTCCTTATCTGCCTTTTCTGCCTTGTCTGCCTTTCCTCTTGTATTTCTCCTTGTGAACACAGCAGTGGGAGGCACAGATGCCTTAGTGATAAAAACTTTTCCTTTCTTCTTTGCAGGTTCTGGTTCCTCTGTTTTCTCATCCTTTTCCTCTTCTTTTTCACCTATTTCTTCTTTTTCTTCGGTTATCATTTGCATTTTAGCTATTCTTTTCTTTCCTTTGTTTACCGCCTGTGGAAGCTTTATGCTTAGTTCAATTCTCATCTTAGCTTCATCATATGTTCCAAAATATGCGGCTTTGGGATTGACAGGCTGATTTAGAAGTGCTTCAATAATGTTCTTGGTTTCATCAATATTTACCTCATAAGGAAGAGGTTTTGCATACACAGTTCTTGGTTTAACTGCTTGAATATACACATTATCACAATCTACCATAAAACAGATATCATCTTTGTAATCTTCCACCAGTTTCTGTGGAATCCGGAATCTGTCATTCATTTTCTCTTTGAAAGACTCAAAATAATTATCCATGATGCTTTCAAAGTTTTCACCCATTTCTGCGATGTATTCATTAATTTCATAAAGTACAGGCACATCTTTTCTCCATACAACTTTTCCTTTTGAAGGGAAGAATTTCTGAACATAGAAGAATAAACAGACTATCAAAGATCCAAACTTACATGGATTGTTTTTGGAAGTTTTGATGCTTTCCATGTTCTTGTTGAACTGTTTCAACAATAAGTCTGCTAGGTCAAATGTCAAGTTGTTTTTGACCACTTTGTATGCTAGGTCAACAGCTTCACATGAGACACTGTTCTGTCGACTAGAACTGTAAATCTTGTGTGCAATGATATGTGTACCAAACTTCAGTTCGGCGTCGGTAATGCTGCTAACCTTCATGCCTCTACCATCCCACTCGGCTAGGGTTTTCTTCTCTAGTTCCGTCCGACCTAGGGTTTTGGTAGTTTTCACTTTGTTCAACATGGGAAGACCGGTAACATGATGAATCATTTTCCTTGTGATCTCAATAGGTTGCTCAAGCCAAATCTTGCCATCGTGTACTCGGCTGAGAATGTACCTAACCCATTTATCTCGAAAGTTTCGAGGAAGATGTGCAATGTGGACTAAACCCTTATCTTCCAGATGTTTGTGCTCGGGTTTCAAAGTACCATCCACACATAGTTCCTCACGCACAATGTCTAGTTCTAGGTTTCCCATTTCTTGAATAGAACAGTTAAAATGATTACGGATATCGTTGATAAGCAGTACCTTAGGAGGAATCTGAGATTGAGCTCCGTTCGGATCTAGGGCGGCTGCAACTGCGGGCACGATCTTAAAATCTGGTGCTTTCCACTCCCCTTGGACTAACATGTCTGATCCTTTCTTCGCTGAGGTGCTGGATGATGCCATGGTAGCTCACAGAAAATTCCTTTCGCAAGAGTATTAAATCGCCGGGTTGCCCTTGAAGTTTTCTGCTCTCAAAGTGCTTAAAGATTCGCGGTGAAGAATGAGTTCGATTACTTGCTTTTTGTTTAAAATTCTGTCATTAATGCTCATTTCAAATTAGGGTAGGAATTCTGACAGACTGTCACCCACCAAGAATTAATTGCTCGGTAAAGACTTCGCAACTCAGTGAACTCAAGAATTCATAATGCTCCGACCTCGCTCGGTAAAGACTATACCGACCTCGCTCGGTGAAGATTATACCGACCTCGCTGGGATCTCACTGCATCTTGCATGCTGGTTTAGACTTTTCTTTTAATTTCGGTTCTGGAACTGTTTGAGATTGATCTATGAGAGTACAGTTCCAGTGCTTCCTTGGAAATTTAGTCTGAGTCGGTAGAGCCATCCATTCCAATACTTGGACTGGATTGCTCGGTAGCTTTAGGAATCCATTTTTGTCTGACTTGTTTCTTGACCTTAGTTGCTTCATTCTTCTTTCCTTCTTCAATTTCACTGGCATTCATGCAGTTTCTGGCTATGTGACCGAGTTTAGTGCATTTGAAACATCTTATGGTAGTATCTCTTTTCCTTAGATGATGTTTTATGCAATTCATGCCAATGTGTCCATATTCTCCATAGTAATGACATCTACACCAGGTGTTGTAGTCCCATCCAAACATTGCTTTCACAATTTGTTCTGCTGGATTAAATATCTTGGATCTGCACTCGGATGCCTTGTGACCTTGTTTGTTGCACTTGTGACAATTACCTCTGAATCTAGGTTTTTCCTTGCATTCATTTGCTTTATGACCAGGTTGATTGCAGCTATAACATTTTTGATTGAATTCTGCTTTTTCATTGTTCCAACATTTATTTGAAGTATGTCCTATTTTACCACAATGATTACAAGTAGGTTTTTGATTTCTTTTAGTACCTTGCTTAGAGGATTCGCCTTCTTCTTTGTATCCAAGTCCTGCTTTTCCTTTTTGCCTATGAAGATTTCGTTCATACAGCTGATTCAAGTCTTCTTGACTTTTCAGCATTCCTTCATTGATTTGTTTTTCAGCATTTAGGTCATCCATCAATCTTAGATTGATTTCGTTTTCAGATCTTAGTTCTTCTTTTGTGTTTTCTATTTCTGAACTTAGATTTAGAATTTCTTCATTTGTATGAGAGATTTGATCAATTAGGTTTTCTAGCTGAAGGGTTTTGTTTTGGACTTCAATGTTTCTTTCATCTAATTCATCTTTCAACTTGTTTTTCTGTTCCAAGATCTCACAGAATCTTGTAGAGTGTAGTTCTTGTTCTCTTTTCAATTTTCTCACTTCTTCCTGCAGAGACCCATTCTTTTCTAGGAGTTCTTTGATAGCATTGTTTGCTTCATCTGAGTTATTTGAGGGAAGAAGATCTTCAATCTTTTCTTCAATGTAATTCTGATCATTCATCTGATTTGCAAGTTCCTTCCTTCTTCTTAGGGATTGGGAAAGATGTTCTTTTGCTTCTTTGAGTTTAGCTATGGCCATTTCCAGATCTAGCTTTTCATTTTCAATCACCTTGTTCAGTTTGAATACCTCCATTGTCCTGGATCTTTGCTCAAGCTAGTTAAGCTTTGTCTTGAGAACCAATGTAGCTCTGATACCAATTGTTGGAAATATTTAGGAATTAACCAAGTTACTGAGAGGGGAGGGGTGAATCAGTAACTTCAAATTTTCTTCTAATTTTAACATGTATTTTACTTTTAACCTTTGCATACAGAAAGCATGAAACTGAAAAAGCATTCACAATAAAGACACATGGATTTGGTTACCCAGAAACCTTCCAAAAGAAAGTAAAACTGGGGTGGGGATGAAACCCACAAAGCTTTAATACTGCAGAATAAAGTTGGCCAGTTAAGGCTTACAATTTGATCACTTCCGATGATCTGCCCTGTTAGGAGCAATAAGGATTGCTAAATCCACCCTGTTAAAGGATTTACAAACATACAGTGAAGTATGCACTCGGTAAAGAGATTTATACAAAGACTGTTAAGTCTACCCGGTTAAAGGATTTAGTACTGATTCACCTGTTAGAATGAAACAGTAGATCTCTGCTTTGCAACTGGATTGCTGAATGAGATTCGCTGATGTACTGATCACCTTCTGTGATGAATTTGTCTTTTCTGTATCTTATACTTCTGAAGCCTTCTGCAATTCGCTTATTTCTGCCTTTGTTACTCTTTTATATATTCTGTATCATATATTTCATTACTTGTGCATGTATCTTATATTTCTACATCATTGTTTATATACAGATTTCAAACAATTAATTACAATTATAATTGCACAGTCGGCTTGACAAATAAACATAAGTGCTACTAAGTCGGCCCAAATATGGTTACTCGGTTCCTTCACACTGACTCGGTGACTTTCTGATACTCGGCGTCCACTGCATTACTCGGCATCGTCATGCACTCGGTAGAAGTGAAGGCACGGTTCATACTGATCACTCGGTAGGTATTGAACTCGGTAAGCATTGGTGACTCGGTAGACAAGATGTTACTCGGTTTTCATTGTCTGCTCGGTTTGCACTGTCTGCTCGGTTTGCACTGTCTGCTCGGTTTGCACTGTCTGCTCGGTTTGCACTGTCTGCTCGGTTTGCACTGTCTGCTCGGTTTGCACTGTCTTCTCGGTTTGCACTGTCTGCTCGGTTTGCACTGTCTTCTCGGTTTACACTATCTTCTCGGTTTACACTGTCTTCTCGGTTTACACTGTCTTCTCGGTTTACACTCAGAATGCTAATAAGTGTTGTCACTAGTGGCAATACTGCTTAATGCCAACAATTAGTTTCTTTCCTCAAAGGATCATTCACCACCTTTGGATGAACTTTGTTTTTTATGTACGCAGTTGTGTGACATAGAGAATTAAATAGTTCAAAGTGAAATTAGGCCTACCAACCTTGGCTAGATTAAGCCAAAATTGTAGAGGTATCAGTGTGTACCTATTAGTTGGCCAAAAGTGAATCCATCATTTTTGGGCACCAACAACATTGATGATACATAGAGGGTACTGCTTGCATGGAGTGTATCCATGGTCTTACAAGAAGGATGTTGTAAGGAAGGGGTAGATCAAGAACTTGACAAAGGACATCCTGTTCCAATAGTCCTACTCTAATGGGTAAGACAACCAATCCTTTAGAGGATCTTTCTTCCTCATCATAGGCTTTGATTGTTATCTTTCTCCTAGGGTCAATTGCATGCTCTGAGAAACCCAGTTGTTTTATCAAGTTGTAAGTACAAATGTTCAAACCAGCACCTCCATCTATCAAGACACGTTTGACCCGATGTTTATAAATAAGAACTTATAAATAAAGGGGTTGATTATGTGGTTAGCTCATTGATTTGTCATCCTCTTCAGAAAAAAGATAGGTAATGTGAGGAACCCATGTGACCAACCATGGGCTGGAATCTATCCACATCTAAGTCTTTTGGTACATTGGTGCTCAGTAGGGCTTGATCAAGAACCTCCCTATGACTGGGGGAGATTTTCAACAACTCTAAGATAGATATCTGAGCTGGTGTCTTTTGTAATTTTTCCACAAGATTAAACTTTGGAGAAGGAACCACTTGTTTAGACATTGTTGTTGTAGTTGGTGTGTTAGATGTCGAGACTCCTTTAAGAGTAAGCTTTGCCTGGCTTCGTGTTACAACGTTTGTGGATTCAGCTTTGTTTTTCACTCCTTTGAGAGTGATCATGTTGATGGAATGTTCACATGGTTCCATCATGTTGATTACATTGTCATTACCAGTGTACATGTAGTTAATCTTATTGCTTTTAGAAGTTTCTCCTTTTTCATAGTTAGGTAGTGGAGTTTGAAATGCCTTGTGATCATTGTTCGTGTGATGTCCATCTACCTTGACTTTGCCTTTTTCAATAAGATCCTGAATAACATGTCTTAGTTTCAAGTAGTTATTGGTTGTGTTTCCTTTATTATGATGGTAATCGCAATAGTCATTATCATTCCACCACTTGGGTTTATCTTCTGGATCCCAAGGTTTGCCGAGATTAGGAATTGTAATGATTTTGTTCTCTACAAGTGATTTTAAAACCACTTCCAAGGTGTCTCCCAATGGTGTAAATGCTCTCTTAGGCCTTGGTGCCCAAGGTTCTCTTCGAGGTTTGTTGAAAGTATTATTTTTTGCTGGAGTCATAGTAGGATTCAAGCTCTTGTTTGTTTGAAGACTTATTGTTAGATTGAAAACATCTAGATTGGGTTTTGGATTAGGAGTATCAACCACTCCATTGTTAACCACATGTTTTTTCTTGTTTGCATATTTGTACTTGTCTTTGGTGGGATAGGACTTGTCTTTATGTTCCTTGTTGATGGTAATGTCACCTTTCTTGATTAGGACTTCCTCAATTTTGAGAGCACAACCTATCATTTTGTCAAAGTTGGTGGTCCTTGCAATTGAATTGGGAAATTCATTTCTGGGACCAAATTGTTAATGAAGATATCCATATTTTCAATTTCAGGTATCTGCCTAGCATATCATGCAAATATTTTCCTCCATCTTTGTAGGAAGCTCAAGAATGATTCCCCTATTTTCTATTTGGTATTGCATAGATCCAACATAGTGACTGTGTGTTGGATGTTGTAGGAGTATTGTTGCATGAATTTTTGCACTAGTTCATCAAATGTTTTGATTCCTATGGGTAATTTGGAAAAACATTCCATAGCTTGTCCACCTAGGCTTTGTGGAAATAGCCTCATGAGATATGTTTGTTCATGCTTGAACTCCATACTAGTTGTGCAAAATTTTCTTACGTGATCTTGAGGATTTGAATCTCCCAGGTATTTTTCATACTTTGGTATTGTAATATTCTTGGGAAATGGAATCATTTTGAGTCCCTTGTCAAAAGGGAAAGGACATATGTGCTCCAAAGAGTATTGTTGTTTTGGTTTGTCCTTGTTTCCTTGAGCTCTTGAATTTTTGTTTTCATGGCAAGTAGTTGTCTAGTTAGAATTGACATAGGACTAAGGTCTTATTTTTGCTTAAGTTGACTCACATCATAGTCCTTTGGTAACTTCACACCTCTAGAAGCAAGTTCTAGGAAATATTTTTCTTTGTTTTCATCCAAAGATCTTTCAAGGATTTTGTTGAACCGTTTGTTGATTATAGCTCTGTGGTATTCTTTCTCAATGGGATTTGCATCATCATCGTCATCATCATCATCATTGTATTATATTTCTTCTTTTTGTCTATTACATTCTGCTTATTCATTTTGTTCATGGAATCTTTCATCCCATCAGTATTCGTCTTGGTTATTCATGTGTGTTTGTTTGGGTGTTTCTATATGAGTAGTGCTAGGTGTAGTACCATATAGGGGATTGATTCTTGAACTTTCTCCAGTTTCCAATGTGAATATAGGTAATCCTTCCGAGAATGGGTTTGTGTCTAAATTGTAAGTTTTGTGCCTTGTAACAACCATGAAATCATGATTGAGGAACTAATGAGTGTCTTGTGTTTTAAAAAAATGGGTCTGATTATTTGCAATGTTTGATTGTAAATCCAAGGACGCAAGAGTGGGTTTGAAATATTTTTATGGATCCAACGTCAAATGGGGTTAGAATGCCCTACTTATGAGTTGGGAACCAAAGTGCAAATGGGTCTGATAGTGTGAAAGTTTCAGTGTCAAAGGGTGTCAAAGTGCCCTGTCTATGTGCTGAGAACTTGGTTGTAGCTGATTGGATAAACTAACTTCACAATTGGACAATGCAGATTTGAACCATGCAAGGTGACAAGATGTTCTCAAAGATGACTCTTTCTAGATATCAAATGACTATGTTTTGACAATGGGAACTTACTAATGAGCCAAATGGTTATCTAAAAATGTGAAAAAATTTCTTCTGGAAGGTACGAAAGTACTCTCTATCCTAGATGCGATCCTAAATAGTGACTGGTAAACAAATTGGAACCCCAGATGCGACTTGGGAAATGCTGGATGCGACTCAAGAAATGGAATCTACACCAGATGTGACTTGGGAAATGGTGTGACTACCATATGCAACCCAGGTTTGAATAGATGTGATCCGGGATGTGGGATACGATTCAAGAATACTGGATGTGATCTTATGATGAAAGGGAATTTGCAATTTTAGTGTTTCTCAAAAAATGTGTCATGTCTGTCAGATTCCAGTGACTGTCAGGTGTTTGTAAATGCTTGTAAATGTTGTGTGCTTGTTCATTTGGGAGGAATTAACTAAATTTGTATTTAGAACACACCAAGAAAATGTTTTAATCAGACACACCTATCCTACCTTATACTAGGTAGAGATTGAAACCACTTATTCATTGACTTAGGAACACACCCAAAGACTCCTTAGAATATCACAGTCCAATAACACACAATGGATATTGGAGGCCATATTTTCCAAGTGTTAACATCGATGGGGGCTCCATATGGTGAATTTCTTGGAGCAATTACTATTTTCCTTGCACAAGTGATAACAACCTTTCGGGGGTGATCGGGGTGGCATATAACATAGAGCTTTTAATGAAGGCATCCGTTCACAACCATCTCCCATAGTCCTGCAAGAAGGATTGAGGCTGTTAACCCTATAGGAACTTGAAAGTGTGTAGTTTTGCAAGCAAGATTAAAGTGGCTCCGCTCTACACAAAATCCAAGTCTGTCATTGGGATTGATCATCAATCTCCCAAGATAAGATAGATCATATCTTCCAAGGCTTTAGCCTCAAGGAAGCATCAAATTTTATAGTGGGGTGGAAGAGTCCGCATAAGACTTGTCCCCACTTGGGTCGTTCCCAGGAGATTTTTTCCTCAACCGACAAGCCCTCTAAAGGTATACAATAAAGAAAATGGATAAATGATAGTAAGCTCTAGATTTCTAGTTCTCCATAAAGGAGAAGATCATAATCTCCTAACTTATACCACAAATCTCAAACACTTCATGCATATTTAAGATTCAATTAATCCAATTTGATACCAAATAACAAGCCAACGTTTGAGTTTCTAGTTTTCCCTCAAGGGGAAAAGAGCATAATCCTCTAGCTAATTTGCAACTTAATCTCAAATTGTTTTAAAATTCTTAGAAAAATCAAGCATGAAGTTTTTGTGTCAAATTTACTTTAGAGGAAACCTGCATGACAAGCATTAGTAATCTTTTGTTTTTGGTGTTGGGAAAATGTCCTGCACACAACTGTTAGGTTTTCAAAATCAATCAACAACATCAAGTTCACCCATTAGCTTGTTAGCTTGTTAGAAATCTCAAAATCCAAAGATAATGCTTTAAGGAAAATTAGATATGAAATTTGTTAGCATTCATTCCTCAATTTAACTCCAAGGTATAAACCAACTTTTGAGTTTCTGATTTTCCCTCAAGGGGAAAAAAGCATATTCCTATGATTGGTTTATAAGGTGAAATTAGATTATCTTTAAGTGCTCAAAACAAAATGCATGAAGTTCATTTTATCCTTTTAAAAGAAAATCAAGACAAGGGTTAGCATTTGGGTCTCTGTATTTCAACCTGCAAACCATAGTCAGGCTGCCAAAAACTAGAAAAATCAACAATGAAATTTGTTAGGAGTCAGAAAACCCAATAATGCAATAAAAATCCCCATATGTGATCCTAGATTTTCCCCCTAATTTCTAGAAATGATCCTATTTCCCATAAACAACCCTATTTCCCCAATGCGACCTGGATCACAAGATGTGACCCTGGATTTGAATAGATGCGACCTTGTTATGAGATGCGATTTGTGAATCTAAGAAGTGATCCAAGAAATTTGGTATACGACCATTCTTCTCGGATGCGATCCTCTGGCAAAAAATTGCACAATGATAGTTAGTTAAAAATGCAAGAAAATTACAAAATCCTGGGCTTGGCCCCATGGTGGGCACTAGAAATGTGTGTGTGAGTTTGTGGCCTGCAACACAACACTTCAATAGGATAATAACATCACTTGTTAGAGAAAATATGCATTGAATTGAAGAAACCAATAAGAAAAAGCATCATATTGCTCTCTAGTTAGTGTGAGTATGAAATAAGGGGTTAGTTTGCTCTCAGATTTGACCCTTAAATAGTGACAATCTACACTAAAATGAGAGATTCAAGAGTAAATGCATGAAACCAAAGTTCTTTCCATTTTAACCAAATTGAAGTGTTCTTTAACTAAGCATGAAGAACATGGAAACATCTATCAAATTAAGACATTAGTGAGCAAATTCTCCAAGCATGAGAGTTCAATAATTAAGCATTATGAAGCCTCACAATTCAAGCATGTAGAAGAGGTCTAAATATCAAAATGAGCTAGAGAGCTAGAAGCCTTTGAAAATTCTATTTTAAAGAAGATTGAAGGAATTCAATGATTGAGATGCATCTATGAGGAGCGGTTGAGAGGCATCTTGGCTTGATCCTTGATCCATGTGAAAGCCTCTTAATCATTAGAGTGTGTTTGTTGTGTTTGTTTGATTTAGGAGGTATTTATGCTTTTCTTTAATTAATAACTCTAGCCATGCATTTGGTGGGATTGAATCAATTAAATAGGCCTAGACTTAATTGTCTTGATTTTGCTTGAAACCTTAGTGGTAAATCCTTGATTTAGGATTTGATGGAGTTTATTGAATTTTTGGGATTTATGCTAATGATCGGGAATAAAATTAAAATAATCAAGGTTATATGTTGAATTAAGGGCAAATAGGGCCTTAGGTTCTATTAGCCCAATTTTAGGTGATTACAGCTTCATTAATTGGTTGTAAGCTCTGATGTCTTCTTCGGGTAGCATCTCTAATGCATTGTATCTTTTCTTCCATGTCTTTCTACGCACATTCTTTGCTTGTGTATCTCCTTCAAACATGTCTTCTAGGTGTTTCCATATCTTGTAAGCTGTGTCTACTTCTTTATCTTTGAAAAATCACTATCAGATAAGGCACTGATAAGAGCTTCTTTGGCTATTGCATTCTGATGGAACAAATCATTTTTCTTTCTAGTAGCATCATCCTTTGCAAGATCTTCTAGAGAAGGGATCTTAACTTCTTTGATAGTCACTTCAAAAAATTCAAAAGCAATGCACTACAAATGTGTGACCATTTTGTTCTTCCAATCAGGATAGTTCTCTCCATCAAACTTAGGACTGTCTTTTCTAAAGAACACCATCTGATCAACCTCAAGCTATTAAAATTTCTCTCCAAGGCACTTGGCTTTGATACTAATTGTTAGGAATAGTCCCAAGAGATAACTGAGAGGGCCGGCAGGGGGGGGTGAATCAATTATTTGCTAGTTTCAATTCTTTATCCAATTAAGTATACTTAAACTTTAAGCATAAACACAATGAAAGAACACTTGAACACAACACCAATATTTTGGTTATGGGGAAATCCAAATAGGTAAAAACCCCGGTGGGAATTGACACCCACTAATAAATTGCACTAGTGTATAATGATCCTTGTTAGAAGATCTTACAACCCTATTAGGACTTGATCTTTACAATGTAATAAGTAAAGTGACCTAGTCAAAGGTCAGACCCTATTAGGAGTCTTTTATGATTGATCCTATTAGTGGTGAGGACACACTATCCGAGAGCTCACTGCTCAAAGGGGTGAAGGCTACAACCTTCTAAATAACAGATACACACTATATCTAGATCTTGGTGAGCTAAGAGGTAGACTTTCTATCTTGATCAGTTCTAATAAATAACACACTCTATCTTCTCTATCACATAGACCTCTTCTTGATGACACAATACTTCACACTCTCTTCTCTACTCTAATCTATCATCTTCATGTCATACTTCTAGCGATCATAAATGACCGGCTATAAGTATCTTTCCTCTAAATGATATAATCAAGTTGGCCTATTAGAACCACCTTGAACTCATATTAGAGAAATAATAAAACTCTCCAATAACATCTCTGTCAGCTCTACTAAGTACGCAACACAAATTGGGGCCTGTCCAAATCAATAAGTGTAGATGCACGCTACACATTGTCAGCTCTACCAAATTAACTGATACTTTCTCCTAAAGCTGAATTACATCATGCACTCTTAACCAAACATTCATAACTCTTCTCCTATCACTAATCTAAGCATGCATACCATAATAATAGGTGCAACTTCTGTACCAATATAATCTCTGTCGGCTCTTTAGAGTAAACACAAGATACTGTAACTAGTGAATAGCAACTGCATACTTCACTTCTACTGCATAAAAGACTCTGTGTCCATGAATGTAACATCACTAACATGTCTCCATCATATATCCAAATGTGCAAGGCTCCATGATAACTGTACAGACAATCAATTATAGAACATTGCCTCTAACTCTGTTAGGAACACTGCTGACACACGCTGCTGCATAACTTTATGTACTAATAATTAACCTCTACATCCATGATATCATGCTGATAACATGTCCATGCTACATATACTCAAATCTTAATGCATAATTCTTCCACACATGCTACTTACCATATGTTGTCATTAATGACAAACATACAATCAACACTTGTTTGCTGGAAAATCTCCAACAGTTTCTAATCAAATCCTCTTCTGGAGATTCCTCATGTCTATTATTTATAGGGATGGTGGGAGTATAAAAATTTCTTTCCATAAAAATAAAATTCTTTGTATCCACATATCTATACAAGGTAGTACTCATCTTGTAGTGGCAAAACCAGTCATTTAATTTACTGAATGCATTCTTCCCAATTTTGAAGTTGCATACTTTGAAGTGCCTAGGGGGAAAGGTACCCTTCCAGTGTGGGGCCAAGTGCTCCTTATCTGTCAACATGAGTTGCCAAATGATATCTAGAAATGTAATCCTTGGTGGCACAAAAAATGGGAGAACATGAGGTGGCTGGGGGCACCCATAAACTTTGATTATTGTGTAAGTTTTCTCATAACAGAAATCACCCCAATTGTGATTTCCAGCCCACTTGTCAACAAATTGATAAGGTCTTAGAAATTGTAAAGCTTTTACTGGAAGCCTAGAAAAATTTAAACCTAAATTGAACAAAATTGATTGTACAATCTAGTTCTAGAAAGCACAAAAATCACTCCCCTTGGACGTATAATTCCACACCCTTATCCACAACTAAACTAGATTGGGTTGACCACTCCACACCATCTTTGGCTAAAGGTATTGAAAATCCATGATATTGTAATTGTAATACAGGATAAGATGCATGAGTAGTGAGTAATGCATGAACTTAGGAGTAGGCTCCCTTTTCCTAATAGCTTCAAGTCCTTCATGCATTTTATTTATTACATATCCTATGTAATCATATCCTTTGCTCACATGAGGACTATGTGAGTCTAATACTAACATCAAAATGTTAGATGAAATCCTGTCCGGACCACCATCTACCCCCAACACTTTGCATAGTCCATATGCAATATACTTTATATAAAAATTCAGCTCCTTGTAGAATTATGGGGCAGCCCCAGCCACTACAGCAATATAGTTTATGTTGGCTCTTGGGACATGGTTTTGGATTTCTCTTGATAATAGGGCTGACTCCCTAATGTATCTATTTGCCTATTCTTGCAAATTAATTTTTTTAGCCATTGGATGTGAATACCAAAAACTTGCATAAATGAATTTCTATCTAATGTGACCAGGGCCGAGCCATAAGCTTTTCTTATGGTTTTTGACAAAGGGTCGTATTTGTTGGCCAATTCAATTAACAAATCTATATCCAGGAAAATATTTGGGACTATCAACCTAGCCAACCCTAAGGTCCAAGGGTTTGAGACAGGCACTGGGCTTTTGGAATTCTTATAAAAATATCTAAAAAGACACATTCTAGTTACATCATGTGTTTTTGCATCTCTACAAAAACCTAGATCATCAATGAAAACTTCATCACTAACCTTTTTATTTTGTGTGGACCCTGGTAGTAGACTGATAAAATCATCTGAGTAACTCTCCTTCCCCTTTTCTTTGGATCCCTTACTGGTAGAAGCTCCTCTTACTGTTGGCTAACTCATTCTG
Organism: Chamaecyparis obtusa; assembly: GCA_027943335.1. Classification (NCBI taxonomy): domain Eukaryota; kingdom Viridiplantae; phylum Streptophyta; class Pinopsida; order Cupressales; family Cupressaceae; genus Chamaecyparis; species Chamaecyparis obtusa. The sequence goes on from BSBK01003479.1 coordinate 1,883,863, forward strand.
ATCAATTGCTAAAAATCCTTCTAAGAATTCTAAAATTATGAACTCTTTGATTGCTGGAAAACTTCAAAAAATGTCATAACCTTTTAGCTCTGGCTTTCAGAATGCTTGGTAAATTTATAATGAGTGATAGTTAACTGTATTTATTCTGAAGAATTGATTGCATTAAACCATTCAAGACTCAAGCTCTGTAATTCATGTCACTTTTGTCATTACTTATCACGTTCTGAACTCAATTTACTAGTCATGAGCCAAGAAAATGACAGGTAATCAACATTTGACTTCTGGTGACCTAGTGACTATACAATTACTCATAATCACTAAAAGACTTGGCACTTTTTTATAATCTTCAGAGATTAAGCGACTGAAGGGAAGTCTCTAAGTCGTTGAATGATTTAATCCTTTAAAATTTGTCTTGAGACCTAGCAACTAGTCAGTCTCCTCATCCCTGAATGTTTGAGCTTCTTTTGCTTTTACCTTGAGATTCAATGACCACCATTAGATCTTAATCCAACGGTTTTCATTAAGTCTTTTTACTTTTACTTTTCATTTAGAGACTTAGCGACTAACAGTCTATCCCCCAATTGCTGCAAAATTTATCACTTCTTAATTTTAATCTGAGACCTAGTGTCAACCATCTTTCCTAAGTCTCATTACCTTTCCTCTTTATTGAGAGACTTAGCGACTACTAGCGAGTCTCTTAATCGCTAGAACTTTGTTGACTTTTCAAACTTTTCTAGAGACTACCCGACTTTCCCCATCTAGAGATCTAGTGACTGAAGGGAAGTCTCTTAATCACTGCAACTTTTCACAAATCTTCTTTTCTTCTCATGACCTCATGCTAGCCACATGATCTCGATCCAATGGTAGTCATTTGATCTCATGAATTTTACTCTAACTTTGATTTTTTGAAGAGATCTAGCAACTAACCCAACTTGGAGATATGGAGACTAAATGAAAATAGCTTTGATTTACTGCATCTAGAGACTTGACAACTATAGTCTATCTCATAATCACTTATTTCTTTATTTTATCTTGGAAACCATTCAAGGATGAACATGCCACCAAATCTGGCAACCAGATCCATATCATTTTTCCCTTTTTGACCCCGGCAAGCACTTAACCCTTAGTCATCTAGCGATTGTGTGATTGAAAACACCTCCTAGTTGCTTAATACTTTCCTTAATTCTGGTTAAATTTGGAGACCACATGAAAGCCTTTATTTTCCAAGTCGCTAGATAACTTGCTTAACTTCAATTAAATTATGAGATTAAGCACCAACCATTAATCTTTCCTTCATCCTACAGTCCTTGCTGAGTCACTAGACATTTTGTGACTTGACCGCTACATCACGAGATCAAGAGATAACTATGTCACTGGATCGTTGAATGTTTAAAACATAATTGCCAGAATTAGGAGAACACATGACTAATGCAATCATTGGGTCACTGGATAAATAAACTAACTGCCCAAGAACCAAGAGACTTGGTGACTATAGTCAATCTCACAGTCACTGAAACTTTTGGCACTTCATTGTTTCATTTGGAGATTGCCTGACTGAAGGTATTTAGAATTTGGAGACTGGGCGACTATAGTCACTCTAAAAATATTTAAATAGTATAGTTGCTAGATCTCGTAATTCTCCATGGGGTCATTCAGAGACTACCTGACTAAAGGCACTTCGCTAAGTCGCTTGAAGAAAAGGAATATTCTCAGAACTTAAAGAGATCACGCAACAAAGGGTTTCAGGAGGTTGCTAGACTAAAAGGAATATACTGAAATCATTAGGAGACTGAACGACTTGCTGGGAAATATAAAGTGCACATGCTTAAAGGGCTATTAAGTGACTTCAAAAAGGTAATAGCAAAATATAACCTGGTTAGGCTTTTGTAGGGTTTTTTGGATCTCTGAGCATACTTTGACCTAGCACTTAGGGTTTTTTACCATTATGATCACATTTCAAGCTCTGGGAAAGGAAAATTGTAGGAGATTTTAACACAAAAATGGGGAAAACTTTCAAAGAAGCAACAAATTAAAATGAAACTTTGAAAACTAAAAATACTACCAACAATGGCTCTCTCTGAGGATCCTTGAATGTCAATTTATAGCAAGAAACCAAAATCTCTGGGTAGCAGACCAATCAAAGCTTAACCTACTGCAAGAAAATAACACATGACTTGGAATAAAAGCACACCTATACACTTCAAAAATATTGTGCATGGAACAAAAGTTTATTTAATTAAAGAAAATTTTTAGGAATTGTCCATGCACTGGCAATTCTTGTTCTTCACCATCCATATTTCTTAGAAAATATGAGTCTTTTCAATGAGCCTGATGGACAATATAAGGACCCAACCATAATGCTTCAAATTTTTATGCTTGCCCTTATCTTCACTCCTTGCATTCCATTGAAGGACCAAATCCTCAGGCTAGAATTTCTTGACAGTTTCTCTTTTGTCACACATATACTTCATCTTCTATTGTAGTCTAATGTTTTCCTTTTGACCTTCTCTTCTTGTTTCATCTAGTTCAACAATCTGGATCATCCTATCTTGCAAAGGATCACACATTTCTAAATCTTCCACCTGTATAAATTTGTAAATAGGTAGTAAATTGTTCACAAGAAGCCTTGATTTAATACCATAAACCATTTCAAAAGGAGACTTGCCTATAACTCTCTTTTCTGTGATCCTATCTACCCACAAAGCTAATCTCAACTTTGAATGCCAAGTCCTCTTGTTCTTTTCTAAAGTCTTCTTCAAAATCTATAGAATACTTTTATTACTTGATTCTGCTTTCCCATTAGCTTGCGGGTGATATGGGGATGAGTATTACACTATGCCCATTTCTAAAAAGAAATCCTTGAATTCTTGTGATCTAAAACTCATGGCATTGTCCATCACTAACTTGACATGAACACCAAACTTTGTAATAATATTGTCCATCAAGAATTCAATAACTACTATGCTTGTAGCCCTTTTTGTTGGGATTTATTTAATCCACTTGGTACAATAGTCAGTGGCCACAATTATCTAACTATGTCCTCCACTGGACTTCTCAGTAAATTCCCCAATGAAATCAATACCCCACATAGCGATAGGAGCTTCTACCACTACAGGGTTCAACATCAAAGCTCCTAAAAAATTTAACTTGTTTGAGAACCTTTGGCGTGGTTCACACTTTCTGACAAATGCATGAGTATCTTTGAATAACATAGGCTAGTAATATCTAGCTCTCAAAATCTTGTGAGTAGTTGCTATGGTTGAATGGTGTCCTCCACTCATTCCAGAATGCATTTTTTTTTAAATCCTCCCAGACTGTCCTTTGTCTAGACATAAAAGCAAGATCCCATCATTATCATTCCAATACAAGTCACCTTGTAGTAGTATATACCTTTGGGCTTACAATTTAAGGCTTCTTCTTTGATTGTCAATAAGACCCTTTGGGAAAATAACATTTTTGAAAAAAAAAATACAATGTTTGTATACCAGGGCTGCATCTCAATGTTGGTAACAGTTCCTTTATGGATATCAACATTTTTTACCTGAATCAGGTCCATATTTTCTTCAGCCATTAACTTTCCAAGTCCTAGACCTCTGACAAGTTTAGTGACATGATGATCTAAATCAAATTCTTGGATTCTATTAATCCATTTGCATCTTTTTCCTGTGACCTCATTTTGCACTAGAATATCCTTAACTATAGCATGAGGAACATATGCATTTACTTTTGCACAAACCATATAAGGTCTGAATGCTTTGAAAACCTTTACTAAAGCATAAGCTTTTTTTCCATCAGCTCATAGTTCAATTCCATTGACTGTAATGATTTTCTGAAAAAGGCAATGGGATGCTCAAATCCTTCATCATCCTTTTGTAACAAAACTGCTTCAATGGTGTGAAATGATGCAAAAGAGAATAGAGAAAAGGGTTTAGAGTAATCAGGGGAAACTAAGACTGGAGCCTCTTGGATTGTCTATTTTATTTTCTCAAAGGCCTCTATTGCTTCTTGATTCCAAACAAATTTTACATCCTTTTTTAGCAACTTGACAATAGGTTTGACCAACTTAGCAAAGTTGGCAATGAATCTTCTGACAAAATTGATTTGTCCAAGGAAAGACTGGACACCTTTGAGGTTTTTGGGGGTAGGGACCTTCTTAATGGCTTCCACACTTTTAGGATCAATCCTTACTCCTTATTTGGACACTATATGCCCTAGTAGATTGCCTTCAGTGACAACAAAATGTCACTTCTTAGGGTTTAAAGATATGCCATATTGCAGAGCTTCAACCAAAACCTTTTCTAGGTGATTGCAATGATCCTCATCCCTCTTAGAATATGAAGTTAGGTCATCTTGGTACACAACCATGAGAACATCAATAAGGTCCTTAAATGCTACATACATCACCCTTTGAAAAGTTGCTCCAACATTTTTTAAACCAAAAGGCATCTTGACATACACATATGTTCCCCAATGAGTGGTAAATGCTATCTTGAACTACTTTGATTCCTTGACCAATACCTGGTTATATCCTAAAAATTCATCCATCATGGACAATAAATCACAACTAGTCACTTTATGAAGCATAGCCTCCATATTTGGTAGTCCATAGTTGTCCTTCAGTGAAGCAACATTTAAGTTTCTGAAATCTACACACAACCTTATGTCACCATTATTTCTTCTGATTGGTACTAAGTTTGAGACCCAAGATGAATGTCTTATGGGCTCAATGATGCCTACATCCCTTAGCTTGGTCAGCTTTGTTTGCATTTTAGTAGCTAACAAGGAATTAATGGGTCTTTGCTTCTGTCTAAAAGGCTTGGTGTCTTCTTTTAAGGGAATTTCATGGTAAAATAGGTCTACCCTATAGCCTTTGAGATCATCATATGACCATTCAAAGACATGTTTATATCTTTTCAATAGTCTTACTAAATTATTCCTTACATCCTTACTGAGACATTTCCTAATGTAGACAATTTGAGGGGAAGTTCTTGACCCTAGGTTTATTTCTTCTAGGTCATCCACCTTGGCATTTGACTTCTAGGACAAGTGTTTGTCATTTATTTTGAACATGCCTTCTAACTCAACTAAACCCTTGGGGATATGGTTAGAAGGTAACTGTACAACCTCATTTATCATGACACAACTCTTCCCATCAACAATTTCTTGATAAGCATCAAAATCAATTTGTTGACCATCATATAAATCCAAACCTTGAATAAACCTCAAGATGTCATTTTCATCCTCAAATACTTGCTAGTTGCAAATATTATCAAGGACAACAAGTCTACTCTTTATTTCTAATTTTGATACTCTAGCAAGAGTTGCATCATTGCTCTTCAATGCAACATTTTCCAAGAAATCTACCATAATGTTTTTTGATCTTTCTACCCATAGAATATTGAAAGCATAAAAAAACTCAATCCTATCCCAGACAACATATTTGTATAATTTAAGCCTATCATCCTTTGCAGCATATTGTGATCTAATTTGAGCAATGATTAACTGGGAATCTCCATAAACTTTTAAACATCTTATACCATGTTTGATTGTAATATTTAATCCTAGTATCAAAGCTTCATATTCAGTAGTGTTATTTGTGCATTGGAAGGTTAACATAAAAGAGTACTTAAAAGTAGTACTTGAAGGGGATATAAGAAAAATATCATCTCCTGAGCCCTCCTTAGAGCATCCTCCATCAAAGTGTAGCTGCCATAGTCCATCTTGTTGTAAGAGCAGCTCATCAAAAATTTGATCAGTGTTTTTAAGCTGTGGTACTATTTCTTCCAACATGAAGTTGTTCATATCAATATCAACACAACAATTTAGATCCTCTAGAGCTACCATCTCAATCATTACTAATGAATGAGATTCTCTGTACAACTTTACCTTAGTACCATTCACAGGAATTGTAGCATATGACAGATCTAATTGCAGCTTTTATCCTAGTGTTGTTGCCCATTGTCTTGATAGTAGCATACCATAATGAGGTTTGGTATCAACTATAACAACATCCATTTTGTAAGTGGCCTCAGGGAATGCAACAATCTTTACCTCTATTCCAACAAAAGTCCCTACCATAGGAACTACTCTATTATCCATGGCATAACATCTACCATTCGATGTATCGACTTGAAGTCCTAGTTCCTTCATTATGTGGTAGGGCATCACTGTAGCTATAGCACCATAGTCTATCATGCAATTTTTCAACAATGAATTATTTACAATCAAAGTGACATAAAAAGGATCAATGGAGGAGGGCTCTTGGGTTACAATATTTCGAACAAAAAATTTGGAAACCTCTTTAGTTATCTTAGGTCCTGCCATTGGTTTCACCTTTTCTGACATAATAGGAACACCCTCTTACTCATTAATCAGAGCCAAAGCTATTGCCTTGTGCTCTTTTATTTTCAACATTTCTAATAAAGGGATTGATACCTTCATCTAAGACAAAGCATGTCTCATGTCAAAAGTTGGGGCCTTAGTAGAAAGATCAGATAAGTCTTTTCTTCCACCAGCCCTTTTATTTCTTTGTTCTGTGATATTTTCTTGATTCCTCTTCACACTCTGAACCATGAGAGGTTGCTTCTTGTTGTTGCTATCCTTGCTTGGGAAAGAAAATAGTTTAGGAGAAACCTTACTCTAGGGATCATACTTGACAAATGGTAACCTTGAGACTCTTTGATCTGCATCAACCTTTCTATTTCTCAAGTTGTATGAAGATCTAGCTTGAGAAATAGTAGCCACAATCAGATTCTTGATTTCTACTTTACTGGGATTTCTCCAATGAGTACCTTCTATCTCTGGTCTAATCATATTTGTTTGACTAGTCTCATCATCAGATTCTTCATGATCAGAATGGGAAAATATTTTTTGCTCATAGATAGGGAGAGTTCTCCTTTTATGGTCAAAATATTCTAATATCTCTTCATCATTTGAAGAGGCACATTCTTCCACCCTTTGAGTGGTGAACATATTCATTGCAGGCTTTTCAGAGCCTTCATGGTCTCCTATAGGTAGATCTTCTAGCTCATCTTCTAAAGCTTATGTAACAACACATTGAAAAGGTGAGTGAGGCATGTTGCAGGCCACACACCATGGAATATTTTCCACATTGTGGGTTGTATTCCTTTTCAAAGGATTAGGAGTATCCTTGCCCTTTTGTGGCTCATGGTTGTCAAAAATAGGCTTCCCATCCTTCCAATTTGTCTTATATGGGTGGTCCTATAACCTAGGGAATCTCTCCTACCTTTGATAAGGTGGTCTATTATCTTGGAAAATCTTCCCACCTTTATCAAATCTAGTAGAAATATCTTTAACAACATTGGCCAATTTGTCAACCTTGTCATCTTCCCTGGCAAGTTTCATAGTATGTGGTCTAGTCTCTTTCCACAATATACCTTCATCCCTTTTATAAATTTGACCAGATGCTTTCCTATTACTTTCAATATTTATCGCTAATTTGAAAGCACCTCTCAAAGTACGTGGACTTTTCTCTCTTAAGAGGTAAGAAATTTGTCGTTCTATAACATTGAAGTATGTGGTTAGACAAACTTCATCATCCAATCTTAAAATGTGGAATAACTTGTACATGGCTTTCTGGAACCTATCATTAAACTCTAACATACTTTCATTTGCATGCTTCTTGATATTATTGAACTCATTTAGCATGTAACTAGAATTAACATGTTCAGCATATTGTTCTTTAAAACTTCTTATAAACTCATCCCATGAGGTAATACTATTTTCAGGTAAACCTCTGTACCAATCCCTAGCATCTTCTATCAAAGATTGAACAAAAACTATCATGACAACATCTTCATTCTCTATTTCATAATCATTTATTTTATCTATGAAAGATTTAAGATGTTCTTCACATGTAATAACATTATTACTAGTGAGCTTAGGGATTTTTTCTCTTACCTCATTTGGGATGACATTTGGTTGACCAAGAATACCATCAAAGAATAATGGCTTGTATCTGTCTAGATGAATTGACCTTCTTTAATCATTCTATGAAGCTTGGGCTCCACTTCCTCTAGTAATCTGATGCACAATCATTCTTGCAAGATTACCAGCCAATGGGATTGTGTGATTTACACTTTGAATTGGTCCTTGGACCATTTGATTGGAGACTGAGGCTTGGGTATTAGGCATGGGACCAGCTAATTGATTTTGTGGTATTGGCCCATTGACAATAGGGATTGAACTGCTAGCATTTGTATTCATATTAGTATGAAGGAAAGACATTTTCCTTTTCATCTCATCTATAGAAACCTCCAATTCTAGCTTCTCTAATTGGATGGCCAAGTCTTCCTTAGCTTTTCTAGCCTTTTCTAGATCTAAGCTAGCCTGAGATATTATAGTAGGATTAGCCCCATTCTTTTTGGAATCATTTATGCTGATTCCAACTATCTTTTGTTTTCCTTTGTTAGATGCATCCATCACTTTATTTCTAAGATTCTCATTTCTTTTGATCTTTGATGGATGCAACTATCTTAGGTCAGGGCCTTCACCCTCAAATTCATCTCTCTTGGGATTAACCTCATTGCTATTGACCTGCTATCTTATAGCTCTTACATCACCAAACAACTCACTATCCAAACCTTTAAACTTTTGATTTAGATCCTTTGATTGGATCTCACTATTTTTTTTTCTAAGGTTCTCTTGCCTTTCCATGATTAACTCATAGATCTCTTGTTCCCACTCCTTTTATCTTTTAGTAATTTCCAAAAATTGTTCTCAATCCTTTTTCCTCAAAGCAATAACTTCTTCCCGTAATTTTTTAGAATCATAAGATTCAATTTCAGCAGCAGAAGTATATTCTATTTTCTCTAGATTTTTTTGTGTAGGAAAGAAACCAATGTCTATAAAATCATCTCCCCGAAGAGGACTAACTAACTCAGGGTTCATTCTCCTAAGGAATTCAGGATTTCATTTTGGGTGGGAAGTGGAATGTATTCTTGAGCTGGTCTGGGAGAATCATTACTAGATGTCCCAGTTCTAGACCATTGCTTTCTACTAGGGGTATGTAATTCCTCACCCATTTTGCTTTCCAGGTGATCCCTATAATAAGACCTAGTATTCCTTGGCCTACTCATATTACTTTGATGAGATAATCTCAAATTTTTAAAATATTTTACCAGCAACTGGTAAACACAGAGTTTAGAGCCACCACCCATAAATTTATGGGAATAATTTGATAAACTGGTCTTCAAATACAATAATAATCAGTCAGCAAAACTATTACCAATTTTATTGCAAAAATAGTTTAGGTCCCCAATGGAGTCACCATTTTTGTTAGTGTTCAAAATTGTAGATGATTAGAACTAAATAGTAAATATCTATTTCATAACTCGAGCAGTCCCAATAGATGCATCAACAATAGTAAACACTAAGGTATTAAGGATTTATAATCCATCTTCTCTTTGAGCTTTAAGCTATAGGTGGGTATTACCTTTTAAGATTAAATTCTTCAAATATCACAACAGTCACCTGTATACTTGATACAGATCTAATCATATAAATCTCTCACAACTTTAAAGTAAATCATTGTTTAAATTGATTGATGGTGAAAACCAATGCAAACTAAGCAATGACCAGTGCCAAATCCTAGGGCATCAAAGTCAAGAAATAAACATCTACAGAAAGCCTCTCAATTCAAATAAACCCAAACCCCAGATAAAATGCCTTGCAAATTATCCTCTTATGCATATTGTTACTCAAAAAATATAGCATACAATACAATAAGCATAAGTAGGAAAAGGTTGCATTTGTTTGTCTAATTAACACTACCTTGCAGGTTTTGTTAGTTTACATGTCATTATTGCATTCATTCTAGATGTCATTATTGTACTCTAAGTATTGATTATTATTCCAAAAATGTCCAAAATTCATAAATAATCATTACTTTGTGCTTTCAAACTGAATGTGATATACAAATGTCCTTTCTTGTTTCATGTTTCATCAATAAGTAGAGTACATTGTAGTATTGAAAGAAAGATTAAAGTATGGAATAGGGGTCCCAAGCATTGCCTTTTGTATTGATTTGTGTCAGCTAGTTGTCTGCTAGGTCTCTGCATTTAGGTCTTCATAGTCTGAGTCTCCATCTGTATCTAGGTCTTTAGGGTTTCATATCTACATAAGAAAGGAAAATATGGTTAGATCCTATTAGATCTAAGCAATACATGAGGAACAAATAGCATACTGTAGCAATCAAGTTTTCAATACTGCATATCAATCTAGAAAATTAAATGTGATAAGGAAATGTACACTAACACTAACTGCAAGGTAGTGTTAAAGGGACTTGTTTCTGACATGAAACCTTTTACTACTAATGATCATTGTGGTGTATGTTGTCCTTTTTATTAACTAGGTGTTTGAATTAAAGGGGCTTAGTATGTTTCAAAATGAGAAACCTTTTTCAGATAATGTATTTCATAATGATGTTATCTGAGAGCTTAACAAATTATCTTGCAGATAACAGCTAACTGGTTTTCACATTCAGTCATTGTGAAAGATGCAGATCAAGCTGGGTTCCCATGATAAGAGTGCTACAAGAAGTGCCAATGATTGCCAACTTTCAAGTTCAAAATATAAATGGTGCTACATAAATACTAGTATAATATGTTCTTTCTATTTCAAAAGTACATTTTCAAGCCATAAACATATTTGTTATTGAATACAGAAAGAGTGCATCAAGATTGATCCATAAAATGATAAAATGTTTACAGTTTGTTTTTATTGAGTGTCATGAACCCATGTTCGAACCTCATTAGTTAACATTCTGGTGTTTTTGAATGTCATGAGCCTATGCTCAAACTCCATTAATAGTGAACACACATTTTCATCTTGTTGTACTTTGTTGAAATATTCAAGACTAGCCAAGTTACTGAGAGGGGAGGGGTGAATCAGTAACTTCAAAACTTTTTACAAATTTTAGATCTTAACCATATTCCAAATAACATTTAGATCAATAAGCTAACTGCATGCATGAGTAACAGAAAGAATAAAGCATTCATAACACTTTGAACATAGAGATTTGGTGACCCATAAACCTTCCAAATAGAAAGTAAAACTGGGGTGGGGATGATACCCACAAAACTTCAATACTGCAGTATAAAGTTTGCCGGTTAAGGCTTACAATGATCACTTCTGATGATCTGCCCTGTTAGGAGCAATAAGGACTGCTAGGTCCACCTTGTTAGAGGATTTAAAAACATACAATGAAGTATGCACTCGGTTAAGAGATTTTACAAAGACTGTTAAGTCTACCCGGTTAAAGGATTTGGGCTGATTCACCTATTAGGATGAAACAGTAGATCTCTTACTTGCAACTGTACTTGCTGATTGAGATTCTTTGATGTACTGATCACCTTTTGTGATAGATATGTCTCTGCTGCTCCTTGTACTGTTGTAGCCCTTTGTAATTCACTTATCTCTACCTTTCTTCTCTTTTTCACACTTCTCGCTTCTTCACACCTTGGATATGATACAAAACAATTGTTTATATACCAATCCAAAACAATTACAAAATAATTACAAAGTCGGCTCTTAAACAAGCTAACACAAATATTACCGAGTCAACCCAAATATAGTTACTTGGTTACTGCAAACTAACTCGGTGACTTTCTAATACTCAGCACCCACTGTGTTACTCAGCATCGTCATGCTCTCGGTAGAAGTGGAGGCTCAGTCCATACTAACCACTCGGTTGTAGTTTTGAACTCGGTATATACTAGAGACTTGGTAGATATAGTGTCACTTGGTAGAAACTAAATTCCATATTTACCATGCTGGCACTCGGTAAAAACTGCTCGGTAAACATTGTCCTGTCTGCTCGGTAAACACTATCCTGTCTGCTCGGTAAACACTATCCTGTCTGCTCGGTAAACACTATCCTGTCTGCTCGGTATACACTGTTCTGTCTACTTGATAAACACTATCCTGTCTGCTCAGTAAACACTATTTGAATAAGTGTTGTCACTAATGACAAACATAACTTAATGCCAACAATCTCCCCCTTTGGCATTAGTGACAAAAACACTTATTGCCCAAAACTTATATACACAATCATGCTGATACTGGTTTTTTATTTGGTTTTGATTTTTCAAAATTATCTTGTCAATCTACTGTATATACATTTTATGACTCCCCCATATAGTATATATACAAATATCTTATTTCACCTCATACTCATATTTCCTATTTCTCTCATATACTTTCTCCCCCTTTCATATCTCACATATCTTATATACTTTCTCCCCCTTTTTGACAATAATGCCAAAGGTGTATATACAAATATTTTACATAGAGATACCAAAATGTGAGAGAAAATCAGAATGTACCTTACTTATTAATGCTAGAGTTCTATCCCAATTCTCTTGCAGAATCTTAAATGTATGGAGTGCAACTTGGACTTCTGTAGAGAGTTCAATCATGTGATCTGCAATTGAAAAATGATTGTCATGGATCAATGTTTTTGAGTGTGCAATATGCTTCTGCATTGTATCCATGATGGGAAGGATCATGTTCTGAATATCTATTAATGTTGACCTAATCCTTGCATCTTCTCTCAATAACTCTGACTACTTATCAGATAGGAATTTGACTGTCATATGATGTACAGAGCTTGAACTAGGTTCAAGTTGCAACTTCTGTGCACTGATCTTCAGATCCTCATCAATTTTATTTATTTTGTCTTTAATCTCCTTTGACAACTCGGAAACATTACATACTTTGACAAAAAATGATGTTACCTTGGAATAGGAGGACTCAATGCTAGTCAAAACTAAAGATAACCCTACCTGATTAATAGCTATTTGCTGAGCAATACACTCAAGTACTTTATTGTCAAACTTCTTCTCAGCCTTCTCAAGCAACTTATTTGATCCAGAAGAATCCTCATTGAACTTTTTTACTGCCTCTACCAACTGTAACAAAATGTGTTGAGAGGAATCAACCTCAACACCTATTGCTTCTGTCAAAATATTCTTGGCATCCTTAATGATCTTATATTCCTTATCTCTTTCTTCTTTTAGTTTCTTCTGCTTTGCTTTCTTCTGGAGGAGTTCACCAGCTATTTGCATTTGGTCTGCTGAAAGATTTGCAAAATCTAATTGTGGAATTTCTATCTCCTCATCTAAATCTATATCTTCTTCTATATTCTTACTAAAAAAATTTGTACTCGGTTGAGTCTTTATACTTAATGCCTTTGTAGTAGAAATTATTGTAGACATAGTAGGACTTGCAGTGAAAAATGATAAACTTCCAACTGATGGAATGCTAACTGGAATACTTGATAAACCAAAAACTGAAGTATTTACAATTGTAGAATTTGAAGTACTTACTGAGGTATCCAAAACTGAAGTACTTGTTGCTGAAAAACTCAAAACTAAAGAAGGTACTGAAGATGACGTTGGAGACTACAACTCGGTGGAAGAAGGAGGCTGAAGCTCAGTAGATGAAGTGGTAGCCACTTCTGTCATTGATACATTGAGCTATGCTAGTGATGATTGGACATTTGATGCATCTGCAGGTGTTGTCACAATCACACTTGAAGTTATCTCCGAGCTAGATGTAGCAACTTTTGTTGGAGAGTGAGGAAGTGAGGCAATTACTTCTATAGCTATCCGAACTGGATCATCTTCCTCAACATTCTTCTTAGCTTCCTCGGTAGCTTCTTCCTCTACTTCTTCTACCTCAACATTATCAATCTGAACTGCTTCTTCTTCTTCTTCATCACTGTCATCTTCAATATCTTTTATTATCATGGTTTTAACACTCAGTTTGTGAAGATGATAGATGTTTTTCCAAGTAGAATTTTCACTTTTCACAACTGACTCTATATCCTTGATCAAAATCAAACAACTGTTGAATTTTGGTGTCATCTTGCACTAATTTTCTATCAATGCCTTATTTATTTCAGCATTTTTCAAACTTGGTATCAACTGTCTTAAGGTTTGAGCATATATGTCCTTGAAAGTTTTCTTTGCATTGGACCATCTCATCTTAACTTTATCCAATAGAACACCTAGAATTTGAGAAGCCATATCATCAAGTGAGTACTTCCATTTTCCCATTTTCTCAATAATAACATCTTTAATTTCCTGCTGCTCTGCCTCTGATCTAATTTCATATTTGAGAGATTTGAAATTTGAAATTCCAGATCCTTCTCTCAAATCCTTAATATTTTCTTCAAATGAGGGAGGAGGCCTTTTGAGTACTATATCATCATTGACTTTACCTACCTTGCCCCTTGTTTTTCTTGTGAAGACTACAGTAGATTGTTTTGGTGCCTTAGTGATTGTTGCCTTCCCTTTCTTCTTCACAGGTACTTGTTCTTCTTCACTCTCATTCTTTTCTTCTTCTTCTTCTTCAATGTCCTCTCCTTTTCCCTTGGTTAACATTAGAGGTGTTCTAGATTTCATCTTGGCTATCCTCTTTCTACCTTTGTTAACCGCCTGTGGAAACTTTATGCTTAGCTCAATTCTTACCTTAGCTTCATCATATGTTCCAAAGTATGGAGCCTTTGGATCAACAGGTTGATTTACTAGGGCTTCAATTATATCCTTTGTCTCATCAATGTTTACCTCATAAGGAAGAGGTTTCACCCATACAATCCTAGGCCTTACTGCCTGAATGTATACTCTATCACAATCAACCATGAAACAAATATCATCTTTATAATCTTCCACCAACTTTTGTGGAATCTGGAATCTATTATTCATCTTTTCTTTAAAAGATTCAAAATAGTTATCCATTATGCTTGCAAAATTCTTACCCATTTCTGTAATGTACTCATTTATCTGATAAAGAACATGCACATCCTTTCTCCATTTTACCATGCCTTTTGATAGGAAAAACTTTTGAGCATAGAAAAATAAACAAACCAATAACGATCCAAACTTACATGGATTGTTCTTTGAGGTTTGGATGCTCTCCATATTCTTGTTGAACTATTTCAACAATAAATCTGCTAGGTCAAATGACATATTGTTCTTCACAATTTTATAAGCTAGGTCAATTGCTTCACACGGAACACTATTCTGTCGACTTGAACTGTATATCTTATGAGCTATGACATATGTGCCAAATTTTAGTTCTGCATCAGTAATACTATTTATTCTCATACCTCTACCATCCCATTCAGCTAGGGTTTTCTTTTCCAGCTCTACCCGACCTAGGGTTTTTGTAGATTTAGCCTTGGCAAGCATGGGAAGACCAGTGATTCAATGAATCATCTTCTCTGTTATTTCCACTGGTTGCTCAAGCCAAATTTTACCTTCATGCACTCGGCTTAGGATATATCTAATCCATTTTATCTGGAAACTCTAAGGCAAGTGGGTGATATGTGTCAAACCCTTATCTTCCAAATGTTTATGTTCCGGTTTGAGAACACCATCAACACACAGTTCATCATGAACAACATCTATCTCTAGGGTTCCAAGCTCTTGAATTATACCTTTAAAATGACTGTGAATGTCATTTACAAGAAGTACCTTTGGAGGAATCTGTGATTGAGCTCCACTCAGATCTAGGGTTTCTACAATCACGGGCATGAGTTTGAATTCTAGCGCTTTCCATTCTCCTTAAACTAACATTTTTGAACCTTTCTTTACTTTGGTGCTAGATGATGCCATGGTAGCTCAGTAGAAAAAGAAAAATTCTTCAAAAAATTTCTACTACAAAATTTTTCTTCGAATCGCTTGATCGCACTAGAAATTTATCTGCTCAATATGCTGATATTCGCGGTGAAGAATGAACTTGATTTCATTCTTTTTGTTAAAATTTTGTCATTAATGCTCAATAGGAATTAGGGTATTGAACTCGACAGAATGTCATCCACTATGCATTAATTGCTCGGTGAAGATTCTGCAACTCAGAGAACATATGAATTCATACTGCTCCGACCTTACTCAGTAACCATATGAAATTAGGTTACTACTGACCTTTCTCGGTGGTAACTGATACCGACCTTCTTGTGATCCTACTGTATCTTGCATATTGATTTGGATCTTTCTTACTTTCAATTCTGGAACTATTTGGAATATGTCTATGAAGATACAGTTCCAGTGCTTTCTTGGAGACTTAGTTAGAATTGATAGAGCCACCCTCTTCATGAGTGACTTCATTACTAGGATTGGTTTTCTTGGTACATTTAGGAATCCATTATTTTCTTATCTACTTCCTAATGCTATTTGCTTTTTCTTTCTTTTCATCTTCAACTTTGCCTAAATTCATGCAATTTTTAGCTATGTGACCAAGCTTGGTGCATTTATAACATCTTATGGTAGTATCCCTTTTTCTCAAGTGATGCCTTACACAATTTTTGCCAATGTGTCCATATTCACCACAGTAATGAAATCTACACCAAGTGTTGTAATCCCAACCAAATATTGCTTTCACAATTTGTTCTACTGGATTGGGTGTTTTAGTTCTACATTCTGATGCCTTGTGACCTTGTTTGTTACATTTGTGACATTTGCCTTTAAATCTTGGTTTCTCCTTGCATTCATTTGATTTATGACCATGTTGATTGCAATTGTAGCATTTTCCATTGAATTTCACTTTTCCATTGCTCCAACATTTGTTTGAAGAATGACCAATTTTGCCATAGTGATTACAAGTGGGTTTCTGATTCTTTTGAGTACCTTGTTTGGAGGATTCACCTTCCTCTTTGTATCCAAGTCCTGCTTTTCCTTTTTTCTTATGAAGGTTTCGTTCATACACCTGATTAATATCTTCTTGAGATTTCAACATTCTCTCATTGATTTGCCTTTCAGTGTCTAGGTCATTCACCAATCTTAAATTGATTTGATTTTTAGATTTCAACTCCTCTCTTATATTTTCATTTTTTGATCTCAGAGTCAAGATTTCTTCATTTGCATTGGAGATCTAATCAATAAGGTTTTCTAGCTGAAGAGTTTGATTCTAGATTTCATTGTTCTTTCCATCTATTTCATCTTTCATCTTGTTTCTTTGTTCCAAGATTTCATAGAATCTTGTTGACTGAATTTCCTATTCTCTTTTCAATTTTCTTACTTCTTGCAGAGATCCATTCTTTTCTAGAAGTTCTTTGATTGCATTGTTTACTTCATCTGAGCTACTTGAAGGGAAAAAGTCTTCAATCTTTTCTTCAACATACTGGTGGTCATTCATCTGATTTGCAAGTTCCTTCCTTCTTTTTAGGGATTGGGAAAGATGCTCTTTTGCTTCCTTGAGTTGAGCTATGGCCATTTCCAGATCTAGCTTTTCATTCTCAATTACTTTATTAAGTCTAAATATCTCCATTGTCCTAAATCTTTTCTCAAGCTATCAAACTTTATCCTGAGAACCACAAAGCTCTGATACCAATTGTTGAAATATTCAAGACTAGCCAAGTTACTGAGAGGGGAGGGATGAATTAGTAACTTCAAAATTTTTTACAAATTTTAGATCTTAACCATATTCCAAATAGCATTTAGATCAATAAGCTAACTGCATGCATGAGTAACAAAAAGAATAAAGCATTCATAACACTTTGAACACAGAGATTTGGTGACCTAGAAACCTTCCAAATAGAAAGTAAAACTGGGGTGGGGATGATACCCACAAAACTTCAATACTGCAGTATAAAGTTTGTCAGTTAAGGCTTACAATGATCACTTCTGATGATCTACCCTGTTAGGAGCAATAAGGACTGCTAGGTCCACCTTGTTAGAGGATTTAAAAACATACAATGAAGTATGCACTCGGTTAAGAGATTTTACAAAGACTTTTAAGTCTACCCGGTTAAAGGATTTGGGTTGATTCACCTGTTAGGATGAAACAGTAGATCTCTTACTTGCAACTGTACTTGTTGATTGAGATTCTTTGATGTACTGATCACCTTCTGTGATAGATATGTCTTTGTTGCTCCTTGTACTGTTCTAGCCCTTTGTAATTCACTTATCTCTCCCTTTCTTCTCTTTTTCACACTTCTCACTTCTTCACACCTTGGATATGATACAAAACAATTATTTATATACCAATCCAAAACAATTACAAAATAATTACAAAGTCGGCTCTTAAACAAGCTAACACAAATATTACCGAGTCAGCCCAAATATAGTTACTTGGTTACTGCAAACTAACTTGGTGACTTTCTGATACTCGACATCCACTGCGTTACTTGGCATCATCATGCTCTCGGTAGAAGTGGAGGCTCGGTCCATACTAACCACTCGGTTGTAGTTTTGAACTCGATATATACTGGAGACTCAGTAGATATAGTGTCACTCGGTAGAAACTGAATTCCCTATTTACCATGCTGGCACTCGGTAAACACTGCTCGGTAAACACTGTCCTGTCTGCTCGGTATACACTATTTTGTCTGCTCGGTAAACACTGTCCTGTCTACTCGGTAAACACTGTTTGAATAAGTGTTGTCACTAATGAAAAACATAACTTAATGCCAATAGTACTTATCATATTAAGTGTAGATTTAGCATCAATAAGAATTGTATACAGTGGACAAAGCTACAGGATGCAAGCTGAATAGAAAGTATAAAATATGTATAAACTAGAACAGAGTATGTAGAACTAATAGAGGAATATCATAAAGGAAAGCTACTTATCTACTATGGAATGAATAATTATTATTCTTGAGCATCTCTCAGTTGTAATCACCTTCTAAGGTTTGCAAAGGTTATGAGTGAAAGATGTTATAGTTTTATTTATAACTGATTATATATTTTAACATTTTTCAGTCATAACCTTGCAACTTTAGTAAGTCATTAGAGGTGTTTCATGGTTTCCTGGAGCAACTATCTTTCATTGCCGAGCTCATAATATATGGTTTGCGAAGGAACGAGTCCACTAGTTCATCAAATTTATTGTTGTTGATTACATAGGTTCATTTTAGATCAGGAGAATGAAATAGTTTGAATACTATAATCACAGTTTATGTACAAACTGTAGAAAGATTTTAAATCAATTTCTAGTTACTCTCTATTTTATACAGAGTGTTTTCATAAAGCTAGTCAAAAAAAGAGTATTCATCTATTATGTTCAAAATTCCCTGTCAAGGTTTCTGGTTTTCATTATTGTCACAGTTATATGTTGAGAAAAAGACTAGATTTAATGAAGTCACTATAGACAGTAATTCAAAGTTTATGCAAGTGTGATGAACAATTTTGTTTTGGTGTGCAAAGTGAGCTTCGTGTTACAACAACATAAACTATGAAATGTTCACCAGTCAAAGGCTCAAGCAATTTAATTAAGTACAAGTCTTCAAAGCTACTAGTTTTCATTGTATACAATATTAGTGAGCTCTCGGTCAAAGCCGAGTAATTCTCAGTTACATGAAAAGTTTGAACAAGTTCCAAATCAAATGTTAAGCATCTACTCATAGCCATGAGTTAAAAATGAGAATAGTTATTCAACCCGTGAGTTCCAGATTAGGAAGCTCAAGTTCTTACAGAAGAATCATTATTACAAGCTCAACCATATATGTGAGAAGAATCTCAATCAAATCTAAGCTTTGGAATGGGACCATAGAATGCAGTCGCGACTTTATTTTCAAGTAGAAAAGGTTGCACCAGTCATAAAGTCATGACTGCAATCAATCAAAGTTTCGAGCTCATAGTTTGAACTCATAAAAGAAGCAGAATAAAACAACATAGGCCATGGTTCATAGTATGAAGCTTACGGCTTACAGATAGAAGCAAAGTACAAGAGATCACTAGTCTTTAAACTATTAAATAGAATAAACTTGAAGCTTGTGGCTTGAAAAAGGGAAACTCTCAGCAAAGTTAAGTTCAAACACTTACTGATAGAAACAAAAGATGAGATATATACCAGTCACAACTACGACTTGCATGTATAACCCATGTTTTAAAAGCAAATTTGAAATAAAAACAAATTCCTAATAAATAAACAGAGAGTTTGAAAATAAACTTACAGTTCAGTGAACCCAAGTTTGTATTCAATGCCGAGTTCTCTATTTGGGATGTACATCAGTGAGGAATGGCAGTGATCTCCAGTATAATAGTAGGCTTGAGTTCAACAGTGGGTTTCTTTCACAGTCAAACTAAGCTTCATCATAAGGTTTCGAAGACTTTCCTACAAGTTAGGGTTTCATTTTCCCTAAAACTTCTTTGTGAAGACTGAGATAAGCACAAGTGTCGAGATCAAAATGAGCACAACTAAGTTTGGAGTCCGTAAGATGAGTGGTATTCAATGCCATCAATGCATGTCTTATTCCTGCAAAGCCTTGAAAACTATTTGTAGTGCCACCTCACATATTCATCTCCTTGATTTTTGCATTGTATTGCAAGTGGATTGAACAATCATGTCGACTTTCTCCACTTTTCATGTTTCACACTTACAGATTTTTATCTAGGTTAGGAGTTGAAAGTTAGATTATTTGATATTAGGTTTTATCTAATATTAAATATATTTTTAAATATTGGCAAGAAAATGTAAAAGGATAAATTCCTTAATATAAGCCAATATTTAAGGGGTACTTAGAGTTGATTTTTCATAGGCTTAGTTATTGGCATGTTTTTGGCCATTTTTTAGGGCATTTTTGTGGAATTTAGATTTTCAGATTTGAAGCTAGGGCTGGATATAAAATTGATTTTGGATGATCAATTAGGGGTTGTAGATTTTGGAGAGAGGGCATATAGTGAACACATTGTTCCTAAGTGCTTTGAAGGCCATTTTGTAATCCATTTTTGTCAGATTTTGGAGGGAATGAACTAGATATTTGGACTCATATTTGTGAAGTTGTTTTAATATTGGATCCTATTTTCATCTTTTCTAACAAGTGTTAAATAATTTATTATCTAAAGGAAGTGAGTAGATTTCTATTCCTTCTCAAGATAATCAATTGCTCTAAGACCTTGTATAAGAAATGTGTGTTTGTTAATTATCCAAGCTGTTTGTGGTAAAACCCTGATAGCATGCCTTTGTTAACCTATATGTTGAGCAGAGATTCAGAGTGTTAAGATCTTCATTTATGAGTCAGGATTGATGTTTCATCTTTTTGAAAAGTCTGAAATATTTCTTGGTGTATCACCCTAATCTTTTAGTTATAAGTATTCTTTTCCTTTTTCCCAACAAATTGCAGATCAGGAAAGTGACATTCCATATTTTATAGGAACCGGCCTAGAATTTGGAGATTCCTCTTTATTCAGAGTCTACCCACAGCTCGAGGAGGTTTCCATTGTCAGGATAGAATTGTTGTTTTGCCCTAATACCTGATTTAGGGTGACAATTCTAAGCCTGAACACATATATCATATCATCAAATTCATACACAAATAATGAAATCTCTGAGACCTCACTCAAGATTTACCCCTCCCTTGAAAGGAACTCAAGATTCAACCCCACTATCTACCTTGTAGAAAGATGTACCTAAAATTCCTTGCAAATTTAAATACACAAAGAAATCACATTCATACATGAAGACAAAAAATGATATACATGGAACTTCAGTATATTTTATTGATAAAATTCTTGTATCAGTACATTCAAAAACTTGGATTCCTTAGAATCAAAACACTAAATCTATAAAATCCTATTGCAATGAGTATTTCACCATGCTTTGGTGTGAGTTAGAACTTTCTATATATAGGAAAAACATCTTGGGATCCTTGAGAAAAGGATGCAACAAGCTTCAGATGGTTTTGATAGTGACTTACACTAGATTACAAAAAACTTAAATTTGTAATAGAAAAAGAAGGAAAAGGGTGCCAGAAGTTGTTCCTCCTCATGGTGAGTTCCCTTTTGAGATGCACCTATCAGTATTTAGAGCAACTACTAAAGTTGTTATTTGAATGATGACTACCATCTGGCTAACCTACATCATTCTCTTTATGATAGTTGCTCTCCCTATGCTCGTGGATTAGGTGCATTATTGGAACTCATTCTTCCTCTATGTCTTCAACATCAACTGTTACTATCTTCCTCATTTTTGGCCTTGTAAGAGCATCCCATGTTGTTACCTCCCCCTCTGTTGGCCATTGAAAGCTTTGAATTTTCTATAATTGCACCTTTTTCCTTTCCCACCTAGTATCTGTAATCAGCTTGACATCTGTGACAAATTTGGTGAAGTGCACCTCAGCTTTTATGGTTTCATCCAGAGTGGTATTAAATCTATCTATATCTAATTCATTATTTTCATTAATGAAGGCCTCTTTCTTAGGCAATAGGAGATCAAAATCTAATTTCCATTAATCTAACCCCTTTATTGAACCATCCTCATTCTTGATTGGAGGAATAAACCTATTGAACTCTGGGCAAAACATAATTATCCTTGTCTCTACCTAGTTTTCTTTTCCTTTAAAAGATAGCAAGGTAGGCCCAATCTGATCAATCTCTTCACCAAACTGTAGAACAATCTTAGGAATATCTGTTCTAAGAGATTGCACAGCTGCCAACCTCTCAAAAAGTGATGCCCTTACTGACCAGGTTGTATGATAAGTATTCAAAATTGCAACAAAATTGTTTACTTCTATTTGTAGCCTAGGTAATTTATTATAAACAGTGTATACTACATCTACCTTCTCCTTTAAAACATTAACTCTATGCTATAACACCCTTAATAAGGCATGTAATACCACCTCATTCTGCTATGTTTTCCCTGGCCTATTCTGTTGATGTAGCAACTTCTTTTCCACCTTCATTTTGAATCTCTTTCTGAGGGGGCTGTTCTAGTGGTGGGGGTTCAATCATGGGCATATTGATTATCTATTGAGTTAGATCATCCACATATTTCTCCAATGCCTTTTCTTTCATGATATGCACTTCTCTATCCTTCACAAGTGCACTATAGTCTTCATATAGGTTTTTAAACCTATTGGAGAGTTGCTTAGTTTTATCATAATTTAATCTTGCAAGATGAGTAAGCACCTATGAGATTTCTAGGTCTCATGTATTGTGGATAGACCATACAATCTTATCCCCATCCATTTTCTCTTGGACAATCAGAAGAGAAGGCTTTTTGTCCTTAGGGTATAGGCTCCACATAGCCAATGCTTGGTTCTTTGGACTATATCCAAATCCCTTTATTTTGTCCCCAACCTGAGTTTATGAGGATAAATTTATGTCAGGTTGCCTTCTGATTTGATCTATAATAAATGCTGAGGCTAAATCTAATCTAGGCATAATAGCATTTTGTTAGCCTTTACTAATTTTCTTGCATCCTCTGGAGTGATAGTCTCTGATTTAGGATCATAGTCCTTTAGTGCTTGGAAAGCTTCATCAGGTACCTAGCCCTCCTCTATAATTTTTACACTTGAAGCAACCTATTGTTGCTTATGCCACACTAGAAAATTCTTGAATTCATCTGTCTTTATGAATTCATCATCCTTCAAGAAATCCTCCTTCTAGAGCAATCTTTCATCTTGACAGAGAGCCAATGGCAACTCTATCTTCTCTTCTACTTCCTTTTTCTTTCTCTTCTCTTCTCTGATCTTCTTCCTCAGTTGATGGTTATAGGCCCTTGTACCAATAAAAAGGGCTCCCACTCTATCCTTTTTCTTCTCAACTATTCTCACTTGGGAAGGCTCTCCAATTTGCAGCTTTTGCTTTTTTAGAGGAGGCTCATTAGTATCCTGAGAACATGGTAGCTCTGTCAAATCTATAACTATATTTTCATCAGCCCCTTTCCCAGTAGGAGGTTGTTGCTCCAAGACAAGAGGACTATGTACTGGGTAGCCTCCATCACTGCCTTCCTCGTATTCAGATGAAGAAAGTTTTTCTTTCTCCCTTTTCTTATCATCAATTAATTCCTCCAAAGAATTGACCAAAGTATTAAAATTTGCCATCATCTTCTCTAAACTTTGAAAATAGGGAAGTAAGGGGTAAAATCCTCCAAAGGGAATTCCATTTTTCTTTAGCTTTTTCTAAAATGAAAACAATTCTTTGAGTTGTTCTTCTCTCTTCTGTACTTGACTATCCTCAAGGATGTTTCTAATCAAACCCTCTTTTGGAAATTCCTCATGTTTGTTATTTATAGGGATAGTGGGAGTATAAAAATTTCTTGCCATAACAATAAAATTCTCTGTATCCACATATATATTCAAGGCAACACTCATCTTGTACTGGCCAAAGTAGTCATTTAATTTATTGAATGCATTCTTCCCAATTATGAAGTTGCATACTTTGAAGTGCCTAGGGGTAAAGGTACCCTTCTAGTGTGGGGCCAAGTGCTCCTTATCTATCAACATGAGTTGCTAAATGATCTCTAGAAATGCAATCCTTGGTGGCACAAAAAATGGGAGAACATGAGGTGGCTGGGGGCACCCATAAACTCTAATTATTGTGTAAGTTTTCTCATAAGAGAAATCACCCCAGTTGTGATTTCCAGCCCACTTGTCAACAAATTGACAAGGTCTTAGCAATTGTAAAGCTTTTACTGGAAGCCTAGACAAATTTAAACCTAAACTAAACAAAACCGGCTGTACAATCTAGTTCTAAAAAGCACAAAAATCACTCCCCCTGGACGTATAATTCCACACCCTTATCCACAAATGAACTAGATTGGGTTGACCATTCCACATCATCTTTGGCTAAAGGTATTAAAAATCCATGATATTTTAATTTTAATATAGGATAAGATGCATGAGTAGTGAGTAATGCATGAACTTAGGAGTAGGCTCCCTTTTCCTGATAGCTTCAAGTCCTTCATGCATTTTATTTATTACATATCCTATGTAATCATATCCTTTTCTCACATGAGGACTCTATGAGTCTAATACTAACATCAAAATGTTAGATAAAATCCTGTCAAGACCACCATCTACCCCCAACACTCTGCATAGTCCATATGCAATATACTTTATATAAAAATTCAGCTCCTTGTAAAAGTATGGGGCAGCCCTAGCCATTGGTGCAATATAGTTTTTGCTGGCCCTTGGGACATGGTTTTGGATTTCTCTTGATACTATGGTTGAATCCCTAATGTATCTATTTTCTTGTTCTTGAAAATTGATTTATGCAGTCATTGGGATGTGAATACCAAAAGCTTGCATAAATGAATTTCTATCTAATGTGACCAAGGCCAAGCCATCAGCTTTTCTTATAGTTTTTTACAAAGGGTCATATTTTTTGGCCAATTCAATTAACAAATCTGTATCTAGGAAAACATCTGGGACTATCAACCTAGCTAAACTTGAGGTCCAAGGGTTTGAGACAGGCACTGGGCTTTCAGAAATCTTATAAAAATATGTAAAAAGACACATTCTAGTTACATCATGTGTTCTTGCATCTCTACAGAAACCTAAATCATCAATGAAAACTTCATCACTAACCTTTTTATTTTGCATGGACCCTGGTAGCAGACTGCTAAAATCATCTGAGTAAATCTCCTTCCCCTTATCTTTGGATCCCTTACTAGTAGAAGCTCCGCTTACTGTTGGTTGACTCATTCTGATCAATTACTAAAAATCCTTCTAAGAATTCTAAAATTATGAACTCTCTGATTGTTGGAAAACTTTAGAAAACCTCGTAACCTTTTACCTCTAGCTTTCAGAATGCTTGGTAAATTTAGAATGAGTGACATTTAACTGTATTTATTCTGAAGAATTGATTGCATTAAACCGTTTGAGAGTCAAGCTCTTTAATTCATGTCACTTCTATCATTATTTGGCAAGTTCTGAACTCAATTTACTAGCCATGAGCCAAGAAAATGATATGTAATCAAAATTTGACTTCTGGCGACCTAGCGACTATATAATTACTCATAATCACTAAAAGACTTGGCACTTTTTTATAATCTTTAGAGATTAAGCAACTGAAGGGAAGTCTTTAAGTTGCTGAATGATTTAATCCTTTTAAAATTTGTCTTGAGTCCTGGTGACTATATTCAGTCTCCTCATCGCTGAATTTTTGAGCTTCTTTTGATTTTACCTTGAGATTCAGTGACCATCGTTAGATATTAATCCAACGGTCTTCATTAAGTCTTTTTACTTTTACTTTTCATTTAGAGACTTAGTGACTAGTAGTCTATCTCCCAGTTGCTGCAAAATTTATCACTTATTAATTTTATTCTGAGACTTGGTGACAACTGTCTTTCCTAAGTTTCATTACCTTTCCTCTTTATTGAGAGACTTAGTGACTAGTAGTGAGTCTCTTAATCACAAGAACTTTTTTTACTTTTCAAACTTTTTCGGAGACTACCCGACTTTCTCCATCTAGAGATCTAGCGACTAAAGGGAAGTCTGTTAATTGCTGTAACTTTTCACAAATCTTCTTTTCTTCTCATGACCTCACACCAACCACATGATCTCAATCCAATGATAGTCATTTGAACTCATGAATTTTACTCTGACTTTGATTTTCTGAAGAGATCTAGCAACTAAGCCAATCTGGAGATCTAGAAACTGAATGAAAATAGCTTTGATTTATTGCATCTAGAGACTCAACGACTATAGTATATCTCATGGTCACTTATTTCTTTATTTTATCTTGGTGACCAATCAGGGACAAACACATCACCAAATCTGGCAACTGGATCCATATCATTTTTCATTTTTTGACCCTGACAAGCACTTAACCCTTATTCATCTGGTGATTGTGCTACTAAAAACACCTCCCAGTCGCTTAATACTTTCATTAACTCTAGTTAAATTTGGAGACCACATGAAAGCCTTTATTCACCAAGTCACCAGATAACTTGCTTAAATTTAGTTAAATTATGAGATTTAGCCACCAACCATTGATCTTTCCTTCATCCTACAGTCATCGTTGAGTCGCTAAACATTTTGTGACTTAACTACTACATCACGAGATCAAGAGATAACCATGTCACTGGATTGTTGAATGTTTAAAACATAACTACCAGAATTATGAGAACACATGACTACTGTAATCGCTCGGTCACTAGATAAATAAACTAACTGCTCGAGAACCGGGAGAGTTGGTGACTATAGTCAATCTCACAGTTGCTGAAACTTTTTTCACTTCACCATTTCATTTGGAGATCACTAGACTAAAGGTATTTATAATATAGAGACTGGGTGACTATAGTCAGTCTAAAAATATTTAAACAATATAGTCATTAGATCTCATAATTCTCCATGGGGTCATTTAGAGACTACTCGACTAAAGGCACTTTGCTGAGTCACTTGAAGAAAAGAAATATTCTCAAAACTTAAAGAGATCGCACGACAAAGGGTTTCGAGAGGTCGCTAGACTAAAATGAATATGCCAAAATCATTAGGAGACTGAATGGCTTGCCGGGAAATATAAAGCGCACATGCTTAAAGGGTTGTTAAGTGACTTCAAAAAGGTAATAGCAAAATAGAACCTAGTTAGGCTTTTCTAGGGTTTTTTGGATCTCTGAGCATACTTTGAGCTAGCACTTAGGGTTTTTTACCACTATGATCACATTTCAAGCTCTAGGAAAGGAAAATTGTAGGAGATTTTAACACAAAAACAGGGAAAAATTTCAAAGAAGCAACAAATTAAAATGCAACTTTGAAAACTAAAAATACTACCAACACAGACACTATCAAATTTACTTCCTCCTCCTCTGCAAACCTTGATTTTGACGTGGATGCCACTATCTTTTAATTTAGGGTTTTGGTAAGTAGTATGAATCAGCTCGGTACTAACTGTACTTACTTAGAAACAATGATGAACTCACTAAGAAGATTCTAAAACTGCTTTTGAATGCTCTTGAAAATATTTTGAACTTAAATCATTCTCTAAAAGTTCTTGCACTCTGAAATCGCTTGGTGAAGAAATGAACTAAGTTCTTCATCTATTTATACCTTTTTCAAATTCCTGATCAAATCATTTGTAATAAATGCTCGACCTACTTATAGGTCCTCAACAACTATCAACTCGGTGATTACCACAAAATATCAACAAATTGGTTAACAGATAACTTTTTCACTCAGTTAATACTGATACTTGGTTGACCTTGCATAATAGTCACCGACGGGTAACTCTTTACTCAGTCTAGCATATACCGACTGTATAACTTGTAAGCTCAAAACTTATAAACCATAATGCATCTCAATTCATGCAGATTTGGTATGTGTACATCAAATATAAGGAACTATATGTTGAATAAGATCAATTTGGAATATCAGTTCCATACATACCTTTTTCACTTTAGGTGGAGGTGCCGATGTCACCCAATCCAATGGATGAGGTTTCACTGACTGCATTGCTTGACTCAGCATTATCATTTGATGCCTTTTTCCATATAGTGTTTGTAATCCTCATGATATCTACAATTGTGTTTCCATTCTAAAAAACTTGTTCTTCTGGTGCTCAATCTTTGCAATCCTTACTTAGGTGACCGACTTTGTGACAAAGTAAATATGTCATACCAGTACCTGTCTAGCTTCATGATTTTCCAAATAATCTCTTCCTCATACAATTAGCTATAATATGTCCATACCTTCCACATATTATGTAGTTAACCCATGTGTTATAATCCCAGATGTAAGCATTACCTTGTCTTTTTAGTTGATAGGATTTGTTCTATCCTTTCAGTGTCCAGACTTGCTTCATCTTTGTTCTAAATTCTTGTGAAGTGTGTCCATGCTTGTTGCAAGTATAATAGATCTCCATGTGGGGTTTGTTAGGAGTCCTATTCAACTTAGATCTACACTCATATGCTTGATGTCCAAACTTATTACAATTATAATAGTGACCATTGAACTTAGGAGTGGTTTTAGGTTTACCTTGTGCTTTACTCCTGTAAACATTTGAAGTGTGTCCTAGTTTTCCATAGTGATAGCATGTCAGTGTCTTAGGTCTCTATTTTTATTCATTTTTTCATCTTGTTTGGATGATTCTCCTTGTTTGGTGTAGCCTAATCCAATGGTGCTTCCAAGTCCTCTTTGACTAATCAGAAAATCATCAATTTTCTTTGAACTGTCTTCAGCCTTTTTCATCATCTCATTGTGTTTTTGTTGCATCTTTACTTCATTTCTCAGTTTTTAATTCTCTTCCCTAAGTACTCCAATATCTTCAAGTTTTCTTGACAACTCACCATTTACTCGGTTGATCTCCTGAGTTAAAATAATCATCTAATTGGATATTTCAAAGTGGTGCTCGTTAAGTCTTAATATCTCAATTTCTTTTACTTGTAGTTGTTCAATCATTTGTCTTCTATCTTCAATAGCCAAATTCCTCTCTTATTTAGCTTGTATAGCATTGTTCATTACATCAATCATTCTCACTATTTGTGTCTCTTGACCAATTTGTAGGGCTTTCACTTGTTCAATCAAATGGAGATTTTTCTTAGATAAATTAGATATTGCACTTTTAGAACTGTTAGAAATACTGCCTGAACTAGATCTTAAATTCTCAAATGGGTCATCAATCTCTTCTTCATGGTAGTTAGTCTCACATTCCCTGATAGCCATGTTCTTTCTCTGCACTAGTAACTTTTTCAATTCATCCTTGGCTTGTTTTTATTTCTCAATAAACATCCACATTTGAATCTTTTGATTCTCTATTGTTTTGTCCAACTTGTATCTCTCCATGATTAAATCTTTACTCTTTAGTGGTTAAACCATCCAATAAGAGATCTGAGCTCTAATACCAATTGTTGGAATGGAGAGATAGGGTACTAAGAGGGGAGGGGTGAATCAATGCCCTCTAAAACTTTTAACTTGAAACTCAATCAAAAAATAGTAGTAAACTAGTCTATCCAACTGAATCCACTGTATGCAACATTCATTCAATTAACTTGTCAATGTAAATTGCATGAAAAAAAAACAACAATTCAATCACATAACACAAGTACTTTGGTTATGTAGAAACCCTTGTAAGAAGGTAAAAACTACGGTGGGGATGACACCCACAAATTCTTCACTACTACAAATAATAAATTATGCCAGTTAAGGCTACAAGTGATCATTATGATGATCCTACCCTATTAGGAGTAACAATAAGATCAACTAGATCTACTTGGCTAAAGGATTTTAACCACACTACTTGAGTATGTACTCAGTTAAGAGATTTACAACAAGACTATTAGGTCTACTCTGTTAAGACATTTTGCTAACTCTGTTACAATGATTAGAGAATAAAAAAAATTATCTATAAATGACAACTTAATTTTGTCTGATTTAGATCCATGAAGTATCAAATATATATCACCTCAATGTGTGGATATCTTGCCTCTGTACTGCTCGGTAGCCTTGACTGATTCTAAATAATCTGAATATCTTTGATTTCTGCTCAACCTTGTCTAAAAATTGATGTCTATAAGATGGTCTACTTGCTTCAACATATCCTTCTTGTCCTTCACATACATATGTCAAAATGACATAGATTACAAATATATAGCATACTGCTATGACCGCCCAATGCAGAGGGTTTAGTATTCTAGTGTTTTCTTTTCCAAATGTTTCTAACCTCTCCTAACCATCCAATGGTTACTCCTTTTTGTATTCTTCCTTAATGTGGATCTCCAAGATCCTCTCTATCAACTTCTCCTCCAAGGTATAGTTGATTTGTAGAAGAATCAATACTCCTAGGTTCAACTAGCCCCTCAATTCCCTAGGCTTCTTCACTAGATCTCCCCTCTAGAACCCAAGACCATAGCTTAGGATCTTCCCACACATCACATAGACTCTTAACTATGTCCTTGGCTCTTCAAAAGTCCATTAGAACCCTTTCCCACACTTTAGGATGCTTTACCAAGCCTTTTGTTACCTAATTCACTAGGAGGCCTAATTGGCTCATTTCCTAGTAGGTCTAATTTCACTTTTTTCAACCTAATGCTCCCAAATCCTCCAAAAAAACCCATAGAACACCTTAAAAATATTCAATTTTTCCACCAACACTATCTAAATCCAAAATCTTAGCTTTTGGTTGCACCCATAACCCTAGTTACCATCAGGCCCTAGTTTTTAGCCTATTAATTAGGCCTCTGGACCAGTCTGAACAAATGGCCACCAAATTGGTCTTCAAACTTCAATTCACCTTCTCCCACCTTTTGATACTTCAAGGAGACTCATTAGGGCTTCCACACATGCCACTAATTCTTTCCTCCAAGATCATGGGTGCTCAGTCCAATTCCTTTTTTACCATGTCCAGGCTCACCTGTTCCTAACAGTCAGCCATATGGCTTCCTTCTTGGTCTAGAAATTTCTTTTCCACAACCAAAATGAAAACAAAAACACTATTTATAGACTCTAACCTTGTATCCCCTAGAGTTTCATCCATTTCCACCAGTGGATGCTTAGGTTAGAGCCATTTTAGGCACCGAGACTCTATAAATGGATCTTATAGAACATAGACTTAAATAAAACTATAACTTCACACTACAATAACGTGAAATCAAAATAATCAATGTTTGAGAAGTTTATACAATACAATACACCACCATGGGTCCTGATCACCCAATTCAATCCATACAAGACCATACAGGAAACAAAGAACACTGCTAATTAGAAGGAAACACAGTCTCTCTTCCATATAGAAATTACACAATGATGATCAACAATCCAAAACTTCATTATCCTTTCAAATTCATTGAATCTAGGCTCATATACCAAGCATGAGTGGTTACAACCACTCTAATTTCATTTGGTGACTTCTTGCCAAGAAGTTGCAAAAGTTGCTTGAGCAATTTTTCAAAGTTGCTATTTGACTTTTTGAGTCAACTCAATGATTGAGGATGACCTCTAGGACCCTAGTTAGGACATTTAGGGTTTGAAGACATATACTAAACCAAACCTACACAAAAAGAGCACATTTTTTCTTTATAGACCATATAGACCACATTATCCTTATGAGCTCATTTGGCTCTTACAAACATGGAGGTTGTCCACGTTGGATCCAACCTATTGGATCTTATTCCAATCCACACATAACAACACAAAACACTTCAAACAACCTTGCACACTCACTAACCTATCAAAATGGGAGGTGCTCTGCACCACCGCCTAACCTTCATGACCTAATTAGGTTTACATCAACTTAGGAAAACCCTAATATCTACAATATACAAAAATAACATAGATCTAACAATTACATAGAGATCATCATCACATTTAATGATTACATCTACAATAAATGATCCTCGATCTTGATAAAATGTTTTGTGATTCTTTTGTAACCATTTGCATAGATAAATGTGCCAAAATTGATTACTATGCCATTTCCTAGATCGCTCGGTAAACACTATCAATACTGCAAGGTGAATACATTGGTGCTCGGTGTCTAGTCTACTCGGTGTTTACTGACACTCGGTATCGGTATACACTAATGCTCAGTAATACTACTCTAGTGCTCATTTAAAACTATTTCCTTTTAGTTCTTGGTACTGCCTTGAGACTACTCAGTATGAAGGATTATATGATTAACTGAATAGCATATGTAGCTTGTAGTTCTTCCTTTTACCAACTTATTAGCATAGGTAACCGACTAATCTTCTTTGATACTAATGAAAATACTTAATGCTCAAATAGAGATAACACATTTTTTCACATCTAATGACATGATTGTCTTCATTCACTTTATCATCAAAAGAATGTTTATCACCCTCCTTCTTTTCACCAATGAATTTTTGAAACTACATGAACCAAATATGGGAGTCATAAGCTATGTCTACTTCCTTTTCCTAGAAGAGAATAGAAATATCACTAGATTCAGATTCAAGATGCTCCATTGTTTCCTTTATTGATGGTGTCTCAAGAGAAATATTCTTCAATGGTGAAGCTAACTTATTCTAATTCCTAATAGCATAATTTTGAGAAACATTTGGGGGTGGCCTCCTTAGCGCATTCTTACAAGGAACAAAGAACATACCTTGATTTATCTACTTTTTGGGAGAAATAAGCTAATTAGCCAACCTTTTCACCACACAATCTATTCTAGTGATTGAAATAAATATGTCCAAAAAGGGATTTCTTCAAACTCATTTGATTCAATTTCTATTTAACAAGCAAGAATGAGATCAACTTCGATTTCAATAGCCAAGGTTTGCACAACTGCAAGAGCAGTTGGAGCTTCTCTCCTTAACAAAAAATTGCCTTTAGGTTCTTGGGAATTAATGAATAAACACTTCAGATTCTGAGTTGTAGGTTGAGTCACAACTAGAATTATTTGTGTAAACTAGTTGAAATGTGAAACAAATTCATGCATACGCATGTTATATGCCTTCCTCAACTAGGTAAGTTGAGGCAAAAAAGCATGATAATTTTTATAAGGATTGAAAATTTCTTCAACTTAGCTATGAGAATAGCCTAGTTTGTGATAGTCTATGGTGCAAGATGGTAAAAATGGTAAAACCAGTCAACAACCACACCTTGGAGAGTCCCCACCAATAGTATTATAAACACATCACCATGCTAAACACTACGAACACCACATGCAATGTATTAAGTATAAATATATTCATCAAGATTTTGTTGTCCATTACCAAAGTACTTTGGAAAATTCTTCCATCATCCATCAAGAAAATAATGTAGAGGTAGAGCCAAATTTAGTAGACCAAAAATGTTTCCCCAAGGACTTTAGACAGTCATTTCCATGTCCTTGGGAAAAACTTGAAAAATTATAAGAAAATAAGTTACAATGATTAATTATAATGAATAAGACACAAGTATACTTCAAAAAAAAGTAAGAGGCTTTTGAATGCATATTATGTCCCCTATAGAGTCGCCAAAAATTGTTGGGTGGATATTTTGAAACCACTAGTTTGAAGGATCATTTGCAAAATTGGTTCCAACCAGCACATGTTAGACAAAATCTCTCCTAATTAAGGGAAGGCTCCCCCTGTCTACTATCACTAAAAAAACTAATAATAAACTAAAACCTAAGATTATATACACTAAGTTAATTAATAGGGCATTACATTCACCATACTCCCTTCTTTCAAAGTAGGTGTTATTCTTGCATTATATTCTCTTATTCCATAATGCACATTTCTATCTTTACAACAATATCTTAAGTATAATTTAAGGAAGTTAACAATAAGAAGTTCAAGAAATATCAAAGTATATTCAGATCTCCTTCTGTGAATTTAGGATCAAGGATTAAACATACATGAAATATAAAATATCCAATATATATTTAATCTTACATGCACAAGATTAGAAAATAAAAGAAACATAAAGTTTTCAAGTTACCTCCTTGATTGAGCATTCTACACTAGATTCAAACTTGATAAGCAACTGAAAGTGTGCAAGACCAAATCTAAAACCAAACTATAACTTTAAATGCAATAAGAAGCTTAGGTTATGCAAGATTGAGTTCAAATCCCTCTTGAATGAAAGCACAAAACTCATAATCAATCTCTAGAAAATGTCATTACATAACACCTTGAATCAACACAAATTCTAAAAGAAATTTTCCTCTTCAATTGAAATTAATTTATTTTACTCTAAAATCAAAGTATTAGAGTGCACAACAAATTGATAGAATTTTATTGCATTGAGAAAAGATAAGAATTACAATGACAACCCTCCCTTATTTATAGATGAGGGACTGAGAGTAAAAAAGCAGAAGTCCAACTAATTCATACTCATTCCACCACTAACCAACTGCAGATGACTTATTCAACATTACAAGTCCTATTGTATTTTGACTTTCAATGTGATTACAAGAAATTAGAAGATACAACTTTTCAAGTGATATGATCACTTGCAATTACAATTATTAACATTACATGTAATTTGTCAAAATGAAAATACAAGTGTATAATTGAAAGTATTCTAAGTGTCTAGAGACACAACACCTAATTATAACATCCTTTTCCAAATCTTCATGTTCCTGTAGAATACTAGAACTTGAAAGAATTAGGATCAATGAAGGCATGTTGTCTCAAGAAAACAACTTGCATTTTAGATCATTCTTTTGCCCAAGAACTTTCATTGAGAAAGAATAAACCATATTTGTCTTGAAATAATTCTATTGCATATTATGAAATAATGAACCCTTGTCTATTCACTTCACATGGATAGGTATCTCTGGCATAAATCCTTTATGAGGTTATTTTTTCCTATGAGGTCTGATGTTCGCTATGCTTAATACTAGAAATTTGATTCCTCTTTTATCACTTCTTTTCTACTATCCTGGCACCCAGTTCAAGTCTAGGATCAAAATCCTAGGTATATAATGGCTCATCCATTTTGTACCTAGGTACAAAATGGCTTAGTCATTATGTACTTGAGGTTTTTGAGCTAAATTTGGCTTGAGGCCCTATATCAGATTGTTAGTGGGAAAATAGATCCTATGGTTGGACTTGATTATTTTTTAATCACAAAATCATAGATGAATTATATAAACACAATATTACTCCTCATTTTGATATCAATTACTATCCTCAATAATTTTTTATCAAGAGCATTAAAGCAATCAAGAGCAATTGAGCAATTGGATTCAACATTTAAAGGCAATAATTCAAGATCTAATTTCTCCAATTCATTCAAGCAGATTCCAAGGAAATATTCACCATTGAAGTAATTTTCTCTCCCATGAGGACCAAGCAGAGGAATTATTAATCAAGAAATAATACAATTTTGTCCATCTGTATGCATCTCTTCTTGATTGCAAGTGATTATCAACCATATCTACATTGAAGATCTAGGAGTGGAATTCATAGATCCATGCATTTGTGAGGGAATCCTTGATTCCTATTCTAAAAATAAAGTTCAAATCTTTAATTCCAAACACATTCAAGCATCTTCACAGATGTGAGCAATTTCTACATCCATCAATGAGGGTTTAAGCAAGGTGAATCAAACATTTACGTTTCTACATACTTTCCTTCTATGCAATTTATCTCCATTTTCATTATTGATTCCTAAATTTGGGTTTGAACAAGGAAAAACCATTTTACCCAAAATTTTAGTAATTTTTCTATGTGTAATAATAGGCTACAACATTGTTGAAACATTTTTGGGCAGATCGGGAGTGGTCGAAGTATCCCTTTAAGTTTTGGGTAGAAACCCAGGGTATAGAATTAATTAGCCATTATATAGCTAGGTATAGATCAAATTATCCATTGTATACTCTCTATAATAAGATCATATTTGACTAGAAGACATGTTATAGTATCAAGATCTCAAAAAAGTTGTTATAGGTACTTTTGGGACTCCATCTATTAGTTATTCAAATCTAAAGTAGCTTGTTTCCTATTTCATTTGTAAATGCACATAAATATTTACTAATATGAATTTCCATCCTTATTATCATTTTTCATTTCAAAATTACCTATTTCAAAAAGGATCATTTTCCCATTCAACACTTGAGTCACCACTTGAGCCTATCGGGGCATCTTCCTTCCAAATGTGGAATCTTGGAAAGGAGATGTGATCTTCTCCTTTACATTGATTCCCTTTTCATATTACACATTTTGGTGAACCTTACTCTTCTTACATACTTTAAATTTGGTGTCTACATATCCTTTTGTATTCATTACATTTAAAATATTCATATTTGATTTAAGAGATGGATGTGCTTTTCTTTAATGTACTATTGTGCTTAGTTGATGAATGTTATCACATCTCTTTCAAAGTTAATATTTACATTAAATATATCTATTTTTTTATCTTCTTGTTCATGAGTGTTATTACATTGATTTCTTCTTTTACACGAGTATTATTACATTGAGTCCTACTTATAGCATTATAGTTAGGAGAAGTCATAGACTTATGGGTTCCTTTGATCCTAATTCCTATTTGTTTCCTAGGAATCTTAATGAGAACAACATGCTTACTAATGATATTCCTCCTATTATTGAGAAAAAATATTCCCACTCTTCTCATGATGAAGATTAGACCTTGAGATTTTTCCTCCCATGCAAGTCCAAAATATTTCCCATGCTTTTGAGAAATTTGAGGTTAGGACAATAAAACTCCAATCCTGAGGTCATATTTTTCGTAGAGGGTTTGAGGAAGATAATTCATAATGATGAACATGGTGTTAACATATTTCATAGTATCTGTCATCTCATTGATAAAAATTTCAAGCCTCTTGGATATTTTTCCCAAGGATTAGGTTTCATTCCACCTACAACTAGTTTTGAGACCTTCATTCATATTTTTACCTCAATATATAGTGTGTCTACATATGATCCACCTCTCATGTCCTCTTCCATTAAAAAAACCAACCCTACACATGTTAGAATTCATAATCTTATTGTTCCTTTTTCTTAAAGTATTCTATGTGTATCCTTTCCTTAATCCATTCCCACTTACAATATTTTGCATTTTAAATAATCTACCATTCCTTTTGATCCCCATAATGGTCCAAATATTTCACACATCCCCTACCACTCTTTCTACCAAATTTAATAACTTGGCTCAAATCATTTCATGTTAGCAAAAACAAATTGCCTCTATGAATAAATCCTAGTTTAACATTCCTACTTGTGACATTTCTAGTCATCTGTCCTTAGACATCATTTGTGTCATCTTTCCTCAATACATGGAAATTCCTCCTTTAGAGACTTACAATGGTAAGGGTGATCCTTTAAAACATGTTAAAACTTTTCAAACACTGCGTAGCGATTTATCTCATGATCATAGGTTCATGGTTAAATTGTTTACTAGAACCTTGTGAGATAATGCCTTGAAATGGTATTGTTATTTTACTTCTTATTTCATTTATTCCTTTCAAAAAAATTGCTAATGCATTCATTCAACAGTTCTAAGACAATATTGGTCCTAAGATTTCTTCGACTAATTTGATGCATTATAAACAAGTTGTTAAAGAAAAAGTGACTAATTTCATTGGTATATGTAAGCATTTGCATTTTCATATTTCTTATCATGTGCCTAATGTTGATATATAATGTATTTTCATTTTTAATTTGTAAAAATACATTAGGGATATGATATTTCCATCTAAATTCTCCATTTTACTCAATTGTGTGCAATGCTTCATAATTATCATCTTCAAGTGAAACAATTTTATAGAACTCCTCCAATGGATCCAGTTGGTAAAAGTGATACCAAATCTCAATCCTATCAAAATACTTAAAAACATAACATCAAAATCAATAACTCATAAAACCATGTTGATTAGAAAGAGCCAACGACATCCAAAGGTGTGGCTCCTTTATCATTTATTTCTAAACTTTCTCATAATTTTACATCTCTTTCTAAATATTTTCATAATGTGATGTTGAATTTGATTAATCTGATGTGATAAAACTTTCTCCCAATAAACTGATTGACACATCCAAACCTTTTCCTAAATCCTTTGATCACAAATCTTTTTGTTAATACCATTGTCAACTTGACAATGATAATGAGAAGTGCTTCTATTTGAAATCTATTATTCAATACCTCATTGATTCCAATGATATATCCACTGAGGGTGTTAATCTTCAAGGAAATAAATTAGTAGAACCCCCTAACCAAAACATGAAAATTTATACCAATCCTTTTCCTTCTCATTCAACCAGTACCATTGATTCTACTCAGTCTTTATCTCCTTCCACCAATTTTATTGACTATGACATTGAGTGTACTAAAGAAGAGAATATGTCAACCTTATTGATCAATTGAAACCTAAATATGAACCCAAGTCTAATATTTATATTAAAATTAATCCTAATGAGATGATTAAAGTACCTGATGGCCCCCTTTACATTGTAGGAAAGGTTAATGGTCTTCTTTTTCATGGTGTCCTTATAGACCCTACTTTCATGGTTAATGTTATAACTAAAGAACATATTTATGCTATACAATTGAATTGAGATATATATGATAAATCTATTGTGATTATCCAAAATTGAAATGGTTTCACCTATCCTACTGCTCAGGATTAAATTTGGAAAAAAACTAAAATCTAATTTTTCAAATTTTACTATGTTTTAGTAAACTGCATTTTTTAGGGTCTTCGGTGCATTTATGGGCTTGGGGGCTACATGGAAGTAGTAATGGAACAACAAAATTGCAAACCAAAAATTGATCCATTCTATTCCAATATTTGAGTTTATACAAGTCTGATGGATCCCAAGGGTCATTAAAATCCCTTGGAAATGAAATGAAGAGCCATCATAATATTTATTACAAATAAACTATTCAAACTATACAAAATTATCAAAAAGCTATATATAAAAATTAGGTCCACTTGGAGAAGGCATAACTTTCTACTCATAGCTCTGATTTGCGAACTATCAATACTGCAGGTATCACACTAGGTATTGTAATATGGTTTTCATAAATCAAATCAGTGGTATCAAAGTGGGAATGCTCCTTTATGCCTATTTACACAAGGTCTTCCTACCAAAGATTAGGATTGGATACACAAGATTTGTCAAAATACCCACCTTTGAGACACACACGATCAAAGATGTCAAATGATGATGTTAAGAAGTTTGTCGAAGAAGCTTTAAATAAGAAATGAGAGGAGATGATGAGAAAATTTTCACGCCTCCTACAAAATAAAAAACCCTGAATCAGAAACATCATTTCGTGGAAATACTCCTTTCAAAGTGCAGGTCAATTTTGACATCTTGAATTTTGAAGGAAAGGTCGATTCTGAATCTGTTAATAACTGGTTATCAGAGTTGGATAGATACTTTTTTGTAAATAATTTATTAGATGTAGAAAAGATAACGTTTTCTCTCCTCAAAGCTGAAACCCATGTGAAATTAGCATGGGAAACCAAAGTCGCAAATAAAGAACGAGAATCATTTGTTGAAGATGGTTTTGAAATTTCTCTTGATAATAATCCCACATGGAACATTTATACTTAAAATAGGTTCTAGATAATTTGAATACCTTTCCAACGCATCAAACGATTCACAAATCGGAGCTACGAGTAGAAAGTTATGCCTTCTCCAAGTGGACCTAATTTTTATATATAGTTTTTTGATAATTTTTGATAGTTTGAATAGTTTATTTGTAATAAATATTATGATGGCTCTTCATTTCATTTCCAAGGGATTTTAATGACCCATGGGATCCATCAAACTTGTATAAACTCAAATATTCGAATAGAATGGATCAATTTTTGGTTTGCAATTTTGTTGTTCTCCATTTTCATGTTGAATTCTACAATACTGCAGGTATCACACTAGGTATTGTAATTTGGTTTTCATAAATTAGATTAGTGGTATCAGAGTGGGAACACTCCTTTGTGCCTATTTACACAAGGTCTTCCTACCAAAGATTAGGATTGGATACACAAGATTTGTCAAAATATCCACCTTTGAGACACACACGATCAAAGATGTCAGACGATGATGTTAAGAAGTTGGTCGAAGAAGCTTTAAATAAGCAATGAGAGGAGATGATGAGTCAATTTTCACACCTCCTACAGAATAAAAAACCCTTCGAATTAGAAACATCATTTCATGGAAATACCCCTTTCAAAGTGCAGGTCAATTTTGACATCCCAAATTTTGAAGGAAAGGTCGATTCTGAAGCTATTGATAATTGGTTATCAAAGTTGGATAGATACTTTTCTATAAATAATTTCTTAGATGCAAAAAATATAACATTTTCTCTCCTCAAAGCTGAAACCCATGTGAAATTATCATGGGAAACCAAAGTCGCAAATAAAGAATGAGAATCATTTTTGAAGATGGTTTTGAAATTTCTCTTGATAAGAAGCCCACATGGGGAGAATTTTTGGAATACATAAAAGAAGCTTACCTTCCGGAGGATGTATATGAACAAAAATACATAGAGTGGTAGCTTCTTTGACAAAAGAGGGATTGGTCTGTGCAAGATTACACCAATACATTCCATTCACTTTCAGAAAAACTCAGTATTGATGATTCAGAGAAGCATCAAATTTTGAAATATCAGAGTGGACTTCACAGGTATATTCAAACAGAGATGGAATTTTTGAATATTGAGACATTGGAAACTGCCTATAAATATGCTACAAAAATTGAAGATAAATTCAAGCAGAAAGGGAAGAGGGACTACTTTGCAAACAACAAGCCAAGGGTTGAAGGTGGTAATAAATTTGTAGGAAAACAAGTGACCAAGGAACCTCATTCAAATTCACCCAAGAACACATGGTGGTATACTAAAAAGACACAAACAAGCATAGGCATGTGGTGTGAGATGCATAAGTCCCCAACCCATAACACAAAGGATTGTCGAAGCATTAAAAATTTGATGACAGAAATATGAGGAGAGAATGCTGAACCTGAATCATCACCAGTAAATAATTCTGAGAAAGAGGAGAATGATTCCATCATAGAAGCAAACCCATATGCCATAGTTGGAACTACTAAAGTATTGCCCTGTGAAGATGAAGAGAGACTTTTTCATTCGCAGATGTGGGTTGATGGAAAGCCTCTGCATTTTATTGTTGATAGTGGGAGCCAAAAGAATTTGATCTCTAGGGAGATAGTCAAAAGATTAAATTTGAAAGTGACAAGACACCCACAACCATACTCTATGGGATGGGTAAATGAGGGACAAGATATTCAAATATATCAACTGTGTCATTTGCCATATTCAATCAAGCCTTTCAAGGATGAAGTGATATGTGATGTAGCACCATTGGATGTATGTGATGTCTTGCTAGGGCAGCCATACATGTATCAGAGGCATGGGATGTATGAGTCCAGGCCATGTAGTGTTACAATCAAGCTTGGTGGGAAGAGGTATTGAATACCAAAGGTATGTCCAACAAAAACTGCTTCTTTAATTAGTGCTAAACAATGTAAACACTTGATTGCTCAAACTAGAGCTTTTGTTCTACTCATGATTCACCCTGAACAAACAAAGTTAGTTGTTCTTAATACACATGCTAAGGTAACAGAGAATCAACAAAATTAGATGGATAAAATTTTGAAATAATATCATAGTGTGTTTAAACCACCAGTGGGAGTACCAACACACTGTCAAGTCAAGCACTCTATTGATTTAATCCCAGGCACATCGCTACCACATGAGCCAATATATAGGAGGTCAGTTTTGGAAAATGATGAGATTAAGAGACAAATTCAGGATTTGATTTAGAAAGGACACATTTGTCCAAGTGCTTCAACTTGCAGAAGTCCAATTGTCCTTGCTAAAAAGAAAGATGGGACATGGAGGCTTTGTATTGATTATAGAGCATTAAACAAAATCTCTGTTAAAAATAGATATCCAATCCCTCGAATTGATGATTTGTTGGACCAACTTAGGGGGGCTAATTTCTTTACAAAAATTGACTTGAAGTCTGGATACCACCAAGAACCAATTGATCCAGCAGATGTGTGGAAGACTCATTTAAATCTAAGGAAGGTTTGTTTGAATGGTTGGTCATGCATTTTGGCCTAACAAATGCCCCAGCCACATTTATGAGATTGATGAATGATGTGCTTAGACCATTCATTAATTATTTTGTAGTTTTTTATTTGGATGACATACTCATCTTTAGCAGAACTTGGTCTGAGCATTTGCAACATGTTGAAGAAATTTTTTCAACTCTGCAAAAACACAAACTTTATGCCAACATTGAGAAGTGTTCTTTTGGTATGCAGAGTATTCAATACTTAGGGTATATCATTGACACTAAGGGTGTTCATGTTGATTCAGCAAAGATTCAAATAATCCAAGATTGGCCATCCCCTAAACATTTCATAGAGCTTCGCAGCTTCTTGGGCTTAGCCAACTTCTATAGCAGATTTGTGTTTGGTTTCTCATCCATATCATGGCCTCTTAATCAATCACTAAGGGGTGGAGCACAAGAAAAATTTTAGTGGATAGAGGCAAAGCAACAAGCATTCGAGGAGTTAAAGAAAAGACTATGTTCAACACTAGTATTGGTCCTTCGAGATCTACACCAAGCATTTGAGATAGAAACAGATGCATCCGATTATGCTCTTGGTGTGGTACTTACACAACATGGGCATCCTATTGCCTATCACATTGAAACTTTTTTTGATACAATACGTAGGTATCCCACCTATGATAAGGAGTTGTATGCCATTGTTTAGGCCTACAAACAATGGAAACACTATATATTGGGAAAGGAAATTGTTATACATACAAACCATAAACCACTTCAATTCTTGCAAACACAAGGGAAGCTACAGAATGATAGACATCAATGGTGGTCAACCTATCTACAATAATTTCACCTCAACATTCATCATAAAAAAGGAAGTAGTAACAAGGTGGCAGATTGTTTGAGTAGGCCTCCAATTGCAAGTTTGACAATAGTGTTGGATTCATGTGGTCATCAATCATCAACTTGGGAACAACTATATGGTACTGACCTTGATTTTACTAACATCTATGGTAATTTGGTAGAAGGAAAGTCTGTCTCTAATTTTCACTTGCAGGATGAGTTGCTTTGCCATAATGGTCACATATGTGTACCCACCAAGGAATGGAAGAAAATGATATGGGAAGCTCATTACAGTCATGTTGCAGGACATTTTGGTATTGGTAAGACTACTACTATCCTTCAAAAGTATTTCTATTGGCAAAAAATGAAGCAGGATATCATTTCACATATACAAGCTTGTGCATCCTATGCAATTGCAAAGCCAACAAACCGTAAGTTGGGTCTATACTTACCATTACCTATTCATGATAAACCATGGCAGTCTATTTCAATGGATTTTATGTCTAGACTTCCAACTACCAGGCGAGGGCATGATTGTGTATATGTTGTGGTAGATAGGTTTTCTAAAATGGCTATCATGGTGGCATGTAAAAAGATGATTTCTACATAAGATACTACCAAGCTATTTTTTAACATGTTTGGGTTCATTTTGGTTTTCTAAAAACCATTATTTCTGATAGGGATAGCAGGTTCATCAGAAAATTTTGGTCTACACTATGGGCTAAAATGGATGCCAAGTTGACAAAGTCCACACCATTCCATCCCCAAACAGATGGGCAGACAAAAGTGGTGAATCGACTGATTATTCATATTTTACGGATGTATCATTCCAAACATCCTCGCATATGGGATGAAAGCTTACCGTATGTGCAACACAGCTACAACCGTGCACTCCATAGTACTACAGGGCACAGTACATTTGAGGTTTCTCTTGGGTACCAACCATTTGCACCTATGGATGTAGAAATACCATGTCTACAATATAATAGTCCATTGAATGGTGACAAGGAGGTAGATAAAGAAGAAAAATTCATTGATAACATTAGACACCTCCAACAACAAGTTCATGAGATCTTGGAGCAAAGTAATAAGAAGTATAAGGAAAGGCATGATAAACATAGAAATCCTCACAAGTTTCAGATCGGTGACAAGGTATGGTTACATCTTCAAAAAGAGCACCTGCAAGGACCAAATAGGAAGCTTCATCCTCTTCGTTATGGTCCATATACTATTGTGAAACAAGTTGGCGAGAATGCTTTTGAACTTAATTTGCCATCATTTTTGGGACTGCATCCAATTTTCAATGTAGAATTGTTGAGACCCTATTTTCCTCCTTTGTTGGATATTTCCCAAGCTACTAAACACATTCAAGCTATAGAGTTAAATCCATCTACTACTATTCCAGTCCAGTGTGACCATGTTACTAAAGTCATTTGAAAGACTTTGAGAAATCAGAACATTCCTCTGTATCGGGTGGTTTGAGCTGGCTAGCATTCTCATCAAGGCAAGTGGTTTACTAAGGAACAAATTGAAGAACAATTTCCTCATCTGTTGTAGCAGA
This sequence comes from Chamaecyparis obtusa, assembly GCA_027943335.1. Taxonomy (NCBI): domain Eukaryota; kingdom Viridiplantae; phylum Streptophyta; class Pinopsida; order Cupressales; family Cupressaceae; genus Chamaecyparis; species Chamaecyparis obtusa. The sequence continues at coordinate 1,928,395 of BSBK01003479.1, forward strand.
TTAGTGCAATGGGGCCCATTTCCCCTCAAGGGGGGAGGAATGCTCAGGATTAAATTTGGAAAAAAACTAAAATCTAATTTTTCAAATTTTACTATGTTTTAGTAAACTACATTTTTGAGGGTCTTCAGTGCATTTCTGGGCTTGGGGGCTGCGTGGAAGTAGTGACAGAATCTTTCTACTTCCAAAATTTAGTTCTAGATAATTTGAATACCTTTCCAACACATCAAATGGTTCGCAAATCAGAGCTAGGAGTAGAAAGTTATGCCTTCTCCAAGTGGACCTAATTTTTATATATAGTTTTTTAATAATTTTTGATAGTTTGAATAGTTTATTTGTAATAAATATTATGATGGCTCTTCATTTCATTTCCAAGGGATTTTAATGACCCTTGGGATCCATCAGACTTGTATAAACTCAAATATTCTAATAGAATGGATCAATTTTTGGTTTGCAATTTTGTTGTTCTCCATTTTCATGTTGAATTCTACAATACTGTAGGTATCACACTAGGTATTTTAATCTAGTTTTCATAAATCAGATCACCTACCCATAAGTCCATTACTTTTCTCATAGAAGTTAGAGGTAAAAGTATAGATGTTAGCTTTTTTGTCATCCCAACTTCCAATCAATTTCAAATTAGTCTTGGCCTTCCTTGGATCATCTCCATGAAATAATAGTCTCTCCTATTCATAAGTGTTTAAAATTTCCCCATAATGGATAAATAATGATGATTGATCATAGTCTCTACCTTTCTTTAACACTATTGATGGCTAAAATTACATTTAGACACATAGCCTATGGGAAGCTCAGTGAATGGGGGACCTTATGCGATTTCACTAAATAGCCTCTAGTATTTTAGAAGTCATCTCTTCATTTTTTATGCTGAGAGGGAAAGGGAAAGAGTAATAATAATCTAAAGGGTGGTGATATGCCAAACTTTAGGAATAATTTAATAAATCAAAGAACAACCTATCCCATGAAAATGGGATTTCAAGGCAACTTCATAACACATATGCATTAGGCACAGTCACAAATGATCTGAAAGCCTTAAAACATAGGACATGAAGTGAAGTATATAATGAAACTTACAAAATAGAAAATCCTAAAGCATAATCTACTCAACAAAATTCAAAGATACGTACACTTAAGTTGGAACCAATATTTAATCAGCACAACAATATTCATGAATAATGAATCCTTAAGAGACCAAAGGGATGGAAACACAATTAATTGTATTTTACTAATTTAATTACACACTGTAATTTGAGGCTACAAAATAGCTTTCATAATTTCTATGAAAAGTCCTCTAATTCCAAAAAGTCCTTTTTATATTATAACATTTTGCATTAAAATACCATCTGAGCAATGACCTAATTCCAAATAACAAAAAGCCATTGAGAAAATGCACCAAGTGTCTCACTCCATGTAGTAAATAAATGTCACTTCCATCACCAACCCTAGAAAAAATATAGCTAGCACTTGGTTCATTAATAGGATTAAATTCTACTATGAAAAAATGATAGCTAGCAAAATTGTAATGACCTCACTTGCAACTATCTGAATGTAATCAATAATGATCTCATAGACACATGGCATATGGAAGCCTTCACCTTAGCCATTGAGAGGACACATGGAATATGGGCACAAGAGCTAATGAAAAAGGCAATTTAACTTTAGCAAACATCTTGTGAGACAACTGTGTGTATTCTTTAGTAGCCCCCAAGCCCACTAACAAAAAGACATTATAATTAGCATTTTGACCAACACATGGTGCTCAAGCATAGATTTCAATTAAGAGAGGAGAAATCTTGACCCAAAATGCACACTTTAGTGACAAGTGGCAAGAGCACACTACTCCTTAAGAAAAATCATCAAAAAAGAGAAAATGAAGTGGCAACAAACAACTTTACTTTGCCGAATGGTGAATTTTAATTCATAGTTTTGTGACTCTAAGGGGAATCCTAGCTATGGGATATATAACCCTTAAAAAATATGACTTCATAGACCGATGCCCTATTTGCTAACTCCTAGGAGATTATCAATGGTGGCCTATAGGGTGAGCCAATCATTCTCATAAGGTAACACCTAGATCTTCAAGAATTGATATTCTTGGTCTAGCTTGATCATCTCCTGGAAAGATGTAGAGTTGAGATTTTTGAAGTCTATCTCCATTAGAATTTGGATCTAAATAATAGGATGAAGAAACCTTTTAAAATGATCCACTTATAGAGTCGTATGGATTGTTTGGAGGTCCATTTCAGTGTGTTGCTAATCAATCTTGTTTATCACTTCATCAAGCTACATCATAGACTGATCTAAACTAAAAGGGGATGGAAATCCATATTTTTCCAACTCCTTGAACCACCCCTTTTCTTTCAAAACCATGAATTATATTTTAGATAGAAAATCATGAGTATGGAGGGTAGTCTTATGGCATTTGATGATTGAATTATTATGTCCCATTTCCTCCTTTTAGTCTACAAACTAGGCTCTAGCCTTTTCCTAATCAGGAGAAGCATATAACCAACTTGCAAGTTGTTGAGCACTTAGAATTATAGGTGCCACAAAACTAGAAAATTGGTCAATGATAGGCTTGACCTTTCATGCATAGAAAAATGAGCCTACTTCAGGAATCTAAAGGTAGGTTTGAAAGAAATTAAAAATTATTTAATCTTCACCCATTCTACAAAAAGAATTTTTTCATTTATAGGGAAAATATCAATAGGGGGTGGAGGAAGTTCTTGAGAACTCTCATACAATAGCTTGTTTTCTTCTTCCATCAAGGTTAGATTCTTTGTTAAAAATTTCTCATGTTTCTCTGCATTGCTTAACTACTGCTATAGGGTGGCCATTTCTATGTGTTTCTCTTATACTTGCTTGTTTTTAAGAGCTAGATCACTCTTCTCTTTGGCTAGAGATTTCTCTAATTTTTTCTTTTTCTCTTCATCCTAAGACAATTCACTTTTCAAATCCTTCACTTCACCCTCTTTTGTGCTCTTTTATTAGGTGAGAATAAATTGGTAATTACTTTATTCCTATATAATGTACTCATTCTCCACTAAAGATACCTTCAATTGAGCTTCAATTTGTGTTGTGTTTGCCTACAATTGAGAGAGATCGAGTTGTTTTTCTTGTATAATCTTGAGATACATATTTTTTTCTTTTTCTCCTTTTGCAACTAGACTATTATGCCTTGCACTTGTAATCGTGGTGTATCTTCCTCCATCTTCTCTTATTACATAGAGAATTGGAGCTGTGCAATCTCTATTTCTAAAGACTTCACCCTTATCTGGAGGCAATTGATCGTAGCTTTCACCTTAGTCAATTTCATGGAAATCTTATCCAAGTGATGCACCTTCTTCAAATAATCAGAGGAAACAATTTTCTTGACTTATTTTACAAGCACGACCCTATCTTTTGGTTTTCTAGAGCTCAAATTCACTCCTATAGCCTAAACTATGAAAACATCTGGCATTATCTAATTGACCAGCTTTACTATATTTTTCTTGAGGGATTCAAACAATAGATATTGATTCTCTTCATTGTAGAATGTTTGCACACCAGGCTCGACCAATTTCTGGGCACCCTTTGCCTTCCTCTTCTACAACCTTTGAGATCTAGTAAGACTAGTGGAACTAGCTTGCTACATCAAATCCACGTAGGATGAGATGAATTTTCCTACAAAAGGAACTCCAGGTGGAAGGGCATACAAAATTTAGATGATGGAAGATTGTGATTTGGAATGGAATGGCATGGACATGGTGGATGAAGAGAATGGGGGAATTTCTTGTAGAGTATGAATGGGTGACATGATTATAGAGGTTATGCTTGATGATGCTAGAGGAAGGGTAGTATCAAAGGTTATTTCTCTAGTCACCATGATGCTTCAAAATGTACTTGTAGTAGAGGAAAATGAATATAGGGGAGTAATTACTACCATAGTTGATGAAGGGGCCATAACCACCCTAACAGATGGACTTTGAAAAACTCTATAATTTGGGTATAGGTGGCACAATTATGGGAGGCATTATGGCCATGGTAGGAGGCTAAGAAATAGAAGAAGCAGGAAGAACCAGAGACTGAGTAGATAGAGAAGAGCGAGAGAAACTAAGAACCAGAGACTGAGTAGATAGAGAAGAGGGAGAGAAACTTACTTGAACTAAAAATATAGCTGGTACAGTGGTGGCAGGGTCTTTCCTTTGAGAAATCCCTATACTAATGGTGATCTTTTGTCTCTTAGGTGGTGTGGTTAAACTAGATCCTACAACTTGTTGACAAGAAGAAGCTTCATCATATCTCTTTCATCCTATCTATGTGCAAGGCCTTTTGGACACTTCATGAGAATTTGAGACTTCCATAGGTGGAGGAGCTTACACACACACTTATTGAATAGAGAAAATTTCAACTTCATAAGTCCCACCCTCAGAGGGGTTTATAATCTGGCTCAACTAGGTCATCTCCATTGAACTCATGCCATATTTTCTCAAATATTTGATCCATGGGGTAGTTTCCAATTCTTTCACACAACTATACAATCTCCTACCTGTAAATATAGAAAGCCAATATTTTTCCCTCCGGCCATGCATCTTCATCCATCTTCCTTAGAAGATTGGTTGTTATTTTTATGGAGATATTTGTGAAGCCAATGGGATTGTAAAACTTATGCCATGGAGTGTGATTAACTTAAGGCACCTGATAATGATCTATATACAATCTTAGATTCTCTTGGGAGGGGCTCATGTGACTATCCTAGTAACTACAAGGTATATGCTTAATAGAATTCTTCCTCTTTAAGAGGCACCAACCAAGATAAAAATTCCACTTATCATCAATTAATAGGAGACCAATATGGAGATGCTTTGATGTGATCACACCCTTCACTTCCATCCTTTTCTCCAATGTAAAGGGTCCCAAGGTTTTCTTGTTGTGTGTAATTGCAATATCATCCTTCCCTGCACCTATGTGGAGATCAACAGGAATAATTTGCCTCAAAATATATAGAGATGAGGTGTGATTTGATACATAGAAAGGAAAGAAGAAAGACTCCTCTATAAATCCATGGACTCTTATCAAGTAGAATTCCATCCCTGAAAACCATTCACAATGAGGTTGACATGTAATCATCCTGTCAATTTTATCTACTGTGAAACATGGGATAGATCCTAAATCCCACCCAAAATATCTTGCACCACAAGGACTAAGACTGACTAGGAAAAAGTATAAGAATCATGTGCAACCAACACAAAAAGGGTCCAAACTACCACATACACCCTCTTCTTCTCTTGATTATGCATCACTAGGCTCATGAAGTGACCAAATAAAATTTTATTCTTATGTAAAAATATATGCACAAGGTAGGATGAATACTTGAACATATATTGTTGAGGGAAATTGGTAAGCTGTGAGTGAATCTCTTCGGCCAAAAAGTTAGAAAATTCATACCATAAGGCATCCTTCTACTTGTGAAGCTTAAAATCATACCCATTTGGAAAGGGTGCACATCATAGTCATGTCCAAAACCATAGACATAAGCCAACATAGATAAGACATCTTGTAGGACTTTGTGGGCCAAAATTTTTATAGATAGAGGAAAATTTAGTAGTTTCCTATTTACTAGGTCTTTTCTCATCACCAAATTATAAATAATCTAGACACCCCATCTACTATTCTAGTAGGCTTCCAAATCTTCTCTATCAAACTTCTCTACATCTATTGAAAGTAAATGAATGCATAGCATACCCTTGATAGAATCTACACTGATCACCACTTTTAGCTCTATTCCTTGTATGATGTTAAGGTCTGCATTGAGTGTTGTGCACACAAAAGAATGAATTATGGGAAATACAGAACCCTAGGCACCATATACTATGGGAGACCATAGTTCCAAAGCTTGATTGTAGGGGATAGTGTTTCCATATTTTTCTTGCTAGTTTCCATTCATGTGCATGTGGCTTCCTTGAGAGTTTTGGGGTGATCATGTAGGTCAGGGTAAAAAACATCCTCATAGAGATCAACCAGGACTGACAAATTCTTGGTCATCTAGTTATCCTTTCATTTGGTTCCTAGACATAAATTGGCTTCGGCGACATGACATGAACAATGAAAGATACATCCACAAAAATAGAAACAAACTCTGTAGATTCAAGGGCCTTTGATGTAGCACATGGTTCACCCATCTTTTTAGCCATAGATAATTATTTGTTTCTCTCTCTATGATTTTGTTCTCTTTCAGGAAAGAAAACCAAGTTTAGGTGTGTATCTTCAACAACAATCTATTCTCTTAATGCACACTTATCACAAAGAATTAATACTTAAGGAGATGTTAAGGGTTTCTTCATGTTGCATTGTAAGGTTCTTAATGCTATTAACATCACTTGTGTGAATTAATTTCCTTAATGCACACACAACTACCTCCTTTTAATCTAGAAAGCTATGCCCTATTTTCCCACTACCTCCCTCCTAAACCAAATATTTCCTCAAAATTTGCACACCAAATTGGAAACATGACATTAAACTTAGAAAAATAATATGAAAACTACCATGCCAAGTGAATCAACACAAAGGGACAGATGGCTTTTCCAAAGAGATGTGGAGGATAAATCATTGATATACAACACTATCAATCTTTATATCTGGTTTTTACTCTTAAAATTCACCCTTAGCTTTCTTTTAAAAGATCAAGGACTTATGGAAATCAAATCACTTGCTTGAAACAACCAGCCTTAAAAATTATTAGACCAACTTGAAACTAATACACCATATTTATAACATCTTTCCTGCAACACATATGATCAGTGTCCTTTAGAAATCCATTGGACATGGAGTCACTAGCACTAGAATGATGGATTGGCCACCTACAACTTCCTGAAACCCACATATCTACAACCTGAACAAAATATAATCATTATCTCTAGAAAGGGGAAACAATTATTCTCGCGCACTTCTTGAAAAGCTAAAAACACCTATTCTACTACATACAAGTATTTACATAAGGAAAAAATTAAACAAATCCATTGAATGGATTTTTAAAGTAGCTTTAATTCCTTACAAGTAGATTGTTCCTTTCATGCATGAGGGAAACTAGACAATTTCACAAGTGTAATAATCCTACCATAGATTTCTAGAGTGTACTCCAGACATCAAGAACAAAGGAGCTCGCTGGAACTAGGAGAAGGGGATTTCGAGTAGGATGAACCTTCTCCTCTTTTTGATCTTCATCCTCATTCTCTAAAACATTCATGACCATGGGAATCATGCTAGTTTTTTGCAGAGCTAGATGCCTTATGGAGCATCCTCTTGACGGTGCTTGGCTGAAGCAATCAACTTGGACCATGTTGTTGTGATCTACATAGATGCTATCTTTCTAGTTTGAAAATTGATCTTCTTCCTTTTGGGAAGAGATGAACTCTTGCACCTATTCCTCATGTTTCTCATGAGCCTTTTGTGGTGTCTCTCATATGTTGTGGGTCTCCACATGTTGTTATTGCAACTCATAATCTTCTAATGAAAGGAAAGATGATTTTGATGCAGGAGCATCCTGGGTGTAAGAGCAATCTTGCATCACCCAAAAATATTTATGTTTTTATATTCAATAAGGGTTATTTTGTGCAGAGCTGCTATTTATGGAAAGTTACTATTTTTGGTAATTTTTGTATGTGCTCAGAATGATCTGATTTCTTTCTTGGAGGTTGATTTTGGTCATATAAGTCTGCCAGTAAAGTTTCATTGCCAGATCAAGTGTATATTGGAAGATATTGAAGATTTTCGGTATTGGCAGCAGGGTACAGAAACTTTGAACTCAGTTTTGAAAGCTTTAGAGGCCCCGGATGAGGTCAAAAATTTGGGTGACAGGCGCTTGCGTGGGTCAAGCCTGTAGAGCACTTCGTGGCATTTCTGAAATGGGGTTATAATAGCCGATCGGGTCAACTGGTGATGACTTATGGTCTTCGGAAGTTGGGCCACCTAAAATGGTGAAAAATAATTTTCTTCAAAATTTTTGTTCGGGTTTCAAAGGTTATCTTGAGCCGACTATGATGTAATGAAATGTAAAATAAAATAATTCTAAGTTTGGTCGGCCTTATTGGCTAAAATTCTGGAACCTTCCCAGGCGGTGAAAAATTGCCTATATAAGGAAGGCTGTATTATTGTCTTAGGCAGTTCAGAATAGTTCTGGGTAGTAGATCTGGGTATTGATTCGAGGCTTTGTCCTACAGAATATTGTAAGGGAATGCCCATGTGGCTTTGCATATTGTAATTCTAAAAGTTTGTAATTCCACATTTGTGGATATAATAAGAAGCCAATTTTCTGTTCTTGCATATTGTTGTGGCTTCTCTGTTTCTGTTATGTGTTTGTGGTATTAAGGGGAGCACCCTTCATCAAGTGGTATCAGAGTAGGAGTTCTTAAGTGTGTAAACAGATCACCGACTGTGAGGCAGTTTGCACCAGGACCGTGGTTAGGGTTTTAGCGCGCATCAAGAAAATGCCTCCACGAAGAGAACGTGGCAGAAGACCTGGTGCTGTGACACCTAAGGTTAGAGAGCTGCAGAGACAAGTGCGACCATTGCAAGAAGAGATTCGCAGAGGAATGAATCTTAATGTTAGAGATGAAAGCGAGGATGAAGCCGAAGAAGAATATCAAGAAGGAGAAGTTGAAATTGTAAACCAGGAGGAAGAAAGACTTTTTCGGGCCATTTCTAAGATTGGGAAAAGACCTAAAATTGAGGTTCCTACATTTTCTGAAAATCTTAACCCAGAAGAATTGATCGACTGGATCAATGAATGTGAGGAATATTTTGAGTATGAATATGTTGAGGATCCTGATAGGGTCAAATTTGCGAAGGCCAGACTGAAAGGTCATGCGAAGATATGGTGGCAAGAGATTCAGTTGGAGCGAAATAGAAGGGGAAAGGATAAAATCACGAGATGGGATCGGATGGTGGATAAATTAAAGCGACAGTTCATTCCTGTTGATTACGAGCTTGACCTACTGAAGAAAATGCAAAGTTTGAAGCAAGCAGGAAGATCTGTTCAGGAGTATACAGAGGAGTTCTATCGACTTCTCATCAGAACAGGCCATGCAGAAGATGATAAAGAGAAAGTTGCCCGATACCTTAATGGGTTAAGGCCAACCATTCAGGAGGAGCTGAATCTGGTTTGAATAAACAGTATTGGAGAGGCATACCAGTTTGCCCTAAAAGTAGAGGAAAAGCTGAACAAGAAGTTTGAGAGCAGACAAAATGGAAGAGGTCACGGTGGACGATCTGCTGGACGGTCATATGGTGGCCGAAATGAAGATCCGAAAAAGAAGGATGAGGCCAGTAGCAGTCAGAATCAGCGTGGAAATAATTCCAATCACTTCCAAGATCAGAATAATAGAGATCAGAGAGGAAGAGGAAGAGGACAAGGATCTGGAAGAGGTGTCTTCTGTGGAACATGTTTTCACTGTGGAGAAGAAAGTCATAGGGCATTTGAATGTCCTCAGCACCAAGGCAGAGCAGATAGGAGAAATGAAGGCCAGGCCAGAGTTGCGCATGTCGATGAAGATGCTAGATCATCAAATTCTGAAGATGCTGAAAGAGGAGAAACACTAATTAATAGAAGAGTCTTGCTGAGTGGTGAGAATGAACCTTAACAAAGGAGGAGCCTGTTTCGCACTAGATGCACGTGTGAGGGTAAATGCTGTGATGTGATTATCGATAGTGGAAGCACTGACAATTTGGTGTCAGAAGAGATGGTGACAAAGTTGAAGCTCAAGAGACAGAAACAGCCACATCCATATCGGATTGCCTGGGTACAGGATGACCACAAGGTCATGGTCAATGAACAATGTCTGGTGAAGTTCAAGATTGGCGGATACCAAGATGAGGTATTGTGTGATATCATATCTATGGATGCATGTCATATGTTGTTGGGTAGACCATGGCAGTTTGACAGATGTGTTGTACATGATGATCGTGTGAATACCTATTCCCTGACAAAGGATGGAGTGTGACATAAGCTAAAACCATTGAAGGAGACTGAAGAAAAGGTATGTGGTAATGCAAGGATAACTTTTGTTGATGGAAGAAATTTCCTAGATGGTATGAGGCATGAGCATGTATGTTTTTCTTTAATTCCAAAAGCTGGTAAAGAGAAAGTAGAAGATGTTCCTGTAGAAGTTGCAGATTTGTTGAATGAGTTTCAAGATATTGTATCCGATAACATGCCTGATGGATTACCACCAGTCAGGAAGATCAGCCATCAGATGGACTTGATCCCAGGAGTGAGTTTACCGAATAAGGCAGCACACAGAATGACACCTGCAGAAAGTGAGGAGTTGAACAGACAAGTACATGAGTTGTTATAAAAAGGATTGATTCGAGAGAGTCTGAGTCCCTGTGCTGTACCAGTGGTATTAGCACCAAAGAAGAATGGAGAATGGAGGATGTGTACAGATTCTAGGGCAATAAACAAGATCATAATCAAGTACAGGTTTCCATTGCCACGAATGGATGATATTATGGACTGTTTGAGTGGAGTTGTGTATTTTTCAAAAATAGATCTAAAAAGTGGATATCATCAGATTCAGATCAGATAAGGAGATGAATGGAAGACTGCCTTCAAGACAAAAGAAGGACTATATGAGTGGTTAGTCATGCCTTTTGGGCTAACCAATGCACCGAGCACTTTCATGCGGCTCATGAACGAGGTTCTGAAAGAATTTCTGGGTAAGTTTGTCATTGTTTACCTAGATGATATTTTGATCTTTAGTAAGACATTGGAGGAGCATATGATGCATATTCGTATGGTATTTGAGAAGTTGAGAGAAGAGAAATTGTTGATTAATTTGAATAAGTGCAGTTTTGTGAAGAAAGAGTTAGTGTATTTGGGATTTGTAGTTTCAGCAGAAAGTCTAAAAATGGACCCAGAGAAGGTACAGGCTATCCTTGAATGGCCTACTCTAAGGAATGCTACTGAGGTAAGATCTTTTCATGGTCTAGCTAGCTTTTACAGAAAGTTTATCCAAAATTTTAGCAGTATTTGTGGACCCTTGACTGAAACAATGAGAGGGGATAGAAAAGAGTTTAAGTGGACTAATGGGGCAGAAAAGAGTTTTCAATTATTGAAACAAAAAGTTACAGAACAACCTGTTTTAGCACTTCCAGATTTTAATAAGGTGTTTCAAGTAGATTGTGATGCTAGTGGTACTGCAATAGGAGCTGTTATGAGCCAAGAAGGTAAACCTGTTGTGTATTTCAGTGAGAAGTTAAATGATGCCAAGAGGAAGTATTCTGTTTATGAACAGAAATTTTATGCTATAGTTCAGGAATTAAAGAAGTGGAGACATTATCTGCTTCCTAAGGAGTTTGTTTTGTATACTGATCATCAAGCTTTGCAATATTTGAATAGTCAAGGAAAATTGAATCAAAGACATTTGAAATGGGTTGAGTTTTTGCAGAGTTATACATTTATATTGAAACACAGAAGTGGAAAGTCTAATAGGGTTGCAGATGCTCTTAGCAGAAGGCAACTATTGCTGACAGAAATGCAGATTGAAGTGGTTGGGTTCAAGAAACTCAAGAATTTGTATCCAGAGGATCCTAATTTTGGTGAAGCTTGGAAAGCTTGTACAGAACCTGTTACTCTAGACAGGATGAAATGGTTGGATTTCATCATCCAGGATGATATGCTATTTAGAGGGAGTCAGTTGTGCATCCCACGAAGTTCTATGAGTGAGAATCTCATCAAGGAGAAGCATAGCGGAGGATTGGCTGGATATTTTGGTCGTGATAAAACCGTTGGTTTGGTTAGTGAGAATTATTATTGGCCGCAGTTGCAGCAAGATGTGAAGAAGTTTGTATAGAGTTGTAGAGTATGTCAGATGGTGAAAGGAGTGAAGCAGAATACAAGATTGTATCAGCCATTACTTGTACCAGAGAAGCCTTGGGAGGATATCAGCATGGACTTTGTTCTTGGTTTACCGAGGACTCAGCGGGGGCATGATTCAATTTTTGTGGTGGTTGATAGATTTTCAAAGATGGCACATTTCATTCCCTGCAAGAAGACTAATGATGTTGTTCATGTAGCAGAATTATTTTTCAGAGAAGTAGTGAGACTTCATGGTTTGCCAAAGACCATAGTTTCAGATCGGGACACTAAGTTTGTTAGATATTTCTAGCGTACATTGTGGAAGAAGTTGAAGATAGATTTCAAGTTCAGTTCATCACATCATCCACAGACTGATGGACAGACAGAGGTGGTGAATAGGAGTTTGAGAAATTTGCTGAGATGTTTGGTTGGAGATAAGCCAACGGGATGGGATTTGATTTTACCACAGGCAGAATTTGCATACAATAATTCTGTCAACAGGAGCATTGGTAAATCACCATTCCAGATTGTATATGGAAGTAGTCCAAGAAATGCATCTGAATTGAGGAAGATAGATAAAGGAGAAATAAGTAGTGTTGAAGTTGAGGATTTTATAGAACACTTGAAGAACATCCATGGGGAGGTGAGGAAGCATATTACCAAGATGAACGCACAGTATAAGGCTAAGGCAGATGAGAAAAGGAGGTATAAGGAATTTCAGGTCGGTGATGAAGTCATGGTTCATTTGCGGAAGGAGCGGTTTCCAGTTGGTACATATAACAAGCTGAAAATGAAGAAGTTTGGACGATGCAAGATATTGCAGAAACATGATTCAGGAAACGCATATGAGGTAGAATTGCCTACTGAGCTAAATATTTCACCAGTGTTTAACATTTCAGATCTGACAAAGTATCATGAAGGAGGTGTTGAAGATGAGATCACAGCAGCACAGTGGAGTATTCCAGCAACTAGTTCAGACACTAAGGAGATTGAAGATATACTGGATAGTCATGTTAGCAGAAGCACAAGGAACAGGACATATGAAGAATATCTGGTCAAGTGGAAAGGATGACCTGTTGAAGATTCATCATGGCTAACAAAGGAGGAGGTTAACCGTCTTAGTTTTCCTCTACACACCTGAGTCGTGATAGGGTCACTTCTCAAATTACCCCGGGTGTCTGATGTAGGAGCATCCTGGGTGTAAGAGCAATCTTGCATTACCCAAAAATATTTATGTTTTTATATTCAATAAAGGTTATTTTGTGCAGAGCTGCTATTTATGGAAAGTTACTATTTTTGGTCATTTTTGTATGTGCTTAGAATGATCTGATTTCTTTCTTGGAGGTTGATTTTGGTCATATAAGTCTGCTAGTAAAGTTTCATTGCCAGATCAAGTGTATATTGGAAGATATTGAAGATTTTTGATATTAGCAACAGGGTACAGAAACTTTGAACTCAGTTTTGAAGGCTTTAGAGGCTCAGGATGAGATCAAAAATTTGGGTGATGGGCGCTTACGTGGGTCAAACCTGTAGAGCGCTTCGTGGCATTTCTAAAATGGGGTTATAATAGCCGATTGGGTCAACTGGTGATGACTTATGGTCTTCAGAAGTTGGGCCACCTGAAATGGTGAAAAATAATTTTCTTCAAAATTTATGTTCGGGTTTCAAAGGTTATCTTGAGCCGACTATGATATAATGAAATGTAAAATAAAATAATTCTAAGTTTGGTCGGCCTTATTGGCTAAAATTCTGGAACCTTCCTAGGCGGTGAAAAATTACCTATATAAGGAAGGCTGTATTATTGTCTTAGGCAGTTCAGAATAGTTTTGGGTAGTAGATCTGGGTATTGATTCGAGGCTTTGTCCTACAGAATATTGTAAGGGAATGCCCATGTGGCTTTGCATATTGTAATTCTAAAAGTTTATAATTCTACATTTGTGGAGATAATAAGAAGCCAATTTTCTGTTCTTGCATATTGTTGTGGCTTCTCTGTTTCTGTTATGTGTTTGTGGTATTAAGGGGAGCACCTTTCATCAAGTGGTATCAGAGCAGGAGTTCTTGAGTGTGTAAACAAATCACCGACTGTGAGGCAGTTTGCACCAGGACCGTGGTTAGGGTTTCAGCGCGCATCGCGAAAATACCTCCATGAAGAGAACGTGGTGGAAGACCTGGTGCTGTGACACCTGAGGTTAGAGAGCTGCAGAGACAAGTGCGAGCATTGCAAGAAGAGATTCGCAGAGGAATGAATCTTAATGTCAGAGACAAAAGCGAGGATGAAGCCGAAGAAGAATATCAAGAAGGAGAAGTTGAAATTGTAAACCAAGAGGAAGAAAGACTTTTTCGGGCCATTTCTAAGATTGGAAAAAGACCTAAAATTGAGGTTCCTACATTTTCTGAAAATCTTAACCCAGAAGAATTGATCGATGGGATCAATGAATGTGAGGAATATTTTGAGTATGAAGATGTTGAGGATCCTGATAGGGTCAAATTTGCGAAGGCCAGACTAAAAGGTCATGCGAAGATATGGTGGCAAGAGATTCAGTTGGAGCGAAATAGAAGGGGAAAGGAGAAAATCACGAGATGGGATCGGATGGTGGATAAACTAAAGTGACAGTTCATTCCTGTTGATTACGAGCTTGACCTACTGAAGAAAATGCAAAGTTTGAAGCAAGCAGGAAGATCTGTTCAGGAGTATACAAAGGAGTTCTATCGACTTCTCATCAGAACAGGCCATGCAGAAGCTGATAAAGAGAAAGTTACCCAATACCTTAATGGGTTAAGGCCAAGCATTCAGGAGGAGCTGAATCTGGTTCGAATATACAGTATTGAAGAGGCATACCAGTTTGCCTTAAAAGTAGAGGAAAAGCTGAACAATAAGTTTGAGAGCAGACAAAATGGAAGAGGTCGCGGTGGATGATCTGCTGGACGGTCATATGGTGGCTGAAATGAAAATCTGAAAAAGAAGGATGAGGCTAGTAGCAGTTAGAATTAGTGCGAAAATAATTCCAATCACTTCTAGGATCAGAATAATAGAGATCAGAGAGGAAGAGGAAGAGGACAAGGATCTGTAAGAGGTGGCTTCCGTGGAACATGTTTTCACTGTGGAGAAGAAGGTCATAGGGCATTTGAATGTCCTCAGCGCCAAGGCAGAATAGATAAGAGAAATGAAGGCCAGGCCAGAGTTCCGCATGTCGATGAAGATGCTAGATCATCAAATTCTGAAGATGCTGAAAGAGGAGAAATGCTAATTAATAGAAGAGTCTTGCTGAGTGGTGAGAATGAACTTGAACAAAGGAGGAGCCTGTTTCGCACTAGATGGAAGTGTGAGGGTAAATGCTGTGATGTGATTATCGATAGTGGAAACACTGAAAATTTAGTGTCAGAAGAGATGGTGAAAAAGTTGAAGCTCAAGAGACAGAAACACCCACATCCATATCGGATTGCCTGGGTACAGGATGACCACAAGGTCATGATCAATGAACAATGTCTGGTGAAGTTCAAGATTGGCGGATACCAAGATGAGGTATTGTGTGATATCATATCTATGGATGCATGTCATATGTTGTTGGGTAGACCATGGCAGTTTGACAGATGTGCTGTACATGATGGTCATGCGAATACCTATTCCCTGACAAAGGATGGAGTGCGACATAAGCTAAAACCATTGAAGGAGACTGAAGAAAAGGTATGTGGTAATGCAAGGATAACTTTTGTTGATGGAAGAAATTTTCTAGATGGTATGAGGCATGAGTATGTATGTTTTGCTTTAATTCCAAAAGCTGGTAAAGAGGAAGTAGAAGATGTTCCTGTAGAAGTTACAGATTTGTTGAATAAATTTTAGGATATTGTATCCGATAACGTGCTTGATTGATTACCACCAGTTAGGAAGATCAGCCATCAGATGGACTTGATCCCAGGAGTGAGTTTTTCAAATAAGGCAGCACACAGAATGACACCTGCAGAAAGTGAGGAGTTGAACATACAAGTACATGAGTTGTTATAGAAAGGATTGATTTGAGAGAGTCTGAGTCCCTGTGCTGTACCAGCGGTATTAGCACCAAAGAAGAATGGAGAATGGAGGATGTGTACAGATTCTAGGGCAATAAACAACATCACAATCAACTACAGGTTTCCATTGCCACGAATGGATGATATTATGGACTGTTTTAGTGGAGCTGTGTATTTTTCAAAGATAGATCTAAAAAGTGGATATCATCAGATTCGGATCAGAGAAGGAGATGAATGGAAGACTGCCTTCAAGACAAAGGAAGGACTATATAAGTGGTTAGTCATGCCTTTTGGGCTAACCAATGCACCGAGCACTTTCATGCGGCTCATGAACGAGGTTCTGAAAGAATTTCTGGGTAAGTTTGTCATTGTTTACCTAGATGATATTTTGATCTTTAGTAAGACATTGGAGGAGCATATGATGCATATTCGTATGGTATTTGAGAAGTTGAGAGAAGAGAAATTGTTGATTAATTTGAAGAAGTGCAGTTTTGTGAAGAAAGAGTTAGTGTATTTGGGATTTGTAGTTTCAGCAGAAGGTCTAAAAATGGACCCAGAGAAGGTACAGGCTATCCTTGAATGGCCTACTCCAAGGAATGCTACTGAGGTAAAATCTTTTCTTGGTCTAGCTAGCTTTTACAGAAATTTTATCCAAAATTTTAGAAGTATTTGTGGACCCTTGACTGAAATAATGAGAGGAGATAGAAAAGAGTTTAAGTGGACTAATGGGGCAGAAAAGAGTTTTCAATTATTGAAACAAAAAGTTACAGAACAACCTGTTTTAGCACTTCCAGATTTTAATAAGGTGTTTCAAGTAGATTGTGATGCTAGTGGTACTGCAATAGGAGCTGTTATGAGCCAAGAAGGTAAACCTGTTGCGTATTTCAGTGAGAAGTTAAATGATGCCAAGAGGAAGTATTCTGTTTATGATCAGAAATTTTATGTTATAGTTCAGGCATTAAAGAAGTGGAGACATTATCTGCTTCCTAAGGATTTTGTTTTGTATACTGATCATCAAGCTTTGCAATATTTGAATAGTCAATGAAAATTGAATCAAAGGCATTTGAAATGGGTTGAGTTTTTGCAAAGTTATACATTTGTTTTGAAACACAGAAGTGGAAAGTCTAATAGGGTTGTAGATGCTCTTAGCAGAAGGCAACTATTGCTGACAGAAATGCAGATTGAAGTGGTTGGGTTCAAGGAACTCAAGAATTTGTATCCAGAGGATCTTGATTTTGGTGAAGCTTGAAAAGCTTGTACAGAACCTGTTACTCTAGACAGGATGAAATGGTTGGATTTCATCATCCAAGATGATATACTATTTAGAGGGAGTCAGTTGTGCATCCCACGAAGTTCTATGAGTGAGAATCTCATCAAGGAGAAGCATAGCGGAGGATTGGCTGGACATTTTAGTCGTGATAAAACTGTTGGTTTGGTTAGTGAGAATTATTATTGGCCGTAGTTGCAGCAAGATGTGAAGAAGTTTGTATAGATTTGCAGAGTATGTCAGATGGTGAAAGGAGTGAAGCAGAATACAGGATTGTATCAGCCATTACCTGTACCAGAGAAGCCTTGGGAGGATATCAGCATGGACTTTGTTCTTGGTTTATCGAGGACTCAGCGGGGGCATGATTTAATTTTTGTGGTGGTTGACAGATTTTCAAAGATGACACATTTCATTCCCTGCAAAAAGACTAATGATGCTATTCATGTAGCAGAATTGTTTTTCAGAGAAGTAGTGAGACTTCATGGTTTGCCAAAGACCATAGTTTCAGATCGGGACACTAAATTTGTTGGATATTTCTGGCGTACATTGTGGAAGAAGTTGAAGATAGATTTCAAATTCAGTTCATCACATCATCCACAGACTGATGGACAGACAGAGGTGGTGAATAGGAGTTTGAGAAATTTGCTGAGATGTTTGGTTGGAGATAAGCCAACGGGATGGGATTTGATTTTACCACAGGCAGAATTTGCATACAATAATTCTGTCAACAGGAGCATTGGTAAATCACCATTCCAGATTGTATATGGAAGTAGTTCAAGAAATGCATCTGAATTGAGGAAGATAGATAAAGGAGAAATAAGTAGTGCTGAAGCTGAAGATTTTACAGAACACTTGAAGAACATCCATGGGGAGGTGAGGAAGCATATTACCAAGATGAATGCACAGTATAAAGCTAAGGCAGATGAGAAAAGGAGGTATAAGGAATTTCAGGTCGGTGATGAAGTCATGGTTCATTTGCGGAAGGAGCAGTTTCCAGTTGGTACATATAACAAGCTGAAAATGAAGAAGTTTGGACGATGCAGGATATTGCAGAAACATGATTCAGGAAACGCATGTGAGGAAGAATTGCCTACTGAGCTAAATATTTCACCAGTGTTTAACATTTCAGATTTGACAGAGTATCATGAAGGAGGTGTTGAAGATGAGATCACAGCAGCACAGTGGAGTATTCCAGCAACTAGTTCAGACACTAAGGAGATTGAAGATATACTGGATAGTCATGTTGGCAGAAGCACAAGGAACAGGACATATGAAGAATATCTGGTCAAGTGGAAAAGATGACCTGTTGAAGATTCATCATGGCTAACAAAGGAGGAGGTTAACCATCTTGGTTTTCCTCTACACACCTGAGTCGTGACAGGGTCACTTCTCAAATTACCCCGGGTGTCTGATGCAGGAGCATCCTTGGTGTAAGAGCAATCTTGCATCACCCAAAAATATTTATGTTTTTATATTCAGTAAGGGTTATTTTGTGCAGAGCTGCTATTTATGGAAAGTTACTATTTTTGGTAATTTTTGTATGTGCTCAGAATGATCTGATTTCTTTCTTGGAGGTTGATTTTGGTCATATAAGTCTGCCAGTAAAGTTTCATTGCCAGATCAAGTGTATATTGGAAGATATTGAAGATTTTCGGTATTGGCAACAGGGTACAAAAACTTTGAACTCAGTTTTGAAAGCTTTAGAGGCCCCGGATGAGGTCAAAAATTTGGGTGACGGGTGCTTGCGCGGGTCAAGCCTGTAGAGGGCTTCGCGACATTTTTGAAATGGGGTTATAATAGCCGATCGGGTCAACTGGTGATGACTTATGGTCTTCGGAAGTTGGGCCACCTGAAATGGCGAAAAATAATTTTCTTTAAAATTTCTGTTCGGGTTTCAAAGGTTATCTTGAGCTGACTATGATGTAATGAAATGTAAAATAAAATAATTCTAAGTTTGGTCGGCTTTATTGGCTAAAATTCTGAAACCTTTCTAGGAGGTGAAAAATTGCCTATATAATGAAGGCTGTATTATTGTCTTAGGCAGTTCAGAATAGTTTTGGGTAGTAGATCTGGGTATTGATTCGAGGCTTTGTCCTACAGAATATTGTAAGGGAATGCCCATGTGGCTTTGCATATTGTAATTCTAAAAGTTTGTAATTCCACATTTGTGGAGATAATAAGAAGCCAATTTTCTGTTCTTGCATATTGTTGTGGCTTCTCTGTTTCTGTTATGTGTTTGTGGTATTAAGGGGAGCACCCTTCATCAAGTGGTATCAAAATAGGAGTTCTTAAGTGTGTAAACAGATCATCGACTGTGAAGTAGTTTGCACCAGGAAGGTGGTTAGGGTTTTAGCGCGCATCGCGAAAATGCCTCCACGAAAAGAACGTGGCAGAAGACCTGGTGCTGTGACACCTGAGGTTAGAGAGCTGCAGAGACAAGTGCGAGCATTGCAAGAAGAGATTCGCAGAGGAATGAATCTTAATGTCAGAGACGAAAGTGAGGATGAAGCCGAATAAGAATATCAAGAAGGAGAAGTTGAAATTGTAAACCAGGAGGAAGAAAGACTTTTTTGAGCCATTTCTAAGATTGGAAAAAGACCTAAAATTGAGGTTCCTACATTTTCTGAAAATCTTAACCCAGAAGAATTGATCGACTGGATCAATGAATGTGAGGAATATTTTGAGTATGAAGATGTTGAGGATCCTGATAGGGTCAAATTTGCGAAGGCCAGACTGAAAGGTCATGCGAAGATATGGTGGCAAGAGATTCAGTTGGAGCGAAATAGAAGGGGAAAGGATAAAATCACGAGATGGAATCGGATGGTGGATAAATTAAAGCGACAGTTCATTCCTGTTGATTACGAGCTTGACCTACTGAAGAAAATGCAAAGTTTGAAGCAAGCAGGAAGATCTGTTCAGGAGTATACAGAGGAGTTCTATCGACTTCTCATCAGAACAGGCCATGCAGAAGATGATAAAGAGAAAGTTGCCCGATACCTTAATGGGTTAAGGCCAAGCATTCAGGAGGAGCTGAATCTGGTTCAAATAAACAGTATTGAAGAGGCATACCAGTTTTCCCTAAAAGTAGAGGAAAAGCTGAACAAGAAGTTTGAGAGCAGACAAAATCGAAGAGGTCACGGTGGACGATCTGCTGGACGGTCATATGGTGGCCGAAATGAAGATCTGAAAAAAAAGGATGAGGCAAGTAGCAGTCAGAATCAGCGCAGAAATAATTCCAATCACTTCCAGGATCAGAATAATAGAGATTAGAGAGGAAGAGGAAGAGGACAAGGATCTGGAAGAGGTGGCTTCCATGGAACATGTTTTCACTGTGGAGAAGAAGGTCATAGGGCATTTGAATGTCCTCAGCGCCAAGGCAGAATAGATAGGAGAAATGAAGGCCAGGCCAGAGTTGCACATGTCGATGAAGATGCTAGATCATCAAATTCTGAAGATGCTGAAAGAGGAGAAACACTAATTAATAGAAGACTCTTGCTGAGTGGTGAGAATGAACCTGAACAAAGGAGGAGCCTGTTTCGCACTAGATGCAAGTGTGAGGGTAAATGCTATGATGTGATTATCGATAGTGGAAGAACTGATAATTTGGTGTCAGAAGAGATGGTGACAAAGTTGAAGCTCAAGAGATAGAAACACCCACATCCATATCGGATTGCCTGGGTACAGGATGACCACAAGGTCATGGTCAATGAACAATGTCTGGTGAAGTTCAAGATTGGTGGATACCAAGATGAGGTATTGTGTGATATCATATCTATGGATGCATGTCATATGTTGTTGGGTAGACCATGGCAGTTTGACATATGTGCTGTACATGATAGTCGTGCGAATACCTATTCCTTGACAAAGGATGGAGTGCAACATAAGCTAAAACCATTGAAGGAGACTGAAGAAAAGGTATGTGGTAATGCAAGGATAACTTTTGTTGATGGAAAAAATTTCCTAGATGGTATGAGGCATGAGCATGTATGTTTTGCTTTAATTCCAAAAGCTGGTAAAGAGGAAGTAGAAGATGTTCCTGTAGAAGTTACAGATTTGTTGAATGAGTTTCAGGATATTGTATCCGATAACTTGCTTGATTGATTACCACCAGTTAGGAAGATCAGCCATCAGATGGACTTGATCCCAGGAGCGAGTTTTCCGAATAAGGCAGCACACAGAATGACACCTGCAGAAAGTGAGGAGTTGAACAGATAAGTACATGAGTTGTTATAGAAAGGATTGATTCGAGAGATTCTGAGTCTTTGTGCTGTACCAGCGGTATTAGCACCAAAGAAGAATGGAGAATGGAGGATGTGTACAGATTCTAGGGCAATAAACAAGATTACAATCAAGTACAGGTTTCCATTGCCACGAATGGATGTTATTATGGACTATTTGAGTGGAGCTATGTATTTTTCAAAGATAGATCTAAAAAGTTGATATCATCAGATTTGGATCAGAGAAGGAGATGAATGGAAGGCTCCCTTCAAGACAAAGGAAGGACTATATGAATGGTTAGTCATGTCTTTTGGGCTAACCAATGCACCGAGCACTTTCATGCGGCTCATGAACGAGGTTCTGAAAGAATTTCTGGGTAAGTTTGTCATTGTTTACCTAGATGATATTTTGATATTTAGTAAGACATTGGAGGAGCATATGATGCATATTCGTATGGTATTTGAGAAGTTGAGAGAAGAGAAATTGTTGATTAATTTGAAGAAGTGCAGTTTTGTGAAGAAAGAGTTAGTGTATTTGGAATTTGTAGTTTCAGCAGAAGGTCTAAAAATGGACCCAGAGAAGGTATAGGCTATCCTTGAATGGCCTACTCCAAGGAATGCTACTGAGGTAAGATCTTTTCTTGGTCTAGCTAGCTTTTACAGAAAGTTTATCCGAAATTTTAGCAGTATTTGTGGACCCTTAACTGAAACAATGAGAGGGGATAGAAAAGAGTTTAAGTGGACTAATGGGGCAGAAAAGAGTTTTCAATTATTGAAACAAAAAGTTACAGAACAACCTGTTTTAGCACTTCCAGATTTTAATAAGGTGTTTCAAGTAGATTGTGATGCTAGTGGTACTGCAATAGGAGTTGTTATGAGCCAAGAAGGTAAACCTGTTGCGTATTTTAGTGAGAAGTTAAATGATGCCAAGAGGAAGTATTTTGTTTATGATCAGGAATTTTATGCTATAGTTCAGGCATTAAAGAAGTGGAGACATTATCTGCTTCCTAAGGATTTTGTTTTGTATACTGATCATCAAGCTTTGCAATATTTGAATAGTCAAGGAAAATTGAATCAAAGGCATTTGAAATGGGTTGAGTTTTTGCAGAGTTATACATTTGTTTTGAAACACAGAAGTAGAAAGTCTAATAGGGTTGCAGATGCTCTTAGCAGAAGGCAATTATTGCTGACAGAAATGCAGATTGAACTGGTTGGGTTCAAGGAACTCAAAAATTTGTATCCAGAGGATCCTGATTTTGGTGAAGCTTGGAAAGCTTGTACAGAACTTGTTACTCTAGACAGGACGAAATGGTTGGATTTCATCATCCAGGATGATATGCTATTTAGAGGGAGTCAGTTGTGCATCCCACGAAGTTCTATGAGGGAGAATCTCATCAAGGAGAAGCATAGCGGAGGATTGGCTGGACATTTTGGTCGTGATAAAACCGTTAGTTTGGTTAGTGAGAATTATTATTGGCCGCAGTTGCAGCAAGATGTGAAGAAGTTTGTACAGAGTTGCAGAGTATGTCAGATGGTGAAAGGAGTGAAGCAGAATACAGGATTGTATCAGCCATTACCTGTACCAGAGAAGCCTTGGGAGGATATCAGCATGGACTTTGTTCTTGGTTTATCGAGTACTCAGTGGGGGCATGATTCAATTTTTGTGGTGGTTGACAGATTTTCAAAGATGGCACATTTCATTCCCTGCAAGAAGACTAATGATGCTATTCATGTAGCAGAATTGTTTTTCAGAGAAGTAGTGAGACTTCATGGTTTGCCAAAGACCATAGTTTCAGATTGGGACACTAAATTTGTTGGATATTTCTGGCATACATTGTGGAAGAAGTTGAAGACAGATTTAAAGTTCAGTTCATCACATCATCCACAGACTGATGGACAGACAGAGGTGGTGAATAAGAGTTTGGAAAATTTGCTGAGATGTTTGGTTGGAGATAAGCCAACGGGATGGGATTTGATTTTACCACAGGAAGAATTTGCATACAATAATTCTGTCACCAGGAGCACTGGTAAATCACCATTTCAGATTGTATATGGAAGTAGTCCAAAAAATGCATTTGAATTGAGGAAGATAGATAAAGGAGAAATAAGTAGTGCTGAAGCTGAAGATTTTACAGAACACTTGAAGAACATCCATGGGGAGGTGAGGAAGCATATTACCAAGATGAACGCACAGTATAAGGCTAAGGCAGATGAGAAAAGGAGGTATAAGGAATTTCAGGTCGGTGATGAAGTCATGGTTCATTTGCGGAAGGAGCGGTTTCCAGTTGGTACATATAACAAGCTGAAAATGAAGAAGTTTGGACCATGCAGGATATTGCAGAAACATGATTCAAGAAACGCATATAAGGTAGAATTGCCTACTGAGCTAAATATTTCACCAGTGTTTAACATTTCAGATCTGACAGAGTATCATGAAGGAGGTGTTGAAGATGAGATCACAGCAGCACAGTGGAGTATTCTAGCAACTAGTTCAGACACTAAAGAGATTGAAGATATACTGGATAGTCGTGTTGGCAAAAGCACAAGGAACAGGACATATGAAGAATATCTGGTCAAGTGGAAAGGATGACCTGTTGAAGATTCATCATGGCTAACAAAGGAGGAGGTTAACCGTCTTGGTTTTCCTCTACACACCTGAGTCGTGACAGGGTCACTTCTCAAATTACCCCGGGTGTCTGATGTAGGAGCATCCTGGGTGTAAGAGCAATCTTGCATCACCCAAAAATATTTATGTTTTTATATTCAATAAGGGTTATTTTGTGCAGAGCTGCTATTTATGGAAAGTTACTATTTTTGGTAATTTTTGTATGTGCTCAGAATGATCTGATTTCTTTCTTGGAGGTTGATTTTGGTCATATAAGTCTACCAGTAAAGTTTCATTGCCAGATCAAGTGTATATTGGAAGATATTGAAGATTTTTGGTATTGGCAATAGGGTACAGAAACTTTGAACTCGGTTTTGAAGGCTTTAGAGGCCCCGGATGAGGTCAAAAATTTGGGTGACGAGCGCTTGTGCTGGTCAAGCTTATAGAGCGCTTCGTGGCATTTTCGAAATGGGGTTATAATAGCCGATCGGGTCAACTGGTGATGATTTATGGTCTTCAGAAGTTGGGCCACCTGAAATGGCGAAAAATAATTTTCTTCAAAATTTTTGTTCGGGTTTCAAAGGTTATCTTGAGCCAACTATGATGTAATGAAATGTGAAATAAAATAATTCTAAGTTTGGTCGGCCTTATTGGCTAAAATTCTGGAACCTTCCCAGGCGGTGAAAAATTGCCTATATAAGGAAGGCTGTATTATTGTCTTAGGTAGTTCAGAATAGTTCTGGGTAGTAGATCTGGGTATTGATTCGAGGCTTTGTCCTACAGAATATTGTAAGGGAATGCCCATGTGGCTTTGCATATTGTAATTCTAAAAGTTTGTAATTCCACATTTGTGGAGATAATAAGAAGCCAATTTTCTGTTCTTGCATATTGTTGTGGCTTCTCTGTTTCTGTTATGTGTTTTTGGTATTAAGGGGAGCACCCTTCATCAGATTTGATGTCTATGGATGAGAAAAACATCTCTAGCTCATCCCAAAAAAATTCCTCCTCATCAGATTCCTCTTGATCTACTACGATAATACATAGATTGAGAAATAACCTCATGCATATCAACATGTTCTTCCTCAAGGACAAAGCTATCTTTGGGATCCTCATTTTAATCCTCCATATTATAGAGGAATTCCTGTTGCAATAACTAATTTTATTCCTCTTCCTCCACAAAAGAAGGAATCTCTTCAAATAAGAGGACTGGATCCTCTTATTTATGTCCAGTCTCCATTTAGAGAGAGGTTTGTATGGTTTAAAACCCCTCAATTTCCTTTTGCAGCAACTCTGCTTTTCCTTCCTTTGGTTTCTCTAGTTTTGGCCCATGTGAAAGCTCATAAAAAATAGGCTGCAACTCCTCCCATGGAAGCTCCTTTATCCTATTCTTACTCTCCCAAAATGGCATGTTAGGACCATCAACAGTCCATACAATTGGTCCACCCTTAATGAGTAGAATGGAAACAAGTATCAAAGGCTGAGAAGGTGAGGTTTCTTTCACAGGGAATGGAGAAGTTATAAAAACAATCTCTTGGAATGAAGGGGGATTCTTGAATCTTTGAATTAAAAATTTAGGAGAGGGGGCCTTAGGCTCTTGTATAGATTCAAATGGTGGTGAGGGCTACCATGTCTAAAACTAAAAAATTTATGCTTTAGAGCCATTTGTACTTTGGATGCTTGCATTTGAGAAAGCTTAAGCCTTGTTTTTTCTTCATCTACAACTATCTTTTTTGGAATATACTCCTCAAACTTCCTCTGTTGTTGGGCCTCCTTTCACAACTCATAAAGATAGGCCTAGTATGTCTCCTCTTCTTGTTGCATGCCAAACTTTTGCAATTGCTGGGTCATATTAAATTCATCTATTTTGATTTTGAAGTCCAAAAACATGCCCTTGAGCTCACTAATGCCATTTGAGGATGCTAGGACTAATGGAATAGGGGAAGGAGGGTGGTAAGTGTATCAGACATGTTAGCCATTTGATGCAACAAATGATTTTGGGCTATAACCAATAAATGGTTGAGGGGGCTATAACCAAGAAATGGTTGAGGTTGGTATTGGTATTAATAGTAGGAGGACTAAGTGGAAGTGTTTTCATGGTATGTGGGAGATTAATAATCATTTCTATGAAATGGTTCCATTGTTAAAGCTTCATAAAAGTTGAAAATTCATAGAAAAATTAGAGGTCACATAGAATCAAAAGTGATCTTGTTCATACCAGCACTAGGACTACTTGAAACCAGTAGATTTTGCACTCAAAGTTGCCACAGTGTTTTATTATAATGCCTCCAAAGGCTAATGGAATTAATAATAACACCCAAATTATCAGTGAATAATGACTAAACTAGCTAACCAATAGACTTATGTAGCTTAATCATGGTGCTCCCACTAGGCATGCTAGCAAAGAATTTTTTATGGCTAAAATTACTTTTAGACACATAGCCTATGTGAATCTCAGTGAATGAAGGACCTTATGTGATTTCATTGAACAACCTTCATGATTTTAGAAGTTGACTCTTCATATTTTATGCTAAGAGGGCAAGGTAAAGATTGATACTAATCTAAAGGGTGGTGATACGCCAAACTTTAGGAACAATTTAAAAAATCAATGAAAAAGATATCCTAGGAAAATGGGATCTCAAGGAAACCTCATAACACATACACATTAGGCACAATCATAGTTAATCCGGAAGCCTTAAAACATAGGACATAAAGTGAACTATACAATAACACTTACAAAATAGAAAAGCCTAAAGCATAATCTACTCAACAAAATTCAAAGATACATACACTTAATTCAGAACCAATATTTAATTAGAACTAAAAAATTCATGAACAATGAATCCTTAAAAGACCAAAGGCTTGGAAGCACAATTGATTGTATTTCACTAATTCAATTGCACACTACAATTTGAGGCTAAAAAATAGATTTCACAATTTCTATGAAAATTCCTCTTCTAGTTCCAAAAAGTATTTTCTATATTACAACATTTTGCATTAAAACACTAGCCAAGGAACGACCTGATTCCAAATAACAAAAATCCATGGAGAAAATACACTAGGTATCTCACTCTGCGTAGCAAAGAAATGCCACTTCTATCACTAGCCCTGAAAAAAATATAGCAAGCACTTGATGCGTTAACATGATCACATTCTTCTCTGAAAAATGATAGATACAAAAATTGTAACAAACTCACTTGCAACTATGTTGAATAGAATGACAGAGCTTGTGGATGGATGACATGTGGAATCCTTTTCCTTATCCATTGAGAGGACACATGGTAGACAAGTTCAAGAGCTAATGCAAATGGAAATTGAACTTTAGATAAAATCCCACAAGACAACCATGTGCATTATTTAGAATCCCTCGGACCCACTAACGTGGTGCTCAAGTGTAGCTTTCAATGAAGAGAGGAGAAATCTTGATCCAAAATGCACGCCATATTAACAAGTGGAAAGCATGTGCTGCTCCTTAAGAAAAATTGTCATGAAGAGGGAAATGGAGCAACATCAAAGAGATTTAGTATGTGGAATAGTGAGTTTTAATTCACAAGCACCTCAAGGGAACTTTGATCTTTACTTCTTTTGGTCTTCAATGCCTCAACCAATTCAACTTCACAAAGATAATATTTCTTGATCCTATCAAACATTCAAAATCTAAAATATTTCTAGGCTTAGAGATCCTAAGGATGTTCCATATTTTAAGATTTAGGTACCACCAACCTTGTAAATCCTCAATTTATTATTTTCCTAATATCTGTATACACCCAAAAATGGTCAAGCTAAAATCAAAGTGAGAAATAAGGGAATAATTAAATAAAAAGGGTCAATTAATTGTGCAATTGATTTAAATCAAGTTAATTGTATAGTTAAATTAAATCAAATTCAACCCATTCAAGGGGTACACATGGCTAAAGATAAATCAATTAAATCAATTATTAATTCCTATTTTCCTCACCAACCACATGAGGACAAAATTGAATCAACCAATGAAAATTAAGGATTGAACTCACATGGATCAAAACAAAATCGATTCTCCACCACACATCTTGAGAATGAATCTTGACCATTCATTTTGTCTCTTTGTCCCAACCTTTGAGAACAAAATATTTAAATTGTCTCATCATTTGAAACCATCAAATTAACTCAAACCTAACCATGGTTGATCTTACCCTACCCCTAAACTTTGGTAAAATCTATAAAAGGAGACCAAAAATCAAGAGAAAGAATTCAATCATCCATCCACTTTCATGCATTCATATTATAGGTATTTTCATAGTAAATTCATAGCATAAATTTAGCATGTTTAGCATAATTGAGCTAAGCTAGGCATAATTTCATCTTAAATCATTCAGTTTATCATTTTAGAATTGTCTCTAATGGATGTCAAGCTGAGAGCATTGCATTAGCTTCTTTAAATAGAGAACCATGAGATGTTTATTGCTTTTGATTTCAATTCCATAGGATTAAATGTTGAATTAGTATAATTTGGATTGATATTGTAGAAAACTAATTTCATGAAGGTATTTTACATACACAAAGTGGTGCTCACTATGAGGCTCAAGGCCTATGATAACACATTTGATGTTTATTTGCTAAAATTGTATGAATTTGTGTTGCAGATTTCTATTTTACAGGTGAAATAGTGCATCTAAGAAGAGAAGTAGTGTGTATCAAGTAAATGTTGATGCCTTTGCATGGAGAAATAGTGCACCTACACAAAATATTAACGTCTTTGCACTAAGTGTCGACGCATACCTAATTCTTCTATCTTCTATCTACAATTCTTTCAGCACTTACGTCCTGACCTCGCCATGCATTTAATCTCCATTTTAGCACTTTTTATCTTTGTGACATTTTTTTATGACACGTATCATGAAATAATTAAGTTCTTTTAAAGGTTCTTGTATCACATAGAAATAATTTAATAGAGCATTTAATAGATTATGTAGCGTGTATAATTAACAGAGTAGCGCATATGCACTTTTTTATAGTGTGTAGGTCTATCTTCTTTAAAATTTGAATTTTGCACATTTAATGGCAATATTTTTTTGTTTTGCAAATGATAGGGCATAAAAAAGTCCAAAAACTAGAATCCAAAATTCATAAAGAGGAGAAACAAGCAAACGAAATGAAGAGGGAGGATCAAATTCATTTGAACAACCTTTTGGAATATTCAAAACAAGAAGGAGAGGCCTATGAAAGGTATTTGGAAGTGATTCAAGCTTATAAGTATAAATATTTATCTCTTTATTGGATCTTTGTTCCTTGAAATTAATAAATTTTAATCAATTTGGGAAAAGGAAACTTGATTGCTTCAATTTTCTTCATGTTTACATTGGTTGTGTTGAACTAATGTTTATGAAAAGGGGATGCTAAGGAGCTGGAACGATCACCGCTAGGTGAGTGAAAAAAGGCAAAAATGAAATAAAAAATGCACCTAGCCTTTTCTAGCTTTGAATAAGGTAATCCTAGCACCTTATGTTTTTTCTTAAATTGTGGCTTTTCACTTCAAAACTTAGCATAATTAGAAGCAAATTTGGATCTTGAGTAAGGCACTAGGGATATGCTCTTCACTTTTATAAGTGAATCAAACTCCTAGAAGTGCTAAACTTGAGAGAAGAAGGAGCTAAGGAATGAACAAACACAATAAATAAAAGCCTATTTATTTGTGGATGAGAGTATTAGGTGATTATTCTCTTCACCTTTTAGGTGAATGAAAAAGCTAGAAATACTCAAATCCTTCCTAGATTAAAAGAGGCTTGGAAATTGAACCTTGTTAATCATGTTTGGAAGTGAAAGGTTATTAGGAATAGTCTCTTCATCTTTGGTGAATAGAACTCCTAGACCTACTTTTTCATTTTATTTCATTACTTTCATGAACATACTAGAAATTTAGTGGGCTCGCCTCCCAAGAACATGCCTTAACGAGGCCGGCGAGAGGGACAACCCAAAGTGGGATACAATTTCTTTTTCCATGATAATCCAACCCACTATAAAATAAAATGCATTCATCATTAATTGGGTGAATGAAAAGATAAAATCAAGAATGGTACCTCCTTTAGGAGTCCTTCGGGATTGTGTAAAACTCCAACATACTAATGGTGGGAGTCCTCTATAATGGAGGACAAAAATTATTTCTCTTTTGAACGATATACATACTAGCACCTGTATAAATTAGCAAGCCTACCTAATTAGAGCCATGTTTAAAAGCCAAATTTGACCATAGGTAGATTGTATGAAGTGATTTATTGTGAAAATGATCTCAAATACTTAAACCTTTGTGTTTAGAGGTCAAAATTAAAGACAAGTGTTTGTGAGTTTGCTGCATTTGATGATACATGTTACAAGAAGGAAACATCCATTCCAATTTAATAAATCTTTAAAAAAAAAAATCTAATTCAAAAAGAAGAATCATTAAAAAGGGAATAAATTCAACCGACTCAACTCTTGTTAATGCTAGTTTTCACTAGATCTCATTGCTTAAAGATATCCCTTCAAGAAGACAAAACATGCATTAGACAAGCCATTCCCTATGAAGATTACATTTTCCAATATCCATTTGACGAAGAACAAGAACAAGAGGATAAAATCCCTAATCTATTCAAAGAAAGAATTATAGTCCTATGGAGAGAAATAATGATTATCATGATCTTAATCAAAATCAAAACCGTGAAAATAAAAATGATAATCATCCTATAAATTGAAGGAATGAAGAAGAAACCGAAGAAAGGGTTAATGAGGCAGCCCAAGATCCCTTATTCCTCAAGGTTATGGATAAAATTTTAGAAAGGGATAAAGAAAGATACTTTCTAAATTTAGCTCTATTAGGAGTTAAACTTCCTCATGACTATGACACATCGATCTTGAAGAAGGATGAGGAAGAAGAAAATACATTAGGAGCTATGAATAAACAAATTAAGTTATTTTAAGATCAAATTGATAACATGAAAAAGGCAGCTGAAGCTAAACCATTTTCAATTGAAACAATATGCCCTTTTCCTTTCGATAAAAAATTGATCATGGTGCCTTTTCCTCCAAATGTGGTTTTTCCAAGATATGATAAATACATGGGTAAATTGGACCCATGAGGCCCACTTAAGAGAATTGTGTTCTCTAAGCATTGAATTCATGCATGATACCACACACCTAATGAGATTATTTCCAAGAAGCCTTGGAGGGAAAGCTATGAAATGGTTTTCACAACTATCCCTGAGTATAAAAACTTTTGAAGAATTGGCCTCTAAATTTTTAACTCATTATTTGTACAATATTGAACATGAAATTTCCATGTTAAACCTATGTGATACCAAACAAAAAGAAGGTGAATATTTTCTAAGCTTTTTCCAAAGATGGAGAATAGTTTTTTCTCAATACCTAAGAAGCATACTTGAGAAAGAAAAGATGGAAATTTTCATGAATAATTTAAATATGCAAATGATTTATTGGCTTAAAATTCAATGTCCCCCTACCTTTGAAAAGATTATTGAAAATGGGATCAAATTTGAAGAAATGTTAGTAAAGAAAGGAGAGTTAAAATTTTTTAAAGAAAATAGTTTTTTCTAACAGTAATAATAACTTTAACAACAATAGAGGTGGTAATAACAACAATGAAAAACCTAGGTTTTGGCTAAAGAATACCAAAAAGAATCTTGTCAATGATGGTGTTGTGGAAGCCAACAATCTTAAAGCCTCTCCCTTTAATTTATCAAGTGGGTCTAATCAAACCAATAATGCTAATAAAAAATCCAAGACCCATTTTAATAATAACAACAATTCTTTCAATAATCAAGGAGCTAATAAGACAATAAATTTCTTTAACACAACACAAAGAAGGAAGTTTACACCCTTGGGAGAACCTTTGGAGAAATATTTGAGAACTCTCTTTGCTAATAAAATCATCACGTTGCCAGAATCAAGACCTTATGAACCACAAGTCAAACCATCATGGTGGAATGATGACCATTATTGTGAATATCATAGAAACAAAGGACATAAAACAAATGTGTACATGAGACTCAAACATGTGGTGCATGACTTGATAGATGATGGAAAAATAAAAGTGTATGGTCCCCAAAATAATGAAGATCATACGACCTTCAAGACTCCCTTCTTAAGTCATTAGAAAGGAGAAACATCTAATTCAAATCAAAACAATAGTAAAGGTTTTAAGATAATAATATATGATAGTTGTGACATTTGTCATAAGATTCTATGACAACACTTATGACAGTTTATGAAAGATTCCTTACACAGGTGGACATGCATGAGAGATGACTTAGACAACTATAAGAGCATTTATAAGGGGCTAATTTTGGGGGTGGGTGTGAGGTTTTTCCAAGTGCTTTTATTTCAGATTATTTTATGATACTACAATGTTATTCATCCTCACAAATCCCTATAATTTGGGCCTTGAGCTAGAGTTAATAATTCAATGTTTTTTAGTTTCCAAGGTAATGGAGTGCTACTGAATTTTCATCATAGGTATACATATAAGTGTATTTATATTTTATTATTCATTGGATTATTAATATAATTTCCTCTCTTTATGTGGTGTATTTTTTCTTGAAAGGGTTTCTCCATGTAAATTTGGTGTTTTATTTGCAATGGCTTTCTAGTTCTTGTTTTCATTCTACAATTACTTTATTAAGGGTTAATATTTGGTTTTAGATTTGCATAAATAAATAGTTTAAGTTATTATTGAAAGATTTATTCACCTTGGTTTACAACATGTGGTATCAGAGCTAATGGTTCTATTGAGGGAGAGACACCTTTCTCTTTAAGTGTTGAAGGTTCTTTGTTGCAGTGGGAGATTTTGTTTGGTGGATTTTTTGCAAATTTGAGAAAGGTTATATACCATGGCCTCCACCTCTTGTCAATATATTGAGAATTTCAATGGTACTAGTTATGAGATGTGGAAGTTGAGAGTCGAGGATCTCCTTAAAGAGAGAGAGATCATTAGGTGCTAGTTTCAAAAGAAAAGAAACCACGTGATTCTATCTTATTAGATGAGG
The DNA here is from genome assembly GCA_027943335.1 of Chamaecyparis obtusa. NCBI lineage: Eukaryota > Viridiplantae > Streptophyta > Pinopsida > Cupressales > Cupressaceae > Chamaecyparis > Chamaecyparis obtusa. The sequence continues at coordinate 1,961,351 of BSBK01003479.1, forward strand.
AGTGGAAAAGAAGGAACAAGGAATAATTTAGTTGTGTCTCTCAAACTCCATCCTCCTAAATGTCTCTAGAGAAGACACAACCTACAAGATATGGAGGAAAATAGGTGATATCTATCAAACTAAGAGTTTTTCTAACAATCTATATTTTAAAAGGAATTTGTATTCTTTAAAAATGAAAGAGAGTGACTCTATTGTTGAACTTTTGGTTGCATTTAATTTAATTTTAAGTCATCTTGCTTCAATAGATGTTAAGATAAAAGATGAAGATAAATGCATCTTTTTTATTTTCTCTTTGCCCAATTCTTGGGAAAATCTAGTTATTTCCATGTGTAGTGGTGGTTGTGAGCCTAAGATGGACACTATAGTTCCCATTCTTCTTTTAGAAGAGATGAGAAGAAATACTATGAATGGTGGCTCTCAAGATGCCTTTATGAGTTGTGGCATGGTCAATCTCCTAGTGTTAGTTATTTCAAAGTTTTTATAAGTAGATGTTACATAAAAAGATATGAAAATTCAAGAATGTTTGATCCAAGAAGTGATGAGGGAATACTCTTAGGATATTCCACAAAGAGAAAAGACTATAAGTGCTTGAACAAGAGAATGATTAAGACAGTGGAAAGTGCTAATGTAAGAGTATATGATTTTTTTTAGCAGAACGATGAATCTAACAAGAAGGAACCTGATGATTATCATGGGTTTGTATATGTACAACCAATGGAGTAGGACTCTATAAAAAAACCAATGGAGAGACAAGTCAATGAACAAGAACTGATACAAGTGGTTGAGGGTACTCCAAGATTTGAACTGGTATTTCCAAGGTATGTGAAACTGAATCATTCCATTGATCAAATTATAGGTGAAATACATGTTGAAGTTTTAACAAGAAGAAATGAAAGAGAAAGTAAATGTTTTCTATTTGAACTTGAACCTAAAAGTGTGAAAGATGCATTGAAAGATTATGATTGGTTGAAGGATATGGAAGAAGAATTGGAGTAGATTGAGAAAAAAAAAAACCTGGACATTAGTACCTAGACCGATGAACAAGAATGTAATAGGTACTAAGTGGACTTTCAGAAACAAAATGAATGAAAAAGGTGAAGTGCTAAGGAACAAAGCAAGATTGGTGTACAAAGGATATGCACAAGAGGAAGGCCTAGACTATGGTGAAAATTTTTTAGTTGTGGCCAGACTTAAAGGTGTAAGGATATTTCTTGCATATGCTGCTTAGAAAGGATTCAAATTATATCAAATAGATGTTAAGTCATCTTTTATTACTAGTGTATTGGAAGAAGAAGTATACATTGAAAAACATGAAGGCTTTGCCAATTCATAAGGTAAGAACATGGTGTACAAATTGCAGAAAGCTTTGTGTGGATTGAAATAAGCACCTAGGGCATGGTATGAGAGATTGCACTCATATATGATTTAGATTGGTTTCACGAGAACAAGTGACAACAGTAATGTAGATTTAAATATTGAGAAAGAGGATAGGTTACTGAATGCATATATATTTGTTGATGATATCATTTTTGGTGGTAATGAAGAATTGAGTAGATCATTTACAGAGGAGATGGGGAAAGAATTTGATATGTCTATGAATGGTGAGGTAAAATTCCTTATTGGATTGTAGGTTCAATAGTTGAAAAAAGGTATCTACATAAGTCATTCCAAATATGTGAAACATATATTGAAGAGATTTGGGTTAGAAGACTAAAAACCGGTTGGTACCCCTATGGTAACCAGTTGAAAATTGTCAAAAGAAGATGATTCTAAAGAGGTGGATGATACTATTTATAGGTCCATGATTAGTAAGCTACACTATGTGGTGAATAGTAGACCAAATATTGCATAGGCAGTTGGATTAGTGGCTATATTTTCTTCAAATCCTAAGGAATCACATTTGGTTGTAGTAAAGAGAATCTCCAGATATCTTAAGGGGATTGAACATTATGGTCTTTGGTATGGACATAAGGGTGATTTTTATTTAAGTGTATTTACTAATGATGATTGGGTAGGTAATGTTGATGATTAGAAGAGCACATGTGGGGGTGCATTCTTTCTTGGAGATAGGCTTGTATCTTGGACAATCAAAAATCAGAACAGTATATCATAATCAACAATTGAAGTTGAATATGTTATTGTAATTAATTATACATAGGTAGTGTGGATTAAGAATATTTTGGAAGGAAATTAGGAGAAGGTAACTGAACCAATAGTTATCTATTGGGTGACCCCACAATAGTGGGCTACACTTTTTTAGACATGCTGATTTTTGCTGAAATAACACATTTTTAATAAAATATGGTTATTTAAGCCTTGAAAGGTTCCATTTGAAGGAATTAATTAAAAATGATTAGCTCAAAGCCTCTTAGATGAAAAAAACATTGATATAACATCTATACTCTGCATTCATACCTGCAATGGAGTCTCCTTCGCACCTATTAAAATGCTGACAAAAAATCACTTTGAATTTATCTTTTGGGAGATCAAATGAATCCATTTGACAAACCTATCTATTTAGTAAGGTACTATTGAGGAAAATATTTCCAATGATTATAATGTTAATATATATTAAGTTTATTATGACTTTGTATGTTTAGTTTTACTAAACATAGATATTTCACCGTATGTCTACCTCTAAGTTTGACGCTTATGGAAAAATAGTAAATGAGAGAAAAAAAATTCTAAAAAATATATATGCCCTAGGTATTTAAGTTAACTTTCTATCAAAAAAATAAAAATTAAATTGGACAAATACATGACAAGTTATAAGGTATGTAGTCAAGGTATGTCAAAATTACGGTTTAGTCAACTTCAAAAGTTAATAAATCATGAAATAATCATGATAATGTCATCAAACCAATTGCATTCCCTTCATATGGATGTTACAAAACTAATTTTGAAAGAATCACATTGATATCTATTTTATAAAAAAAGTTATACTCTATGAAAACAATGTAACTCTTTGAAAATGACGTTTTCAGCAACATACCAGTTTTTGTGGGAGAAAAAAAAAAATTCAAATAAATTAAAAAAATAAAAATAAAAAATATATTTAGAATCTAGACAGAAAATCCTAAAAGACTCTAATTTACTTCATCTTCTTATTTCAAACGGTTTAACGACAATATGTATTTGAATCAGAAAGTTTTTTTCAAAATGTAGAGTTCGGTGTCCATTCAGGCAAAAAAGTGTAACCCATTATTGTGGGTTCACCCTATTGTGACAATACAAGTTCTATTAACATATCTAAAAACTTGGTAATGCACTCTAAGACTAAGCATATAGCTATCAAATATCATTTTCTTAGAGAACATGTACAAGAAAAGTAAGTAAGGTTGGAATATGTGCCAACTAAGGAGAAAGTTGTTAATATTTTAACTAAACCATTACCTAAGGATACATTTGAGTATTTAAGAGGTAAGTTAGGGGTTATTCTCCTATCTAACTTGAATTAAAATAACATTTAGTTGCATCAATCCAAGTGTATCCATTGAATATATTTATGTTTGGATTGATGTTGTTGGGCTACTCCTTAGGGGGAGAAATCTAGGAAGTGTTTTGTTGTGTTTAGTTAGGTATAGAAAAGCACATATCAAGTGAATTAGACACATTTGGAATTTTTGTCAAAGGGAGAGAGTAAGTAAAGAGAAAGTAAGGAGATTGTTCAAAGATGTAGTTCAGGAAAGTGCAGATGACAAAAGTTTAGTGCAAGGGGGAGTAATTGTTGAACACGTTCATGCAAAATGTATCTTGTAGGTGTGAGTTTTGAAGATAGTATTTCCATAAATGTAAAAGGGAGAGATTATTGGTATAACTAATGTAGAGATGGTAAGTGATTTTTGGAGTTTTCATGATATAGATTTCATTGCATGATGATCAGTTATTGGGTTGTCATTGATGTCAAGTATTGACCAAGTGTTGCTAGTATGTTGTTGAGTATAATTTTGATGATCAAGGTGTTGCAGTAAGTTTCAGTTGTAGTGATTCTTATGGGAGATTTAGGGATGTCTCTAAATATCAAATGTATGAATGATACTATTGATGTAGATCGATAAGAAATTTATGATCGAATGAAGGTTAACCATGCAATTTCTAGAATAGTTAGTGACAAGCGATAGGTGATTTGATTGGTTTGTCAAATCTCTGTTGTTTCTTGTGGTGTAGTTATAGGATATGATGGTTAAAAATGTGTATATTCTATGGTTGCAATTGTAACTAATTTGAGTAACAAATGTAAAGGATATGTGACCAATGAGAAGAGTAAGAGTTGTTAATAGGTTGAAGTGTTTGTGTTCTTGAGTGACTATTAATAAATCATTGATCGATGATCGGTATAGAGGTTGGGGTAAATTCAAATGAGTTAGTTATGATCTAGTGACATGTCTTAAATATTGGAGGTGATGATCTAGCATCACATTTTTTATGCTAGCGTGTGGGGAAGATTCTAAAGGAAGCAAGTGTTTGGTCAAAATGTGTTTGACCCCTTAACACAAATTTCTATGTTAATCATTATATTGGACAACATGGTATAGGGAAACAACATTATACATTGATATGTGTGTATTGGTGTGTTTGATTTGAGTGGGATATTTGTAAGTTAAATTATAAGCCATTTAGGCAAATCTTAAGGCAATGGAAAACTCAAGGGCTTGATGACCAGTATATGATGGATAAAATTGAAAGTTTTTAGTGTCGATTGTGTGTTGGGAAAGTGTGGTGCAAAGTGAAAGTTGTGATCAAGCCAGGTTAGATTTAAGTGTGTTAAGAAGATATTGTGTGCTTCAGTAGATCTGATCAAGAAGAGGTGGTGCTATTCTACAGATCTTTCTCTATGTTGTTCCCTAATAGTTACAATAGTCAAAATACCTTATCTAGGTGGATATTAGTAGGTCCCTATTGTAAATCCTCTAACAAGGTGGCACATTAGCTTGTGTTTAAATTCCTCTAACAATTCCTACTCTTAATATGGTAAAGGTCCTAACAGGCCTAAGGTAAATCCCTTTACCAAGTAGCACATAACAGTGCTTTTATAAACTCCTAACATGGTTAAGCTCCTCACTAGCTATCCTTAAGAAGAGTACCTCATTTAGTGGGTACAGATCCCCACTGTGGTTTTTTTCCAATTTGGGTTTCCATGAGATAAATCTCATTGTCAAGTGTTTCATTGTTGTGTGGATGTTCTTATGATTATAATTTTCATTTTCTTCTATTAAGGTTAATCTTGTGAATTCTATTGTAAAGTTTAAGAGGTTGAAAAAGTTGAATAATTGGTAGATTACTCATTCACCATCCCCCCACCCCCTCTCAATAATATGATCCTAGGATTAACAAATCTTATGTGTTTTCTTATTGTAATGTGATTTCCTCGTGATGTGCTTCCTATTATCTATTTTGTCTAGATTTCTTTAAATGACCCTTGTTGTTTCATTAGTGCAAGGTGATAAAGGAATCAAAATGTCGTAACATTATTCTATTTGTATCTCACTTCTTCTATATATTCTTACATGTTATGTCATGCACGTTCTACTATTCATAAATGTGCATTTGTGTTGTCTAATTGGGGATGATGCAAGATGGTAGCTACTTATTATTTTTGGTCTTCATAATGTTGGCCCAAAAAAATTCTTCTTCATACCTCTTACATGCCTTTCTTCTATTATGCTTGTAGTTCTACTACCTTTGGGAGATGATGATAGTTCATTTTGATATAATATCTTGTGTATTATCATATGATTGTACTAACCCCAGAGTTGGTAGATCCCTTCCATTATCTCTTTTTTATGTGCTTATTTATCTTGATTTGTCCTTTCTTGAAGCTTCTCATAGTGGAAAAATCTCTTGTGGATATTTGTATGCTCCATCAAAGTCATTGCTCATGTTAAGGTGTTTGCAATCTCTTTAACATGAGGCCATACACTCTTCTCTGTGTTTCACATTTTGTACAAAAACATTATGATTTCATGCAATGTTTCTCTCTTATGGATGACCAAGGAGGAAATTATTTCCTTATGTTTATCCTTTTTCATTAGATCCCTTAATGGAAACAATCTTTCCTTAAGGACCGATCCTCCTTTGATCCCTATGGAAACAATCTTTCCTAGGCATAATTTCTTTCTCTTGGATCCATTAACATAAATAATATTTCCTTAAGGGTTGATCCTCCTTCTTTTATCCTTAAGGAAACAACCTTTCCTTAGGCCTGATCACCTTTTCTATGATCCCTAAGGAAATAGCCTTTCCTTAGTCTTGACCATTTCTTTGTTGAATCCCTTAATGGATACACTAATTTCCTTAAGGTCTGATCCTTTTTCATGGATTAACTATCATAACACAACTTTCTAGACCTTTCAATGCCATCTTTTGTGGCACTTTATTTTTTTTGGTTTATAGTAATAAAATCTCTTATTGGGCTAGTGACCTTGATAAGATCATCCTTTTCATTTGATCTACTTTACCATGACCATGAGTTCATATCATACTCCTGCTAAAGTGGGGGCTAAATGTATCGTCCTAAAAATTTAGCACCCATAATTGGATGCTCTAGGACCTATTAAGTCCCATTTTGGTGATTTTGAGGTCTAAGAATACATGTATTCAAGCTCTAGGATTGACAAGTGTAGGTCCATGCATTTTTAAAGACATCCTTGATTCTACTTCTTATTTCAAGATCAATACATTTAGGCATCTTCATGAATTTGAGAAATTACTACAGTTGTTCACGTGGGATTTTCATGCAAGGTGAATCTAACATTTATCTTGTTTACATTACTTTCCTTTATGCAATTTTAATTTCATTTCAAGGTTTATTCATATACAGGGGTTTAACCAAAGAAAATCCATTTTCACAACATTTTCCCCTTCTTTTCTATGCATCAAAATAGGTTATGAAGTTGCAGGTCCAGATCTAGAGAGTACAAACCTAGTTTCAGATCCTAAAAAAATTTCATTAGTTTTAGAGAAGTAAGGACCAAGTAGACCTATCGACTTGTACCCAAAATCTTGACTCGTTCCTACATTTTTGTCTCAAATTTTCATAGCTAATAGATTCTAGTCTCAAGTTCCTAGATCTAGAATTGCAACAAATTTTGACATTCTAGTGATAATCAAATTTAGATCCAAAGTTCAAGTTTCCTCGTCTAGTTTTAAGGTGCACATTTCTTTCCTTTTTCTTGCATTTACTTTCATATATCATATTTTATATCCTTTCTTTTCCATTATCATATCATCACACTTTCCTCCCCAAAGAGTTCAAATCCCTCAGTTTTACCTAAATCTTGCATTAGCACTCATTCATCCCTTAGGTTGTGCTAATCAGATTTATTTAAGGTTGGGTTTGGATTCCTAATGCATTTTGGGATTTGGTATCTACTATATTCTATGGTGTTGCATACCATTTCCCACCATACAACAAGATAAAAATAAAATACTTGGACATTCATTAGAAAGAAAGAATAATCTTTCTTACAACTACTCTCACTCATAGCCTTAGTACAACCATCTATTCATGCCTCCAAATTATATTTAATATTTTCTCCATTATCACACAAATAAATCCTCCATCCAAAAATATTATGATGACTACTAAAGGCACTACAACAAATCTAATGTAGGAGCATCCTTGGGCTCTCGAAAATCTCGCATCAACCATAAATATTTTCTTTCATCTTTTTTCTTGTTCAGTTTGCAATTTTTGTGTTTCTTTCGACATCCTTTTGTGTTGACTCATTTTCTCTCGTGGACATGTTTGGCATGTCCCTTATCTTGTGTTTGATCTTCCTTTGGGTTCACACCTTTATCTAATTCTTCTCGGTGGATTTTTCTTTTTTTTGAGGGGTTTGACCTATTTCTTCATTACATTTTTTACTAGTTGGAGTTTCCTAATCTTGTGAAGCATTTCATTGGCTTGCAAATCTGATTGGATCACCTTGAAATTTTATTATACTCCTGGATGACCTCCTTATGGGTTCATGCTTCATTTCAAATATTGGTGGGGGAGTTCTTCATGATTTTGGTCGACCTATATCTACACCTTACATTTTCCTACCTTGGGGATTGTGATCATTATTGACCGACTTGGATGCATTACTAATATCATATAAATTATTTGATTTGATCAGTATTGAGGTATCTTGATAGAAAAATAACTCTCTTAGATCCACATAATGGATAATCTATATTTTGATTTTTAATTAGGCTGGTATGCCTATTTTGTGAGCTTGCATGTTGCTGGCCTATTGTAAATAAATTCATGATCATGCAAACATCTGATCTTGCATTCTTTCTATTCCATGTTTTTGTTTTCGGTGTGTAACACTTGCTACATAGATTTGATTGTTCTAATTGAGGACCCTCTTGGTGTGGTTACATCAAGTGGTATCAAAGTGAGCTTTGATTCCTTGGGATTGAAAATTCCTATAATTGATTTGTTGCAGGGTGGAAGAGAGAGGATATGACCCATATCTATAAAAGACTTGCATAAAGATGGCCCAAAGAGGAAATGATAGAGGTGGTGGAGCATGAAGAGATGAAAATCTAGTTGTGATGGATATGCTGAGACAAATTGCAACATGATTGGAAGTTGTCAAAATGATCAAGAGAAGAGTTCAACATGTTGATAATGTGAGTGATGAAGAAGAGGAAGAAATGGTGGAAGAAGAGAAACCAGAGCTCAATTAGGGAGATGTCATACTCCTAAGATCCCTAACTTGGGTAAATACTAGACCACATTTTAACCCACCAAACTATGATGTAAAATTGGATTCAGATATTTTTCTTGACTCGATTATAGATATGGAGAATTATTTTGATTTTGAAGGCACAAGTGAAGATAAGAAGGCGAAGTATGCTTGCACAAAGTTGAAGGGAGATGCATCACTTTGATGGGAACATTTATAGAAATATAGACAGAGAAGAAGAAAATAAAAAAATAAATCTTGGGATAGGATGGTGAATAAGTTGAAGGTGAAGTTTTTACCTACAAATTATCAAGTGATTTTTTTTTGGAAGTTACAAAACTTAAAGTAGAAGAAATCTAGTGTAAACAAGTATACTAAGGAATATTACAAGTTGGACATTAGATATGGACATAATGAGTGTGATGTTGAATGAGTTGCAAGGTATCTTAATAGTTTAAGGATGTCTATACAAGATGAGATTAGTTTAATCAAGTTGCAGAGCGTGGAAGAGGTTTATCAATATGCCTTAAAGGTTGAGGAAAAGTTGAACAAAAGACACAAGAAAAGAAAAATATGAAGAGGAGGAAGATTTTAGAGAGGAAGTGCATCTATTGGAGCAGGAAAATCTTTTACAGAGTAGAACAAGGGTAAGGTATAAGTCAAAGAGGACAATTCACATTGAAGGGATGACAAGAACTTTCATCAGATTGGTGGACATAATGGCTATACGAGAGATGATAAGAAGATGTCTAGAGGAACTTTATTTAAGTGTGGAGAAGAAGGACACAAAGATTTTGAATGTAAATAAGGACATTCAAGTAAGAAGGTAGAGAACAGTGGAAGAGTTATTTTTCTGAGGAAGAACCTACTAGATCCCTAAACCAACCTAAAGATGGAGATTATTTGATGATAAGGAGAGCCCCGTGTAAGAATGAGATGGATTAAGAACCATTACATAGGAAAAGTTTGTACCAAAGCATATGTAAGGTTGAAGATAAGTGTTGCAAATTTATAATTGATAGTGGTAGTTTAGATAGTTTAGCCTCAAAAAGGGTTGGTGAACAAGTTGAAGTTACAAAGAGTGACGCACCCTAAGCCCTATTAGATAACATAGATTTAGAATGATCATAAGGTACTACTAAGTGAAAAATATTTGGTAAACCTAAAATTGGATCTTATCATGATGATGTTTTGTGTGATAGTATGCCTATGGATGTGTGCCATATCTTGTTAGGTAGAACATGTCAGTATGTTAGAAAAACATTTCATGATGGAAGAAAGAAAACATATACTATTGTTGAAAATGGAATGAAACAAGTTTTTCTTTCTTTAGAAGAGACTCATTAGAGTGAGGTTGTACCAATGTTAGAGTTTTTTTGGTTGAAGGAAGTAAATTCCTAGATGGTTTGAGAAATGAGAGTATGTTCTATACTTTGATTACTAATAAATATGATTTAGAACTAGGAGGACAACCATAGGAGATAAAGGACTTATTGATAGAGTATGAATACATAATCTCAGGTAATGTACCTGATAGATTATCACCTATGAGAAGTATTAGTTATTATATGGATCTAATTCTTGGAGCTTGTTTGCCTAATAAAGCTACACACTGAATGACACCTACAAAGAATGAAGAACTAAATAGACAAGTGCAAGAGTTATTAAAGAAGGGTTTGATGAGAGAAATTTTGATTCCTTATGCATTACCAGCAATATTATCACCTGAAAAAGAAATAGAGAATGGGGAATGTGTAATGATTATAGAGATATAAACTAGATCATAGTGAAGTTTAGGTTTCCTTTACCTAGGATGATGACATAATGGACTATTTGAGTGGAGCCAGATATTTTAAAAAGGTAGATTTGAAGAGTGGATATCATCAGATCAGGATCAAAGAGGCAAATGAATGGAAGACAAAATTTAAGATAAATAAAATATTATATAAATAGTTGGTGATACCTTTTGGGTAGACTAATGCACCAAGTACTTTCACGAGATTGATGAATGAGGTATTGAATGAACTCTTGGGTACGTTTGTGATTGTGTATTTGGATGACATTTTTATTTTCAATAAGACTAAGGAGGAGAATTTGTTTCATTTGAAACAAGTGTTGTAGAGAGTGAGACAAGAGAAGTTGTTGATAAATATTAAAAAGTGTAGTTTCATGAAGGAAGAACTAGTATACTTGGGATTTTTTATATCTATGAATGCATTGAAGATGGACCCTAAGAAGGTAAAAGAAATTGTTAAATGGCCTCCACTAGAAATAATTGGAGAGGTAAGATCATTTCATGGATTGGCTAGTTTCTACCAAAAGTTAATTAGGAATTTCAATTTAGTTTTCAGCCCTATGATTGAGAAAGTGAGAGGAGATTAGAAGGATTTAAAGTGGACATTTGGAGCAAACAAAAGTTTTGAATTGTTGAAACAGAAGGTGAATAATCAACCTATGTTATCCCTACTTGATTTCAATAAAGTATTTCAAGTTGACTGTGATGCAAGTGGTAATGTAATTGGATCAATATTGAGTCAAGAAGGAAAGCATGTTGCCTATTTTAGTAAGACATTGAATGGTGCAAAGAGAATATATTTAGTATATGACTAGGAATTCTATGACATAGTTCAATCCTTGAAGAAGTGGAGACACTATTTATTTCCTAAGGAGTTTGTATTATATATGGATCATTAAGCATTGCAATATTTGAATAGTAAAGGTAAGTTAAATCAGAGACACATTAGATGGGTAGAATTCTCACAAAGTTATACTTTTGTTTTGAAGTGTAGGAGTAGAAAGTCAAATAATTTTTTGATTCTTTGAGTAGGAGAAGGAATTTATTGGTAGAGATGAGAGTTGAAGTACTAGGATTTGATGAATTGAAGACCTTGTATGATGAAGGCCCTGATTTTGTCAAGCCTTAGAAAGCTTGTAAAGAGCCTATTGTAGTGAATCAAAGAAAGTGGTTGGAATATTTCATTCAAGATGAGATTTTATGTAGGGGAAATCAATTGTGTGTGCCTAGGAGTTCTACGAGAGACACTCTGATAAAATAAAAGCATAGTGGTAGATTAGCAAGATATTTTAGCATTGACAAGACAATAGATTTGGTAAGTGAGAATTACGTTTATCCTAAAACTCATAAGGATGCAAGGAAATTTTTTCATAATTGAAAAATTTGTCAAGTTGCAAAAGGGGGTAATCATAATGTGGAATTGTATAAACCTTTGACAATATTGGAGAGACCTTGGGAAGACATAAGCATGGATTTCATAATTGGATTGCCTAAGAAAAAGAGAGGGAATGATTTCATATTTATGGTAGTGGAAATATTTTCTAAGATGGAAAATTTAATACCTTGTAAGAAGACAACAGATGCAATGCATGTAGAAGACCTATTTTTCAAGGAGGTCGTGAGATTGTATGGGTTACCTAGAAGTATTATTTCAGATAGGGATACTAAGTTTATTAGTTACTTTTTTAGGACACTTTGGAGGAAAATGAAGGAAAATTTGAAGTTTAGTTCTACATCTCACCCACAGACATATGGACAAACAGAGGTAGTGAACAAAAGTTCAAGAAATTTGTTAAGATGCTTGGTTGGAGAGAAGACTGGAAGTTGGGATATGATTTTTGCAAAAGAAGAGTTTGCATATAACAGTTTAGTAAACTGGAGTGCAGGGAAAACACCATTTGAGATTGTTATATGCATGAATCCTAAAGGTATATCAAAATTGAGAAACATCAGTCATAAGGATAAAAGAAGTGCAGAAGCAAAGGATTTTGTAGAGCACATGAAGTTATTACATAATAAGGTGAAACAACATTTAGAATACATGAACCAAAAGTATAAGGAAAAAGAAAATGAGAAAAGAAGACATAAGGAATTTCAAGTTGGAGATGAGTTAATGGTATATTTAAGGAAGGAAATCTTTCTAGTTGGAACATACAATAAATTGAAGATTAGGAAGTTTGGACCTTGTAAAATCTTGAAGAAATTTGATTCATGTAATGCATATGAAGTTGAGTTACTAGAAACTTTGGGTATATCACATATATTCAACATTATAGATCTATATCAATATCATAAGACATAATTTAGTGATGACAGTGGACTAGATGTAGAGAAGAAGATCCATAAGAACAAACTAGATGAGATTGAAGATATTTTGGATAGCAAATATGGAAAAAGAATGTGTAGAAGACTATAAAAATAATATCTTGTGAACTAGAAGGACATACCAGTTGAGGATTATTCTTGGATATCTCAGGTTGAGGTGGAGTGTATTGGTTTTCCTCTATCCCCATCAAAGTGAGGGACTCACTTTTAAAATAACCCTGAATGTCTCATGTAGCAGCATCCTTGGCTTCTTGTCAGTCTTGCATCTGTTAAGAATGGGAACACTGAGAGGGGGGGGGGGTGAATCAGTGCTCTATAATTAATGTTTTTTTGCTTCTTGAAACTTAGCCCAATTACTTAAATACTGAAATGAATAGTAAAGAAAATGAAACATTCAACTATAACACATAACACAAGATATGTTTATGGGGAAACCTTGGCCAGAGAAAAACCCCGATGGAAATTAGCACCCACAAATAATTGCACTAGTCTTATGAAATTGTTAGAGTTCCTTTTCCCTATTAGGAGAAGTCTTTACAATGCTGAGTATAATGACCCTATTAGGAGTCTGATAGAACAAACCCTGTTAGGGATGTATGGCTCACTACCAAAGCTCACTACCCAATGAAGAAGGCTACAACATTCTGGTTATCAGATACACACTATATCTGGAAGGGTGAACTACTTCTTTGACACTATTGTTTGATTAGTTCCTTTTGTGTGATGTTGCTCTAACTTCTTTTATCTTCCATGCTCTCATCACACACTAAATAAAAAAGTGCATGTCATATATATATATATATATATATATATGGGCGCAACCAAAACTAAATACCGTGTCGGCCTAAAACCTAACACATACAATCCTTCCAAGTTAAATTGCTCAAGCGTGTTTACATAAAATGATAATAACATGTTTACATCACTATTACAATAGGTGCATAGCCTTTACAAAACAAAATGATACACGCTAATCAAAAAACTTCTTGTCGGTTGCATGCTCTATTTTGTTTTGTCGCTTAACTGCCAGTGTCAAGTATACTTGTTGTAACTTATCGATACTATCAAATTTGACCATGCGTTCTTAGACTTAGCATAATAGCATACTCAAAATCTTATATCCAAGGGCGCATACCAAAACTTGATCATACATACATGTGTCGATGCTCTAATCATCAGGTGCTTCACTGTCTACTTTGTCTTCCATACTTAGCTGAAATATGATCTTCCAAGTTAGTGCACTAACTAAAAAAAATTCATATGACTTTGTTTCCATAATGACAACACAAAACTAGTCATATATTCTTAGTGAAGTCAACTTTCCAACACTCTCCCCCTTTGTCATTAATGGAAATAAAGGAATATGGTGAAGTTGCTAAACTTAACTTTACACAAACATTCTGCTATCTTATAATCTTACCCTTCTCTGCATACTTTGTTGGAATTAGGAGGGATAGGTACTGAGAGGGGAGGGGTGATTCAGTGCCTTCAAAAATTTCACTTGTAAACCTTTCAGATCTAAAACTATAAAAAGTGATAATCAACCAAAATAACTTGAATCTAATTGCATGAATCAATCATCTAGTTAACTTATGAATGTAACCAATATGAAATCAATATGAGAATCACATAACACAAGTATTTTGGTAATGCAGAAACCCTTGTTAGAAGGTAAAAACTGGGGTGGGGATGACACCCACAAATTCTTCACTACTGCAAATAGAAAAGGTTTGCCTATTAAGGCTACAAGTTTTGATCACTTATGATGATCTTACCCTGTTAGGAATAACATATTAGATCAGCTAGATCTACCTAGTTATAAGATTTTAACAACACTAATGAAGTGTGCATTCAGTTAAGAGATTACATAAGACTATTAAGTCTACTCTATTAAGAGATTTTATCCAAAACTCTATTACAATTGTCAGAAAGTAATAGGCAATTATCTGCTAGTTGACAACTCAATTGTCTGAAACATATCTATAAGTGCTCATAAAATATCACCTTAATTGTGATGAATCTTTGCTTTGTTCTGCTTGGTAGCCTTCTTTGATTTTGCTCAATCTGATAACCTCTGTACTCTATTCTATTTTGTTAAATGATTGACTTGAAGTTAGGCAATGGCTTCAAGTGCTTCGTGATTCATATATATCAGTTTCCTCCAACCAAAAATGATGCAAACACACAAAATATATAGTGTTATGTTTTTCTGCTTTAACAAAAATTAGGTTACAAAACATAGTCATAACCCTAAGATCTATGGTATAGAATATCCTAGATCAACTATTACAATAAGATATACATTACATTTAATGAGTATTTTTTACAATAAATGTTCCTTGATCTTGGTAAACCATTTTACGATCTATTGTAACCGTTTGCATAAAAGAATGTGCCATTTCAGATTGCTATGTCATTTTCTATGATCCTCGATAAACACTGTATAAACTGCTCGGTGTATACTGTGACACTCGGTGTTTACTATCTGTCGGTGTCGGTGTCTACTGGTGCTTGGTAAACTATGTAGTCCTTAGTTGTGAGCTTTACTGACTATTCTGTCTTGTTTTTGGTTACCGACTAACTCAATGTAAGTTCTTGATCGATCTGTTTAATAGCCTTTGATACTAATGACAACCTTGAATGCTCAAATAGAGATTAACAATCTCCCCCTTTGGCATTAGTATCAAAACTTTGAATGTACATAGACAAAATGTTCTATATATACCTTATATATCTGCCATATACATATCAAAATTGTCTAAGTACTGAGTACTCCCCCTTGGTGCATGCTCCTGGTAGTATGTAGTATATGTACTTATCATACTTATTTGGCATATACATGTTTTCCCCCTTTTTGATAATAATGCCAAATACAAAAAGTATACTTACATCTTATCAAAAATGTGTTGGTGGGTTTTCTTTACTGACTCCAAGAGGTTTTCCCACTCCTCTTTCAAGTTGGTAAAAGCAATATGCTCAAGACCGACTTGTGCATGCATGTCAAAGATATTATCTAACACTGAAATCTCTGGTGTTGCAACTAGTTGCTCGGCTTTGACAATATGGGCTTCAAAAATTTTTAGGTATGGAATGAGTTCTATTTGTAACTCTATGACCTGATCGGTGATGTGCTCTTCTTATTTCCTTAAATCTGCTATCAACCGCCAAAGTTCCTGAACTTGATGAATATGCTTTGAGAAAGCATGAGGCTCGGTTATAGCTACTATTGTACTTAACTTTATTTCAGCTTCCAATCCTTTTATCTTTTCACTGACTTGTGCAGTTATCGGTTTGTTTGTTTGCCAATTTACTTTACCGATACCAAGTACATATTTTTGTAGATAGAAAAATGTATAGACAAGCAGTGATTCATACTTACATGTATTAGACTTCTTTGTTCTTATTGTCTTCATATTTTCTTGCAGTTGATGTAGTAAAATTTCAGCAAGATCTACCTGGTGATCTTTCTTCACAATTTTGTACGCCATGTCCACTGCGCTACAGGGTACACTGTTGAGTCTGCTTGATTGGAATATTTTGTACCTGATTACATGTGCTACAAATTTAACTACTAGGTCTTTGATTATCAAAATTTTTAGTGCCCTTCCGTCCCATTGAGCTCCAGTGTTCTTTTCCATGTCAGGATGAGATGAACTATGGAAGGCTTTTGCCTTGTCGGTTGTAGGATACCTAGTAACCCTACTAATATTTTTCTTTGTGACCTTAATAGGTTTATTCAACCAAAATTTACCATCATGAAATCTACTCAACATGATTCTTATCCAATCTGTACTAAATGTTTGCAAGTAGTATGTGAAGCAAGATAACCCTGATTCCTCAATCTTCTTATATTTAGATTTTAATTTTCCATCCGGTCCACAAAATTGTTGATATGCAGCAATAGTCTCAAAATCACCTACTGCAATTTTGCAATGAATATAGGCCCTTACATTTCTATTAATAAAACCCTATTCGGTATACTAAAAAAATTGCCCAAATCATCTGTTTGTGTTGCAACCTTGGGGTGTGGTTTAAATTTTGCTTCGGCGAAATTTGCCCTAACGATTAACTCTACTTCCTCTTCAATGTTTTGTGATTTGCTTGCAGACGATGTTGATGCCATAAATTGATTTTTGGGTTTCGGCAAGTAGTGGATGACAAGTGTTCGGTAGCAAGTAAACTTGCTCGGAGTCATCAAAGAATGTTGTCGGTTCGATCTACAATAGCTTTGAATCTTTCTGGAAAATTTTTTAGCTCGAACTCTTCTTTGTGAAATCTTCGTTCTTCGAAATCACAATGTAAAAATGAACTCTGTTTCATGCATATTTATAGACTTTTTGATATTCCTTCTCAAACTTTCATGCAATAAATGCGGGACCTAACTTTCGGTATGAAATAGCTGTCAGCTCAGTGATGTCTACAATTATATCTACTCGGTTAACATAGGATTTCCTCATCGGTTTGCACTGTTGTCTGGTTAACCTTGTATAGTGATTACCAATAGGTAACCAACTCTCGGTCTTTCTTTTACCGACTATATGACATTGTTAGCTCATAACACATAAACCACAGTACATCTATATTCATGCAGATTTGGTATTTGTACATCATATATAAGGAATTGTATGTAAAATGTGACCATTTTGAAATGTTAGTTCCATACATACCTTTGTCACCTTAAGTGGAGGTACTGATGTCACCCAATCCAGTGGATGAGGTTTCACCAATAGTGTTACTTGACTCAGCATTTTCATTAGATGCTTTCTTCCACATAGTGTTCCTTAACTTCATGATTTCTGCAATGTTATATCCACTTTCAAATATATGGTTTTCATTTGGTGCTTGGTCTTTGCAATTTTTTCTTAAATGACTGACCCTGTGACAGTGCATACGGGCCATTCCAGTGTTTTTCCAGCTTCTTGATTGTCCAATCCGACATTTTTTGTAACAATTTGCTACAATATACCCATACTGACCACATACAACATAGTTAGTCAATGTATTATAATCCCATACATATGAGTTACCTTGTCTCTTCGGTTGATAAGGCTTTCACTGTGTTTTCTGCTTAGGAGTCCAAACTTGCTTCATCTTTGCCTTACACTCTCGTGCAATGTGTCCATGCTTATTACAGGTATAGCATATCTTCTCCATAGTAGTATTGTTAGCAATATCATTCTATTTAGCTCTGCACTCATAAGATGGATTTCCAAACTTACCATAGTAATAACAATATCCATTAAACTTAGGAGTGACAGGAGGTTTACCTTGTGCTTTACTTCTACACACATTAGATGTATGTCCCGATTTTCCACAGTGATAACATGCCAACACTTTAGGTTTATGACTTTGATTGTTGTTGACTCTTTCAGCTTGTTGTGATGATTCTCCTTCACTGGTGTAGCCTATACCAGCTCTTCTTCCAAATCTTCTTTGATTGGCTAGAAAGTCATCAATCTTTTTAGAACTGTCCTCAGCTATCTTCATCATTTCATTATGTTTCTTTTATATCTTTATTTCATTTCTTAGTTTTTCATTATCTTATTTGAGTGTTGCAACATCTTCAAGTCTTCTTGATAATTCTCCATTCACTTGGTTTACTTCTTGATTAACAGTCATCATCTAATTTGATACCTAGAAGTGACGATCAGTGAGTCTATGTATTTCACTTTCTTTTGCTTGAATTTATTTAGTCATTAGTCTTCGGTCTTCAATAGCTAGATTCTGATCTTGTTTAGCTTGTCTAGCATTGTTCATGATTTCCACCATTCTCACCATCTGAGATTCTTGACCGATTTGAAGTTCTTTCACTTGCTCAGATAGATGTTGATTCTTTTTAGATAGATCGATGA